>CM038218.1:21509085-21663213 GCA_021442155.1 Cymbidium sinense | reverse complement strand
ATTTTAATGTTATGAAGCTAACGATGTAATCAGTTTCATAAACGAAGGTTGTTTGGTCATCGTCGACACCTACTTGACTTCGATATGCGTGTCGATACATTGATAGCTCAAGCGCTTAATCGATTGATTGTTAGATTTTGCAATATTTATATTCTAATCAATTTCAATATTTGAGCATTGACAAGTCCCTTTCATCGATCGGAGGTTGTTTTGACCATTTTAGTGATGTCAATGCATTTTGAACTCGATTTGCCTTGCTTAGAAAGTCGAATTTGGTGGGCTTGTCTTGACTTATGGCACACATATGGAGGTCAACAAATGCCCCCCCAACAAATGTGATTCATACATAGATCGAGTCACATTTGATGAAAATTGGTTGACCATTTGGGTTGGCCATAGAGCTTGGACTATTTTAGCTTCTCTTTGATAACTTACGAAGCTTTGGATTGTCATTAGTATCTTTGCCTTATTATTATGCTAAATGATGGGCTTGGTGATTTGTTAGAATCAACTTGGATAGATAAGATTTCTTACACCATCTACTATCTCCTTGATGGCTTTGAAGATCTCTTTCTTTTATGTCATTGTAGATTTGAGTTTCCTCGAACCCCAGCTTCGTGCTTGGTTGGGTTTGATGAAGGAATTGATCTATTTATTTTGATGAAGGACTCCACTGGTGATCCATTTATCCGTGCTTGGTTGGATTTGAAATTCATTCTGTCCTAGCTTTGAGCTTGACAGACTTGATGAAGGAGACGATTTGTCAACATTGACTTGTCGAAGTGTATGCATTCCATGAACCTGTCTTTCTTTGCTTTGGATTTGTTGAAGGATACATATAGGTGACCCTTCCACTTATATAGGGTCAATGTTGAGTTATTAGTCTAGCGTGTGCTTTAATGAATAACCACAAAATTCTTTAGTTGACCATGACTTTGTATGAACTATGGAATTGCTTCTCGATCTATGCTTTTATGTTTTGATGGACTTGATGAGGAGATAGGCATTGATTTGTGCTTTGAGCTTGATCATATCATTTGCAAATAGATTGAAATATCACCTTATATGTAATATATAGATTGATTTGAGATAGCCCTGAATTGAGCATTTTCTCAGATTGTCATCATCTATCGATCAAGTAGAGATCTCTTGGATCACGGTTGCTTATAATCACTAAGTGATCGGTTTGAGATTGAGCATTATCATTAGGAGAGGCTCTTTCACTACGGCCTTTCGCTTGTTGGTGAGGAGGCGTCGACAACTTCGACCATATTTGGGCTTATTGAGTTCGACCTTTAGAACTACTCGAGTCTTCGACTTAAGGCGTAGTGGTTGTGGGTTTTTGTTAATGAGCAGCTCTTTCACTGGCCTCTTTTCTTGTTGTTGAGTGAGGAGGCGTCAAACTCGGCCATTTATGGGCTTGTTGAGTCGACCTTTAGAACCCATCCATGTCTAGACTTGAGATGTAGGTTGATGTTTCTCAACTTAATTGATTGAAGCTTCAAATCGAGTTCTTGACTTGATCTCAATTTGGCAAATTTGGAGATAAATTTTCTTGACATTTAGGGTTATCCTTTCATGTAGAAATAGATTCTTTTGTTCTAGACTGCAACTTAATATGATAATTATGGATATATTGGGGATTTTAGTGTAACTTCGATGTCAACTGAATAGAATATATTTGAGGATCTCGTCTTATCGATGTCAACTCATAAACTTTATATAAAAAAAAAAATGCCCCCTGTAATAGGAAATTTTTTCTGAAAAAGTTCTTCATTTGGGTATGTTTATTTAGGGATCTCGACATAAAATGTTACCTAAATAGATATACTAAAAAAATACCCTTGTCTTCTTGAGATTTCTATTGTACCTTGAGAATGTATTTGTCATGTATTATACTTTTTTTCGTAATGACCATTGATTGGCATTGGTCTTTCACCCTTTAGGTTGATGAGTTGGTATGCCTCCTTGATACACTTTTCAATGATAAAGGGCTTCCCAATTAGGCTCAAATTTGTTACCAAATTTTTAATTGGGAATAATTGATCTTCTCAACACCAGGACCAATTCTCCTTTTAGAATGTTTGAGGCTGCACCATATGGTCAAAAACCCTGGACATCTTAGCTCGATAGACTTCCAAATTTTGATGAGCTTGCAGTTTAACTTCATCAGCGTTAGTTCCTCCATTCACGCATTTTGATCTTGATTAGGTTATACTGGATGGCTATTCGAAGTGAAGGTAACTCAACTTCAAGTGGAAGAACTGCTTCAGTTTCAAATACCAATGAATAGGAAGTGGCTTTAGTCAGCGTCTTGTAGGTAGTTCGATATGCCCATAGAGCCTCTACTAGCTTGGTATGCCATTCTCTCTTATTTTTAGTAAGAATCTTCTTGAGCAGCTTGACTAATGTCTTGTTGAAGGCCTCCTAATCCATTTACTCTTGGATTATATATTGAAGAGTATCACCAATCAATTTTATGTCGATCGATGAATCTATAAATCTTTGCACTTTTGAAGGTTGTGCCATTATCAAAAATTATTCGGCGTGGCACTCCAAATCTATAGACTACATTATGTGAAGAAGTTGATCACTCGGTCGGCAGTAACTTCTTTAAATGGAGTAGCCTCAGCCCACTTAGAGAAATAATCGATCGCAGGATGAAGCGATGTCGGTGACGGCGGGGTGGATCGATTGATCAATTACATATGTACCCCAACATTGAATGGCCATGATGCTATTATTTGGGTGTAATGAATTTGGAGATTGATGAATGAGATTCCCATGTACTTGACACTCAAGACACTTTTTAGCATGATTAATACAAGCTTTCACCATAGATGGTCAATAATAACCCATCATTTTGATCTTTGTCATCTTGGGACTGTGATGTGCACCACAAAGTCCTTCATGAACTTCAATCATCTCTTTCTAGCTTCATACACTGGGCATCGCCACATGATTGTTGTGGCATAGCATAACATTCTCTTTCTCGATTTGAGTAGTGATTTATTACTTGGTAATTTGCCTTCTTTAAAGTAGTCGATGAAGGGGCCTCCAATCATGTGACTCTTCTACAACAAGGCTTCACTTGCTTTTAAAGGCAATGTCATTCTTAGCTCTTCTTGGTACAACTTCTTGTTGATTTTGGAGTATGAGGAGCAACAGTGCATCCTGGCGGGTGGTAACCCCTGCGGGGATTGATACTTTATTGGCTCTAGAACTCGAGTAAATATGCTGATCATGACACAATCACCATTCATACTTGCCATTTTCTTAGTTAATTTTGCTAAGTAGTTACTTTCTATTCTCATCGAGACTTCGAGTTAGTGTGATATTTGGTATATCGCTTCATAAGCTCGAGAACTTTATGATAAAGCTAACTCAAGCTTGTTGATTCTATAGATGTCAAGTACTTGATTTATAATAAGGCGAGAATCGTCAAAAATATGCAAGTTGAATACTGAAAATAGCTTCTTCGGACACGCCATTAATGCTTCATATTGACTTCATTATTAGTTCTTGGCTCGGTCAATCCATATGATCATCTCATTATCCCTCCCGGTGTTATGAAGACAATGCGATTCTACTCTTGCTCTTGGGAAATTTGGATGTTGGACTTGTTGATCGATGAGGCTCCATCAAAGAATATTTTCCAAATTTGTGATTTTTCTCTTTCATGAATGAGCATAATTTGCTCATCGGGCAAATCGTCATTAAGAGAAGAGTCCGCAGGGATGAGATGTGCAGCTAGAAA
This sequence comes from Cymbidium sinense, assembly GCA_021442155.1. Classification (NCBI taxonomy): domain Eukaryota; kingdom Viridiplantae; phylum Streptophyta; class Magnoliopsida; order Asparagales; family Orchidaceae; genus Cymbidium; species Cymbidium sinense. The sequence goes on along the minus strand of CM038218.1, from coordinate 21,659,456 downwards.
ATATGCTAAGACTTGTCCCTTCACTACTTTCTGTGGAACGTATGTGATATCAAATTGTAAAAGAAATACTGCCCATCTTGCCAAGTGACCTATCAACGTTGGTCTTGTCATCAAGTACTTCAGCAGATTGATCCTCGAGATGAGGGTAATCTTGTGAGATAACATATAATGATGAAGCTTTTGGACATCTTTGCTTGGTAGACTTCTAGATTTTGTTGAGCTTGGTGCCTGACCTCATCAAGTCCATCAAATTCTCACATTCGTAGATAGACATTCTCATCTTGAGTGAGATTGTGTTGAATGGCTACTCAGTGAAGGTAGTTCAACTTCAAGTGGCAAGATTTCTTGACTCAAATGCTTTAGCATGAGGTGGATTTTATAGAATCTGATCTAGATGTCCTTGTTGACTATTTGTAAGGGAATTTCACTTTGAGATTTTGGCCTCCAAATTTGCTCACCTACTTGTTGGGACCTTTCGACAACAGATTCTTGGACATGTGGTCCAAGTGTCACACATTGATGCTCACCGTGTGGGACTTGAATTAGTAGTCATCTTGTCAGGGTTATTGAAGGAGGTCTCTTTGAAGGAGCAACTTGGGTCTCCTTGATGATAGGACCTTCGTATTTTCTTTTCATCAGTCATTTCTCCTTAATAACTTTGAGGACCCGATGTACTCTTGCATATACAACTTCGAGTTTTCTCACTCGAGAAGCTAGAACCTGATATTATCGGGTTCAAAAAGACTGTTTGATTTGATGAGTAGAGTTGTTCCACTTTATCCATCTTAGGTTGTCAAACCTGTTATGGGTTGGAACACTCACTTTTGGTTTACATCTAGTTGTACAATTTTCTGATAGAACAATGGATGTTAAGCGTGCAGTTCAGCATTTCTCTTTCCCTACTATCTCTGGATTAGCTTACTTCTAGGTGAAGAAGCTTCTGCGTCGCAACTTCTTATCGAGGCTTTAGCCTCTATATTTATTTTTCTTTCTACCGGGACCTTTCGGTAATGGATTCTCGAACATGCGTTCAGTGTCGCATACGATGCTCGCATGTAGGAATTGCTTAGAAAGTTTTGAGCTCTTACTACCACTGATTGTAGCTTTTGTAGTGGAGCATTTTTGGCTTCTTTGATAATTGATATTTGATACATTCTTCATAAGACATTTTTCCTTAACAACCTTCAAAACTCTATGTGCTCGAGTAGATAGAGTTTCATGTTATTCTTGAAAGGTGGCCTATTGAGCCAAAACATTATTTAAAGTCACCGGTTATTCCTTTTCACCCATCTCAAAATTTTCAAATTTATTGTGGGGTAGAAATACTCGCTTCTGGTTGTAAGGTCAATTTTATGACTTGTGATTCAGACAATAAATACTGAGCTCACAGCTTAGTGTTTCTTCTCCTTTGCCTTCTACTCAATTTTTCTCTAGAAGAGGAGGCTTCAGTATCATACCTTCCTAGTGTGAAAGGTTCAATTGGTAGGGTTATCACATTCACAAGTATGATTGAAACTTTCTGCCAGTGATGACTCTTTTCATGACTGACACCTCAAAATGAATGGTTGCATGATGAACGATGTGTTCTAAAGATCCATCGATATACAGAACAAACAAATTAGTCATAAGAATATGATTGATTTAAATTTAATTTCATTGATAATTGATTTTACATTTCAATTTTTTAATCATGCTTTTACTTCTTATAACCAATTCTTCAAGATGGAAAGAGAATCTATCCCTGGAGTTGCGGCTCAGGCTCAAAATTCACCCCGACCTCTTGATAAAGAGTGCTTTAAAGTGTCGTGTAATTTGGCGAGATAAAATAGTAGATAAGACACCAGAGATTTTGTCCTCATTTGGTGATGACTTTAGATCAGTTCTAGGTTTCTATAGGCAAGCCACATAGTTAACTACCCTCTGATAAGTGAGAGAATTTTTGATTAAGGCTAGTCATTGATTTATATGTAGTATATAGATTTGAATGAAATTTATATTATCTGCTTAATGGATTAATGATGTCATCAGATCATTAGTATTCATCGTCATTAATAGATATACTGTTAATATCACTTATAGATCCTCATGGACAATTACATCTGTCAAAAGGGAGTGTTTATCAAGTAGCCTTACCATATCCATCGTATAAATGGTGATAAACCATGACCAATTTGTAGCCTTCATTGTGCTGATAAATTGAGGACGTATCGGCAGAGATTGGTGAGTGAACATGGTAGAACACTTGATTTGACATTGGCTCTTTTGAGCTAGAGTTTTGTAATTTGTCAGATAAATGATAGGTGATAGATTGAGTTTGGTTTAAGCTTTTCTTATAGAATTTTATTTAAGCTATTTTTTAGATTGATATTTAATTAGAATTGATTTGATTAGAAAAATTATTGATTTGAATATGTTTAAGAGTTTTAGATCATGTCAACTTTATTTAGCTAGAAAATTAGATCTACTATCACTCATAATCAATTTTTTAGATATTTTGATTTAAGACTCTTATTATAGGTTTTTAGATCTTGTTAACACGGACCCAGTCTTAAGACTAAACAAGGAAGCAACCCACGCAACATCCTCAAACACTTGAATTTAAGCATTCAGCATAGTGTCGGGACACATCCAGGTGTATTTAAGAATTGCCTTAATTAATGCCATATTTTCTTTTATAGAAGTGTTGAATCTTCTAGAAGGCATTTTGATTAAGATAATAATTTAAAATATTACTTGCTTTAGATCCTGTCAACTCTATTTTAGCTCTTAACAGAGGATTAGATCTATCGTATGATAGAATTAGCTTCTCGGATATTCTAACTTGGACTCATTATAATAGATTTTTAGTTTTTTACTCCAAGACTAAGCAGAAGCTTGCAACATCCTGACACTTGAATCTAAACATTGTGTAGGGGCATCAGTGTATTTAAGAATTTATATAATTTTGTGTTTGAATTATGAGATTGGTTTCAGATTTTTCATTTGATTGCAATTTTAGCCTGCGCAGCCTTTTCAGATATTAAAATTTGCACTTGAAATCTCTATGTCCGAGCACATGCAAGAATTTATAGCTTATCTAATTTCATATAATTAATGAAATTATTGATCTTGAAAATCATAATTAGGATGAAATTCTTTGATTTTTTTGATTGAAGAAAGCCTTATAATTTTTATAGAACTGGATTTAGTATTGTCTTCTATCTACTTGTACAAAGAGTTGCAGATTTGATGGTGAAGAAGATGTTTTGATTTAGATTTCAAAAGATAGTTTAATTTGTTATTTTAAAAGAAGATTTATCCCTGAGAATAGCTTTCTTTTTTCTCCTCTTTTTGTTTTACTTTTGAGTTTATTGTATGCTATTTTCCCTCCCCTTTTATTATTTGAAGTTATTATTTGAAGTTTTTAATTTGAATTTTAGCTTTAGGTTTTCTTGCTTTACATTCTTAAGTCGATTTATTTTATGCTCTCATTTTCTTTAAGTTAAAAGATTTGACACAATTTTGGCACCTCACATCCCGTAGAGGCATCGAGTGTTTTACTCACCACGATGAGCATGACATATGGTATTTTGAAGCACCTCAGCTGACCTTCATTCCCATTACATCCTGATGAGCATAACGAGACATTCAATCACCTACATAAAAGCAAATATATATGCAGATATTCTTAATTTTGTAATTTTAGTACTCGGCATCGTCCACATGAGCTACGACTGTTTGGCTGCCTCATACGATGAGCATGATGGTTGGTGTTTTGAAGCACCTCGGTCAACCTTCAGTCACTTATTACGCCCTGATGAGCATAATGAGGCCTTCAATCACCTGCATAAAAGCAAATATATATGCAAATATTCTAAATTCTGCAGTATTCTAGCATATCCTCGCATAAGGGGCTACATCAAAACTATTTTGGCCTACCCGTCACACCCTGATGAGCATGACGGTTGATGTTTTGAAGCACCTCGGCAGACCTTCAATCCCGTTATGCCTTGATGAGTATAACGAGGCCTTGAATCACTCGATGCATACGATGAGCGTAGTGGCGGTGTCTTACAATGAATTCATCTGTCATAGGATGAGCATGGCGAGATCTTTCGCTGCACGACAAGCATAGCGTGTTGGAACACTATGGTCAATTTCATCTCATCACACCCACGATGAGCATGATGAACTTTCAAACTTCGATGCATACGATGAGCATTGTGAGCGGTGTCTTGAGAAAAGATTGTAGACAGTTTGGTTAGTCTTGAAGGTTGACAGCGTGGGCTATGCAATTTTGTGGGTTGGAGAGATTTTGAAACGGGCGGTTCATTGGCGTGTCGACGGTGATTTATTCGGCGGGCTTTGAGTGGAGCAGCTAATGTTCAGTGACGGTTTGTAGGACATAGGCGGGAGTGGGTCCTGACGGCCGATCCAGCGTGAGTCGGCGATAATAGCTTTAGGAGCCAGTCTTCTTGTGGCGATGGCGTCGAGTGGTTTGCGGGTTAGTGAAGAGGAGCGAGCCAGTTGAGCAAATGATGGTCATGCTCTGGTCAGTCTGAGGCAACCATCGGATGTCGATGGGTCGGTCACCTGATGTCGGCATGGATTTTGGAAATCGGTGAAGGCGGACGATCTTGATCATCGCGTGGATGATTTGGTCGATTAAACAGGAAAATTCAGAGAAAAAAAAGAAATTTTACCATTTTTCTTTATTTCTTGAGAGGAGAGAGAGTGAAAACTAGGATAGAAAGTAGGAATGAGGATGAGGAGAGTGAGAATGAGGAAAAAAAAAAGTGGGGAGGAAGTTTTCAGAATGGGAGGGAGTGGTTATTTTTTTCTTTTTAAAATTTCTTTTATTTTCTTTTTCAGAAAATTGAAAATAAGGGGAAACGGTTGAGCATGGGAGTAATTTAGGAATTTTTAATTAATTTTGAATTTATTAAATATTTTTAATGTAAATTTCATGATAAATACATAGTCAATATATATATATATATATATATATATATATATATATATATATATATATATATATATATATATATATATATATATATATATATATATATATATATTGATTTAGGTATTGATTCATCATGGCGTTGTCCCTTTTCGCGTCATTTGGTTTGAGTGGTGCCAATTGAATCAATTTATCAAACGCGTCATTTGCTTTTCTGCTCAATTTTCACAATTACGAATTGAGTGTAAATAGTCTTAGTTGATTGATTTTGGCATTTCAAAGCTAGCGGTGTAATCAATTTTACGAACAAAAGTCATTTGATTCTTGTTAATGCCTCCTGACCTTGATATGCGTGCAAGCCCGTTGATGACTCGGATGCTTGATAGGTTACTCATCAAGTCATGCAATATTTATATCCTGATCCATTTCAATGTTTTGAACGAGCAGTCCGTTCATTCGTCGAGATCATTTGAGTTGATTTCGTGACGTAGTGCATTTAACCTCTGCATTTTATCACTTCAAATCACTCAACATTTGTAAAAACTCATCCGAATTGAGTGCGAATAGTCTCATTTGATAGATTTCAATGTTGTGAAGCTTACATGATCAATTTTATGAGCGGTCATTTGGTCATCATCGGTTTTTCTATGCGTGTCGACACATTGATGGCTCGAACGCTTAATCGATTGATCGTTAGATTTTGCAATATTTATATTATGATCAATTTTGACATTCTAAATGTGACAGAGAAATCTGTTCATCGATCGAAGGTCATTTTGACCATTTTTGGTGATGTCCAGTGCATTTTGAACTCGATTTTGCATTCAAATCGTAATTTGGCTGTGGCACATGACATATGGATGGATGATGGTCATGCAATTATAAATGTCAAAGTAGCTATAAAAGGCAATGTTGTTAGATATGATGGTCTAGTAATGAAGATTAGATGATATTGTTAGATATGAAAGTTTTATGGAGTGGCTCGTTGATTAATTTGTTGATCCTTTGACATTCCATTAAATGGTCTATGCTGATCCCATTATTTATTGATCATTTTTTTAAATATTTAAATATTTTAATGAAAATTAAGTCATCTTAAGCTCATTGGATTCATCTTATCACGACACTCATTCTTATTATAAGCATGAAAATTCAAAGATTATTTGATCTTCAAATAATATTGTAAAGTTTTCAACTATATTTTGACTTAATTTAGAATCATTTATTCAAATCAAGACACTGTTAGTATAATTGGATTTATCTTTTTAAAATATTTATTTTAATTACAAATTTGTTTAAAATAGACTTCAAATGGATCGAAGATTATTTCTAAAAGTTTTAATTTATACATTTGCTTCAAAATTTGTGTTTGACTGAATGAATTTTGGGGTAATATATCATCATTTATGCAAAGTAGAGCTCAATACCATCTTTAATGTGGATTTATTTGACGAGTAAATCTCTACTTAGTAAATATTAGATGTGAAGAGAGTCATAGTCACCACTACTAGATCTGGAGGAATGTGACGGCTAAGAAACATACAATATTAGGGATAAGGGGGTAATATTCTTCTTAATTTAGTCGATAAAATCTACAAATATCACTTTGCAAGTCAATGTTAAAAATTGACTGGAATTCATGAAGTAACCTAGTTTACTCTTAGATCATGAAGGCATTCCTCATCATGTTAAGTGGTGGAGAAATAACACTTTTTTATGACACCAAGATGTTGATTTGTTTTGGTTAGACTATCCAATTTGATATGATTCTTAAAACCTTGTTCTACTTTGAAAGAAAGAGTGTGATAATACTTCAAAGTTTTTGGGGAAAAAATAAGAATTAACTAGTAGTAGAGAGGGGCAAATGGAAGAAGGATTAATGTTATAATAATGGATCACGTGCATAAAAGAAGTTGAGTGAGGCTTTAGCCCTTAACCTAAGAAGTGCTAAAAAGGAAGTGAAGCATTATAAATGCGATGTTGTTGCCATCTATCATATTGACAATAATGTCTAGAGGAACTACTTATGACACCTGATTAATAAATGGAGAAGCTTCATCCTAAGGTATTATAACCATGAAGATTAAAATCATGTCAAAGATGATGTTGATACCCAAAGGTGTCAATGTTATAGGTGGCGAGAGATCTATCTAGACAAGAAAAAAACCCATCAAGGGCTCACAAAATAGTAAAATTGTTTGCCTAACAATAAAGTTTACCTAATGAACCTTCACACGATGAATAAGTACATGGAAAAATAAGTTGAGCGGCCTATGCTAGTGGGGAAAGATAGTAGAGGAGAAGTTGCCATGAGGAATAGACTTGACTTCTAGAATGAGTATGAGTCATTAGATATAATCATAATGACTTTGCTAATCATGCTTGAACTATAATGCATGACTTATAAATAATTTAGGTCCAAAGTGAAAGTGCAGCAGAAGAATATACTGTTTAAGAAGTTATGGTGGGGCCTACAAATTATTTTTATTTTCAAAAGTCAAAGCTGAATGTTTTGGCCACCACTACATGGAGCCAGTCAAGTTGGAAAATATAATTTTGATGCATATGTGGGCTCCAAAATTTTCCACCGTCCTCTCAATTAAGAGAGTAGATTATATGTCGGTCAAACTTTCAGAAGGTAGATGGAATAGTATATAACACTATACCCAAAGATTTCACCATCATTTTGTGAAGACATTAGATATAGTTCCAGGTTTCTTATAGGAGTAAGAACCTATAGTTAATTACCCCTCCCAATGCTAAGAGAGAACTTTCAATTAAGGCTAGTTATTAGATTGTTGAATGCATTGTATAGTAGTAGCATGCAGAGTCTAAAATTTAAGCTTATGAAATTCATCATATTTAACTTAAAGTAGATGATTGAGGCAATGATGGCGCGCCTGATCAAGATCCCATGGTTCCAACATCCTGGGCTATCATGGTCCCTAGTCTACTTAGTCAGAGGAGCTAGTCGACCCAACCTAATTGAAGGATCCTTGTCAGCAGCCATGGGTTGCGTCATCTTAGAAAACCTTGCAAACTTGGGGTTATGTTTATCTGAGGAGACAAACTTAAGTCTACCTTAGCTGATAGAGGGCTTTTTACCCTATCAAGCGCACCCTATGATTTACAACTCAAAGGACAGAGTTATTGGGGAGCATACGGGCTACAGTCGTGACCATAATATAATGGTGTCATTTGGCATCAACCACCCCATCAGAGGACTCTTGTTGTAACTACATCATATGTGGAGCCTACTGGATAAGCCATGTAGTTAGAGGACACGGGCCACACCCTTACTGACATGAGATTGATTGAGAGTAAATATGGTTGTATACTTAATTTAGCATTAGCTCCTTTATGAGCTAAAGTTTTCTTAATTTGTTACCTTCAGCAAATAATTGTAGAGGGTGGATTGAATTTTAGCTTTAAGTTTTTTAGGTTGACGACTTTCATTTAGTCATTTAAATTAAGCTTCTTTTATAAATTTTTTTGTATTTGCATGAAATTTGAATTTATCTAATTTGATATTGAATCTTGAATATAACTTGATAGAAGTATCCCTCAGTTGAAATCTATTCAACACGCCATCATAGTGAATGATTTGAATATTCACATTATAATTGATAATTTAATTTTAAGATTGAACCCCTCTCATTTAAATCTATAAGCAGTGCAATCACCATTGGGGTAGACCTAATCAACTTTGCATATTTTCTAATAAAGGATCAGGTCTATGACTTACATTCATGAATCTGGATTTGAGATGATTTAACATAAATACTTTGAAAACTTAGATAATAATAACCCACTCCAGTTAGATTCTATAATCAATACAACCATCACTGGGGAATTGATCATTTACTTATTATTTCAGATCATGTCGACTCTATTAATTTAATAATAAAGATCGATCTAGAATTATATTATGAGAATTTGAGATTATAGAATATAAATATCTTGAATATTTTTGATAATGATGACCCCTATGGTTGATATCTTTAATCAACTCAGCCATCATTGGGGTGTGAATGATTGAATATTCACATTACAATTTGATAATTTTATTTTTAGATTGAACCCCTCCCACTAAAATCTATAATTAGCACAATCATCACTTAGGTAGACCTTGTCAACTTTGCTCATTTTTTAGTAGAGGATCGGGTCTATGATCAGAACATATGATTGCATTTATCATCTTAAAATAAAGAGTCTATAATTTTAAATATGAAATTTCTATATTAAAATTATTGATGGTTATATGCAAATGTAAAATAAAATTACTCTCTTAATAATTAAACATTTAATTTAGAATCAATCATCTCAACTCCTATTTTGCAAGGAGGATTATATTGATTAAGTCAAATTTATGACTTTATCATATAGATAAAGTGGCCCATGCAAGTCCACTTTCAATTTCATTAAATTTTGTGCAATTCATAAAATTTGCATGCTTTACGAGACAATTAAGGCTATGCCTAAGACACTCCTCATGAAATGTGTAAGTCAATTGAGAGTACTTGCACACTTCTTAAAGCATTTGAATTTATATCATCTCATTATATACACAAATCTTGAAGCATAAAGTAGAAGTTTGACTTATATGCATGTAAAGTTTATCTCTTTAGAATGTTTGTGTCTATTTAAATGACACAAGTTAAGAAATGTATTCATCTTGTGATTGTCCAATATTCATTTCATTTAAGATTTTGATTTAGTTAGCACACATTTTAAAGCATTGACTGTAAATTCATTTCATAAAATGTGCGCTCAATTGTCTTGTAGTCTTGAAAATTTGCACACGTATTGGTGCATCAACTCAAATAGTGAGTTTCCTTGAGATACGTGCACATCACATCACCTCTTATGAATTATTTACAGATATTATGAGTTAATATATTCAAATATGAGCGAGTATTGTAATATGTGCAATATCTACTTTATTGGAGACTTTTAATCATCAGCACGTGTTTCAGTGCAATAATTTTGAGAGTAAGTTTGTCTTGAGATGCATGCATACTTACATCTTTTATATTAGAAATACTTATCTAAGAACTTCAAGTCCATCATAAATATCAATCAATATGTTTGATCATGTTCACTCATTCGATTTGAACAGTGACACCGCTAAGTGCCCATTAATAAGTCCAGCTTATGCTCACTAGCAAATGATTAATTCATGTTCTTGCTCTGAAGTTAGCTTTTAAGCCCTATGTAAGCTCTTCAAATTCAATTGAGCTTAATTAAAGTCACAACATACTCTTCTAGCATAAAATATTATAATCTCAATATCCATTGAGTAAGTCATTTTCAAATATATTGATGAGTTGTTGAGTCTTCCATAAGTGTCATTTAAGTTTAATTTTTGCAAATAAATTTTTATTTTAATAGTTTGTATTTTAATTTAATAGTAATTTCAACTCAATTTTGGTTTCAAATGCCTTTTTTATCATAACTCATCGGTCTAGATTTTGATGAAATTTCAGCAGCACCTCCCATAGCTGGGGAGATTTCTACTAAAGCTAGGCCTGCCCACCCATCTAAAAAGATGTGCATGAGTGGTGTTTTGCAACACCGCATCCATAAAAGCTCCAACCTACCCATCTAGTAGAAACATTCCCCGATTGCATATCTTGAGTCCTCGAGAGTAGATGCAGTGAGAGAAAATATGGAATTGCTACAGCTACTAACAAACATGGCAGAGCTGCAATACCAACCCACCAAGCTCTATGTTGGATTCCAATAACTAACTCCTCACAAATGATATTAAACAGGATATTCTCTCTTTCCTATACATTTGGTTTTGCAACAATCCCAATAGGTTCCATAGTTACAAGAACAAATGCCTCATTCTCATCCATTTTTAATGGAAGAGTCTCTTTTGAAGCTCCACAGCATCATTCAACACCTTGAGACCTACTTCCTTCATATGACATTGCACATAGGCTATTATTAGGCTGGACATTGTTAGTAGTGCATACTAACTTTCATAATTAAAGAAGATGAATCTAGCACATTTTATCTCAATCAACTGGGAAAATTATTCATAACATCAGTCCTTCTTTCTCTTCGCGATGTCTCCCTTCTCTTTTTCAGGCAGCAACAGAGCGGAAGGGGTTAGGAAGACAAGGGTAAGTGGAGGCTTTGTATAGATGGAGAGGATTTGGAGATGGGAAGGATTACTGATGGATGGGAATTTCAAGAATATAAAGAAGATGGCCAGTGGTTATCGGCTGATTGGCAGTTTAGGGAAGGATGTGGAAGAGGATTGTAGCTCATGCAGTGTAGAGGATGGGAGAGAGTTATGAAATGGGTAACAGGTCTTCAGCTTACCAATGATCGAGCCTTAGATGTGTGGAATTATGCAATATGTATATTCTAATCAATTTTAACATTCTGAACATGATGATGAAGTTTGTTCATCGATTGGAGATCATTTCTACTAATTTTGGTGATGCATAGTGTATTTCAGCCCTGATTTATGCTCTGAAGCTCATCGAATTCATCATGTGAGCACGACTTAACTTATGGCGCATCCATGGAGGTGAAAAAAATGCTCCTAACAAATGTGATTCATGTATGGAGTGAGTCACATTTGTTAAAAATTGATTAACCCTTCAATAACCCCGAATCTCAAAATATTAGCTTTAATTTCAATGGCTTCACTGAAGAGCTTCTTCCACCATCCACTCTTTGCTTCAATGAGTTTGTTGAAGATCTTTTTCTTTTATGTCATTACAAATTTGGGTTTCCTTCAACCCTAGCTTCATGCTTGATCAGGCTTGATGGAGGAATTGGTTTACTTATTTTGATATTTGAAATTCCTTCTGTTCTAGCTTTAAGCTTGATGGACTTGATGAACGATTGACCTAATTTGCCTATATTGACTTGTCAGGAAGTGCACGTATATCTTCAGTCATATTCTTGCTTCTTTAACGAACTTATCAAGGGTGAATATAGATGACCCAGCCTTCCAGCTTATATTAGGCCTATAATATTAAGTTATCAATTTAGCAATGTGTGCTTTAACAGATTGAATAATTATAAAATTTCTTCAGTTCAGCCATTGGCTTTGTGTGAACTATGAAATAGCTTCCTTGGTCCTGTGCTTTCTTTTTTGGTGGACTTGAAGAGGGAGTTAACTTTGATCTGTGTTTTGTGCTTGATCATCTCACTTGAAAAGAGATTGGAATATCACCTTGTAGGCGATATATAGATTGATTTGAGGTAGCTCTGAATTGAGAGTTTCCACAGATTATCTTGGTCCATTAATCAAGTAGAAAGATATCTTAGATTCTGGTTGCTTATAATCACTAAGTTGAATTTGGTTTGAGATTGAGCAACCATCATCATTGGACTGATGAGTAGGCTCTTTCCGTGATTTTCTTATGGCTTGTTGTTGAGGAGAGCATCAAGACCTCAATTTCAGCTTGAGTCATTTGAGAACCTACTCGAGCCTTTGACTTAAACTGTGATGGCTTGGTAGTCTTGTCATTAGACTGACAAATTGGTGTCTCACTGTGACCTTTTCTTGCAGCTTATTGAGTGAGGAGAGCATCAACAACTTGGCCATTTATGGGCTTATTGAGTTCGACCTTTAGAACCCATCCGTGTTCTAGACATGAAGATGTAGAGACTAATGTTTTTCTAACTTAACTGATTGAAGCTTTTGAAATTGAGAGTTCTTCTAACTTGATCCTCGAAATATGATGAATCTTTGAGACAAACTTTTGATATTTAGGGCTATCTTTTCATACTTGCAATTGAATCTTTTTATTCTTGCAAGAGTCTTCAACTTTGACCATAATAGTTATATATATATATTCAAGGATCTCGGCATAAAGCTCAATGTCAACCTGAATATATATACAAGAAGGTCTCTTATTTCACAGGAGAGGGTTGAATAATCTCGATCATAAAAAAAGCTTCTATCAAACAAGGGGATTGTAGATTAGTTCAAAAATATGTTACAGGGTTTGATTATTCTACAACAAAATAGACATGATATATTTTTTCAATCATAATATGTATCTATCTAAGGATCTCGGCTTAAAGCATGATGTTGACTTAGATAAATATATTAAAAATATTCCTTGTCTAAAGGGGCTTGAATGCTTGTTGAAAATTTGGAATGTATTTGGTCCTATGCTTTGTATTTTCAGACTTATTGAAGACTTCCTCTTGAGAGTTTGAAATTTATATTTTTTTTCTGTTCTGGCTTTGTACCTTAGTGGACTTAATGGAGTTGATGATTTATTGGCAAGATGAGAACATCTTATGCCTTATGCTTGGTGCTGGATGGACTTGTTGAAGATTCAATCTCAAAATTAAAATTTGTATTTTCCTCCTATCCTGGCTTCATGCTTTAGTGGAGTTGATGGAGTTGATAACTTGTTGGCAAGATGGGAACATCTTCGGTCCTATGCTTTATGTTCTCTAACTTATTGAAGACTTCCTCCTGAGAGTTTAAAATTTGTATTTTTCTCCTATCCTAACTTTGTGCTTTGGTGGACTTAATGAAGTTGATGATTTATTACTGAGATGAAAACATCTTCAGTTCTATGCTTTGTGTTGGACTTGTTGAAGATTCAATCTCAAAATTTAAAATTTATATTTTTTTTTCTCGTGTCCTAGCTTCGTTCCTTAGTGGACTTGATGGAGTTGATGATTTATTGTTGAGATGAGAATGTCTTTGGTCCTATGCTTTGTGCTAGACTTGTTAAAGATTCAATCTTGAAACTTAAAATTTGTATTTTTCACCTGTCTTGACTTTGTGCCTTAGTGGACTTGATAGAGTTGATGATTTATTGCTGAGATGTGAACATCTTCAGTCCTATGCTTTGTGCTTTGACGGACTTGTTGAAGACTCCATCTTGGTGATTCATATATTATATTTTCTTCTATCCTGGCTTCGTGCTTTCTTGATGGTGGAAAGTCATAAATTATCTTGAAGACTTGTCAGGTGATACAAAATTACTTTCTGCCCCAGCTTTCTACTATCGTGGGCTTATAGAAGGATATCTATCGATGACCTAACCCTTAGAGCTTATGTTTGGTCAATGGAGAAGAGTCATCAATTCTAGACTTTACACATAACAACATGTTGATGACATAACTCCTTAGTTTAGCCTTTGGCTTTGTATGAACATTGAGATGATTTCTTTGTGTCCTTTTCTTTCTACTTGATTTAACTTGCTAAAGAAGAGTTTCCTTCGGTCTTTACTTTATGCTTAATAGACTTGTTGAATGAGTTGAGATTTCATAATTGATATTGATACCAAACTCGGTATAGTGCCTTCTCGAGTGAAGATCTTTTCATTTGATTTTTAAAAATAACCTTACGACCATTAGGGATGATCTCCCAGTCTGGGCCACTTGAACTCACCAAGTTTGAGAGATTTAAAGATTTAGATGCTCTCATCTTTGAACTGACAAAGTAGGGGGATCCCTCATTGCAGTCTTTGTGGCATGTTGAGTAAGCAGACCTATCAAAAACTCAGCTATATTTGGATGTGTTGAACTTAACTTTATGCACCCACTTGAGTCTTGGACTTGAGCAATTGATGAAAGATTATATCATCAGGCTAACGAGATAGAGGATCTCTTACTGTGACCTTTGTGGCATGTTGAGAAAGAAGATCTGTCAGTGACTCGACCATATCTAAGCGTATTGAGTTTGACCTTATGCACCAACTCAAGCCTTAGATTGAATGTATGGATGGAAGATGTGTTTACAACTAGATTTGTTATAGTTTGTAGACTTGAAAATTTCTTCTTTTGGTTAGTAAGACTTTAAAACTTATGAATTTGAATACATAATTTGAACATGTATATGGGGATCTCGGCCTTAGGCACGATGACAACCTAAATACAAAAGATGGCCCCCTGTCTTACAGTGGAAATCTTAACATTTTTCTATAAAATTTTAAAAATTCCCCTTGTTTAATAGGAAGATTTCTATTTTATTTTGTAAATACATTCTAGTATCACAAGAAAATTTTGTGTAAAACTTACAAAAGCTTTAAGTACGATATTCATTTGATTGTACTTTCATGTAAAATAACTCTTTAGATATCGACTATTAATTGGTGGCATTGATCTTTCACCTTTGAAATCAACAAGCTGGTAGACTCCTCTCTGATATACTTTCTCAATTACGAAGGGTCTTTCCCAATTAGCTTAAATTTACATCCAATTTAACGGCGAGGAATAATTGGTATTCTCAGCACCATGACCAATTCTCCTTCTTGAAAAGTTTGAGGATGCATCATATGATCGAATGCATTATTGTGATTACATTTTTATGTGTAATACTTTCTCAAATATCAACCATTGATTGGTGGCATTGGCTTTTCACCTTTGAAATCGATAAGCTGGTAGACTCCTTTCTGTTATATCTTTTCAATAACAAAGGGCCCTTCCCAATTAGCTTTGAATTTACCACCAATCTTGTATTGAGGGATGATTGGCCTTCTCAACACCAGAACTAATTCACCTTTCTAGAATATCCGTGGATGTACTAAACTGTTGAATGCTTTGGACATCCTCGCTTGGTTGACTTCTAAATTTTGCTGAGCTTGGACTCTAACTTCATCAAGCACCTCAAGCTCTTCCATCCATAGAAGGGCATTAATTTATTTTCTTTGAAATAATCAATGAAGTGCTGTATCCAATCATCGGGCTCTTCCACTATGAAATATCCACATGATTTCTTTGCAATACTTTTGAGTTTTTTTGTATATTATACTTATTTTTATTTGGGAGAGTGAGGAACAATTTGAATTAATTCTTACTGGTTTGAGTTTGATGTCTCCTCTAGTTGCGGGAATATGGATTTACTGGTTGTAGAACTCGATGAGTGAACACTTTAATCAACATAGCTTCATCGTCCGTGTTTGCCATCTCTTTTGCTAGCTTATCTAAGCAATCAAGTTTACTACTTTTCGATCAAGAAACTTGAGCTAGTTCAACGTTTGAAATTTATTTCATAAGCTCAAGAGCTCTCTTCTGATAGTGAGCCAATTTAAGCTTATTGATTTTATTGATCCCCAGCACTTGATTAAGGATGAGCTGAGAATCACTATAAACTTGTAGATTTTGAGCTCCCATGGAGATGACTTCCTCCAGACCTGCCACTAACATTTCGTATTCTGCTTCATTGTTGGCTCATGGCTCAATCAACTAGTAGGAGTGCTTCATTATACCACATTATAGCGTGATCAAGATGAGGCCAGTGCTAGTTTGAATTTTTGGGAGATTTGAGGGCGGAGTGTATTTGATGAAGCTCCATCAAAATATAATTCCTACATTTGTAGCTTTTTTTTTAATATATACGCATGATGTGCTCATCAGGAAGATCATTATTGAGTGATGAATCTGCCAGGATATGGTGCATAGTAAGGAAGTTTGCCAGAATTTACCCCTTCATTGCTTTCTAGGGAACATGTGTGATGTCAAATTGTAGTAGAAGAATAGCCCATCGTGCTAAGCAACCTATCAACGCTGGTCTTGTCATCAAGAACTTTAGCAGATTGATCCTTGAGATGAGAGTAATTTATGAGATAACATGTAATGATGAAGCTTTTAGACAACAAAAATAGAGCCAAACAATGCTTCTCGATTAGAGAGCATTACATTTTTTCTCCTATTAGCCTTCGACTAATATAATATAGAGCGTTCTCATTTCCCTCATCATTATGTTGCACCACCGATAGCAGCACCATCCTTTCCCTACTGGAAAGACGTGTAGGAAAAATTGGATTCTAGCGGGTTGTTTAGTTCCCTTTCTCAAGGGCTCACTTGAAATGAAGTTAGGGTGGGGTTCACAGATCACATAGAGATTCTTCTAATGATGTTGTGTACAAGATGAGAGGTTTTCTTGGGATTGGTGAGCTAGAATGGGCGGATTCAATAGATACTTTTTGATACTATCAAAAGTCTCTCGACATTATTTATCCTATTTGAAAGGAGAATCATTTTACATCAGCTACTTCCTCTTGGATGTGGATCTCTGATCGATGCCTCCAATAAATTTCTAGCTTTGAGGACTGTGATTGAACCTGACCTCCTCTCAAAGATATGAAGTTGGTGGCGATGGGATCCTTTAGATGACTCTCCAATGTGTCGATCATCAGAAATCTCATAGCATATGACCTTTTTCTTAGGTATGCATTCTTGATGAGTTTTATTTGTGGTAGATCTTTGGGAGTACAGTCCATATGTCATGCCGCTGTCTTTCTTTAAGGTAGTCTCACTTCAAGGCTTTGGCTACCAAATTTACTTACCTTTTTGTCGAGACCTTTCGACGGTGGATTCTTAGACCAGTGGTCTAAGTGTCATGCTTCGTTGCTCACCATGCAGGACTTAATTGGATTGGTGCCTTATTTGGATTGTAGGAGGAGGTCTTCTTGGATGAGCAACTCTAGCCTTCTTGACAATAAGACTTTGATATTTTAGTTTCATCGGTTCTTTCTTCTTAGCAACTTTGAGGACCCGATGCACTCTTGCATATACAGTTTTGAGTTTCCTCATTGGAGAAACTAGAACCTGACGTTATCAGTCAAAAACTTGATTTGAAAATGAGCTATTCCTCTTTACCCATCTTAAGCTATCAAACCTCTTATGTGTTGGAACACTTGCTTCTAATTCCACTGCTAGTTGCACAATTTTTTGCTTAAATAATAGTTATTGAGCACGCAGTTCAACATTTCTCTTTCTCCGTTGTCTTTAGGTTAGCTTGCTTCCAAATAAAGAAGCTTCTGCATCACTACTTTTTCTCGAGGCTTCGGCCTCCATATTTATTTTCCTTTTTGCCAGGACCTTTTAGCGGCGGATTCCTGGACATGTAGTCTAGGTGTCACATTGTTGTCTTTCTTTAAGGCAGTTTCACTTCGAGGCTTTACTTACCATTTTATCAGGACCTTTCAAGGGTGGATTCTTGGACCTGTGATCCAAATGTCACACCTTGATGCTCACCATTTGGGACTTGAATTGGTTGACATCTTGCTGGGGTTGTAAGAGGAGGTCTCCATGGAGGAGCAACTCTAGCCTCCTTGATGACAGGACTTTGATATTTTCTTTTCATCCATCCTTTCTCTTTAGTAACTTTGAGGACCCAATACACTCTTGCATATAGAGTTTCGAGTTTCCTCATTGGAGAAGCTGAAACCTAACATTGTTGAGTCTAGAAAGACTATTTGATTTGACTAGTAGGGTTGTTCCACTTAACCCATGTTGACCTCACTTCTGGAGTGAGTTCTCAACTTCTAATGATTAGGTGAATACTTAACCTAAGCCTAGAGACTTAGAAGGGTTATCCATAAGAATAGGTTATGCCTTGAGGACTTAGGAAAACTTTCCTACCCTATAGCCTAAATCCAATCCATGCTTTCTTTCTCAAACCAAACCTCAAATCTAACTCAAATACCAAATATAAATCTGAATTCCAAACCAAACCATTGAAACCCATAATCAAATCCAAGATCAACATTCTTCCTAAGCCCTTTGATTTCATCCTATGGACTTAGCCTCAACTAAATTAAAATCTATCCCAATTCATCTGATTTTCTCAAAGATCAATTCAATCCCTCATTCATTTATCAAATTCAAATCCAATTAAATCCCTTCTTAAGTATTATGGACCCACCTCCATAAGCTTAGCTTAATCTCATACAAATCAATCCAAAATCATTTGGTTTCTTTATAAACCAATTATTCCTTCATTTATATTCATAAATATAAATTAAACCCACCCTCCAATGACAAAAAAAAAATCAAACTAAATCAATTCCCTACTTAAGCTCTTTTGACCTACATCCTTAAGTTTGGTTAAATTTGCTTCCAAATCACTCCAAACTCAAGTGATTTTCTTATAAATCATTTACATCTTCATTTTTATTCCCAAATATAAATGAAATATAAATTCAAATGGCCAAACCTAAGTCCAAAATTAAACCAAAACCCAATTCAAGCTTTTAAGCTAATTTCTTGGGCTTGATGAAATCATATCCAAATCAAGCCAAAACCAATGAATTTTCTATTAAATCAATCAATCTTTCAATCATTTATCCAAATATAAATGAAACCTACAATTATCAAACCAAACTCAAGTCAACCCAAGTCAAGCCCAAGTTAGCCTTTTTGACTTGAAAATCTCAAATGAGCAAATATTATACTCAAATTGATTGTAGTTGGATTTATATTTCAATCTAGGCTCATATATGAGTTCAACTAAACTTCAATGCCAAACCAAAACCAATTGACCCCTTTAGGTCCACTTTGTGACCTAAAGAACCTTTTTGAGCCAAGTTTTAATCCAACCCAAATTGGATTGAACCAAGGCCATCCAAGCCTCATATCATGATCAACAATCACCCCGGGATGATCAATCACCTCAATTGGGTCAAACCAAGCTAATTTGGTCCTTTGATCAAGTCAACATTTAGCCCAAATGAAACTTAAACTAGCAAAAACCCATAATATACCAAATTGATTAAAACCATTGATTCAAACCAACTCATGATCAATGTTTAAACATGACAAAACTCTCAATTGAGCCAAACCAAATCCAATTGATCATTTGATCAATGTTGACCTAAATTGGCCTAAAAAGCTAAAATGGGTCAAATCATGATCTAACCCAAATTGATTACAACCAATGTCTCATGTTCTTTCTAAATCAATTATTGATCTTGAACAAAGCTATAATTGAACCCAATTTGACCAATTGGTCAACTTGACCCAATCTATCCCAAATTAACTTAAGAGGTCAAATTGGCCAAAATCCAAATTAAACCCAAATTGATTCAAACCAAAACTTACAATCATTTTCAATTGACCTATTGAACATGAATCAACACCTAACCTAGCCCATTTTGGTCAAATTGGTCAACTTAGCCCATTTGACCTATATGAATCCAAGTGAGCCAAAATCAAACCTAAGCTAAATTGATTAAAACTACTTGAACTAAAACTCTTCAAATCATCATTTGAATCTGACCTAAGCCTTGGTTTGACCTAATTTGACCAATTGGTTAACCCAACCCAACATGAACCCATTTGAAAAAAATGTAGCTAAAACCCATAAAACCAACTCATGGGACTTTAGGGACTGACCAAACCCGACCTAAATTGACCCTAGGTTAGCCCAAAGTCATCCCAAAAGCAAACTGGACCCCACCCAAGACATAATCCATTGGTTAAGCCCTCTTTACATAGGATTCTCCTCATAAATAGCAAAGTCCACTCTCCCATCAGCATCTAACTTCCAAATGAGGGGCACTCTAGCCACCCCAGCTAGGTTGCCATGGACCAAGAGGTGAGTTAACTCACCTCCATGCATGCCCATGGATCCAAGCCAAGATATCTCCCCATATCAGACCTTGAGCCACCTCCCATGTGTTCCTTCAACCCAATCAAGCCACGTGGAGTTGATTGAGACACCTCTGATGCTCTAACGGTGGTGGCGATCAAAGGAGCCATCCATCTCCAAATTAATCGGAGGTATACTCCCCCAAATCGAACAACAACTGGACCAATTCATTTCGTATGAGCTTCCAAAGACATTTACAAGCTTTCCTATGAGTTTTAGAGCTATTCCAAGCATCCCACTCTTGGCATTATCTCTTCCCTTGAGGGGGGAGGATAGCTTCGATCCCAACTTCACCAATACCCAACTTTAATCAAATTCCTCATTCTTACGCCATCACTACAGCTCGGTGAGGCCACCCAAATCATTTTTTGAGCTCCAAATTAACTCCAAGTTTGAGCTTGATCAAAGAAGAATGCCAAGAAGGAAGAACTTGATCTCTAAAGTAATTCACACCAAATTAAGGCTTGTGCTGATCAACAGGGCTTTGCCTCAACTAGGTGAAGCTTCCTCAAGCATGCGAGCCATTGGTCTTAGCTCCGGTGAGGTATTTCCATGAAAATTGATCTTTAGCTTTAGTGTGGTTGCTCCTTTTTGAAGAAAATTTTTATTACATGCGATCTTGACTATTGGAGATGTGCTCGTCTCCTTCCATTGATGGTCTATGTTGATTTTTAAGTTCTTCTTAGCTTAAATGAGCTTAGATTGAATGATCCATGATGGATAGACATTATTGTTCATCGCTCGCAGGAAGGAGGATCATAGGCCATCTGTTCCGCGTGATTAGAATGGATGGCTTTGATCAAATCATGCTACATCAAAAGAGTTTTCTCCCTTTACATCTCGAGTTTATTATGCGTTGATCGATGGGATGGCGGTCAATGCGTCCATCGCCACTAACTGATGTGACAACTTCAATAACCAATCCCATGGTGCCACGTGGAAAGTGCAGCACATCACGCGTGGCCTTGGATGGTTTAAAAGGTTAATTAATGTATCTTTTTATGTTGAATCTTCCATAATTTATAACTAATTATAGAAAATTCAAAAAAATACAAACAATGCTCATTTTAAAGGTATTTCAAACAAGAATTTAATGAAAATATTTCCAATTGATTTTGAACAATGAATAGAACTTAATTAGTGTTTAATTAAAAACTTAATTAGCTTAATTAATCTCTAATTTCTCAAGTGGTTAATCCCAAATTTTTTGAGAAAGGATAACTTTCGCCTCCTCTAATTTTCTAAGAATTTATTACTTGTTAAATTAGGAGGATTGATTGATTAAGCCCTAATTACCCTCTTAACTTCATTAAGAGGTGATTAAGTATATGAATAGTGATTAATTAATTATTTGGACTCTAATTATTGTTGTTAGTAAGGAGACTTTGGAAAGTGGATTCCTCCCTAATCCTTTCTCTAATTTTCTCTCTCTTTTCAACTAAAGTCCTAATTATTAATTAATTAACTAATTAGAAATTTAATTAGCTAAATTGGAATTCAAATTATATTAAATCATGCTTAGTCCAGTGGATGGCTTATAGAATTAGGTTGGGACCTCTTTCTCTACCTTTTCCATTAAGCCCATCTCACTTCAAGATAATTATTAACTTTGGTAAGTCTTTTTTTTTTTAGGAAAGCTGAATTAATGGATTATTGGTTTAATTGCTTTGAAAAATCTAATTAAATATTATTTTTTTCTGAATCCATCTTGGGTAGAGCTTTAGGTGTTCAAGAACCTAAAGAAGCTTAATGAAATTATGATTAGCTCACATGTGTGAGAAAATCATGAAAGTAATTAAAATAGTTCCTTAAGCTTAATTATAAAATGATTATGAGCTAATTGCATTAGGCCGCTTTCATTTCATATGAGCATTACTATTTACTTTTCAATTCATTTGCATATTATATTAGCTCATAATCATTTAATCAATTATCTTAAGGTAACATAGATAAGGGTTAATTAATTGATTTAATCCATGCTTAACTTAATCAATCCATAAAAATTAATTAATTGGTTTTCCTTAAATCAAATTAATTCACATATATGGGGAATGGGATTAGGATTAGAACCTCTTTCTCACATCTCTCTTAATTGAAATTAAACTTAAAATCAAAAGTGACTTTAAGAAACTCTGGTTTATTTTAAATAAGCTTATTTAATGTGATTATCCTTAGGAATTAGTTAGATTGAATGAAATTACATGCTTGTATTTCTTTATTTATTTCCAATCATATTAAAATATTGTATGCCACTTGTAGTAATGTATTCATTTCTTTCAAAAATTAATTAAAATAAATGATTTCCTTTATGTCAAATTTGTATGTGTTGAAAAATATGTGTGGCTATTATCACAATTAAATAAAAAAATTTATTTTTAAAAGTACATAAATCAACTATAACATGTGAAGTGATGATAATTATAAATATTTATAAGCTTGCATGTGCCTATACTTTAGAACATGTGATATGAAATTCTCTTTTCTTTAATCTTCATGAATTCACATAAGGATATGAATATTAACAAGTGTATAGTTCGTTTGAAAAGGACACAACACTTTCTTGGGTTTTTTCTTATGTATATCCATGTTAGAATTTAGACAGAATTTTAGCTCACAAGTAAAAATAAATCAAAATACAATTCTTGTATGATTTTTATTCTTATAGCTGTTTGTACACTCATGAGTATTTAAGGATGATGGGTATATCTAGTCTGGACACCCGAGGACGCACAACTTTAAGTAGCCCCAAGGAGGTTTTTACCTCGTTCCCTTGGTCAAACAATGGTAAAGTACTTGCTTATAAATTTTATACACTTCCGTATGTTTTTTGATAATGAATGAAATTCTCACCTTTTTCCATATCCATAATTCAAAATAAAAAAATATATATAATTTTTGCATGATTTTCTATTCTTATAGTTGTTTATACATCCATATGTAGTTAAGAATAGTGGGTATAACTAGTCTGGGGACACAAGGCTTTAAGTAGCCCCAAGGAGGTTCCTACTTCGTTCCCCTGGTCAAACAATGGCAAAGTACTTGCTTAGAACTTTCATACATTTAGATGTGTATTTAGTAATGAATGAGAATCCTATTTTTCTATAAAATGCATTTATGCATCTTGCATTAAAGTGTGCCAAAAACATGTTGCATGTATAGATATGTTTAGGACTTAGTCATATGCATGCTATATATGATGGAAAGAAATGAACAAACATGTGTTATGTGATAGTAATTAGCTCTAATTAATTTTAAGATGCTTTTCTTATTGAATGAAACAATTTAAAGTGAACCTAAACCTAAGACTAATTAAAATATGTAATAAGTCATTCACTAAAGAAAATTTATTTAATTAATTTGACTTAGATGTGACTTATGATAGGGATAAAAGAGAGTGATCCTCTCTTTTCTTCTCTTTATAATACTTAGTTGTTAAGTGTAAACCAAGTAGAACAAAAGGAAAACATTAAGTAAAACTTACAAATCAATTAAGCCACTTAAAGTGAAACCATCCTTCAAATTAAATCCTTCCTTTCTTAGAAAATTATAACAAAGCCTAGTTAGAGCATATCACACAAGCCTTAATACACACACCTTCGAATTAAGTCACCACTTTTAGCCTTATGTCAGGGTGATGCATGGTTTGATATATGTTTGGTTTTATGATGTATTATTGTAGACTAGATGTTAGGGTGTATGCTTCATAGACTAGATGTTAGGTCATGATTAGCCTAATTATATTTTCTATAAGAGATTGTACTTAAGGGACACTTAAGAATAAACATAAATACTCTCTTTTGTAGGTTGCTTATCCCCTAAGTATAATGTAAATTAGGACAGGTGAACTTGGTGGCCCATGTGAAGGGTGCTAAGTCTAAATTATTTATATAATTACTTGGGTTGTATGGCGTGTTGAGCTAATATTTATTTTGCAGGTGTAGTTAGATTTACTTTTTCTATTTTTAACATAATTTTGCAATAAGAATTAGGATTAGCATTATGGGGAATTAGGATGAGCAGAGGCTAGAAGGCTTTATCCTGGGAGGCTGCCGTGATGCCTTTGGAGCAAGCAAACCCAAAGGAGGAAAGAAGAGGAGACATGAAGAATGAAGACCGCCATAACATTTATTCATTTGTAAAAAATTTATAACTATTCTTTCATATACTGGGTTGTATAAGGGTAGAGCTCGGCTACTCATTTATCTTTTCGAGTTGTGCGGTGGTACCCAACCGCACTTATCGTTTATTCTTTTACATTGGGTTTATAAATTGTTAGATGTTTTGTTTACAATTACATAATGGAAATGACATGTCTTTTCCTAGTTTCTTCATATATGGTGCTTTAATGTTTGGCCTAGATCTGATTAGGCTCTTAGGAAAAATTAATTTTCTACCCCAAATACAACTAACTAAATTTATAAATAACTCATAACCTCATAAGCCTAGACATTAAATCAAGATAATTAAAAGATTTAGCAACCCCTTAGCTGGATGTTGTATGCTTAATATCATGCATGTTATCTTGTTTCATTTTTGCTAAGAGAGGGTTTCCATCCTTGCACGATAGGGGAAGACTTGACCTTTGAGGGTCCCCTCTATGGTGGAAAATACCTCTTTCTCTTTGATTTAGCCAATAACCTTATTTCAACATGCAATTAGACATATAAAAATCTTATTGCCTTTGTCAAAATAAAGAGTCAAAAATTAAATAAAAATTGATAAAATTTGCATTAGATTAAGTCATTGTTCATACCACTCATGTTCTAGTCTCTTAGGAGTGGGTTTAAGACTTTAGTTTCTTTCTAAATAAAACAATAACCATCTTGCAAAATCATATGACTTGACCACATGGTTTTAAAATATAGAGGAGTTAGCTACTCAGGTTATAAGTCCAGCAGTCTGGTGGTTTACCTTCTCTTGTGGAGGTAAACCATATACCCATCTTCTCTTAGATTTAGGATGTTCCTTGGCCCTCGTTAAAGCTCCCTAGATTTAGGATTTGAGATTGCTATTTTTCATCGAGCTATAAGCATAAGTTCTCACATCTTAGGGATTTCTACAATCTTATATTATGGGATTATAAGTTGCAGCCTTCTAATAAAATTCTTATTCAAAGATATAATTATCCCCAACTTCAAACATATAATTCCCAACCATAAGATAGACTATAATGTTTATTAGGTTTTCTAGTTTTATGAACATCCCCTATTCATCTCCATTTGGCTTTGATAATATGTTCCTCTTTTTTGATCTACCCTGATTGATTTTCCAAACATAGCCAATTTATTGATTGTCCTATTTTTGAAATCTTTGGAGACAATAATTGCCTACTTTAATTGAGATCTCGTGGTGTCCCCTATACACATAATCAAAAATAAACTCCATATATTTTTCTAGCGACTTAGCTAGGGATAGTTTCTCTCTCCATCTCTAGTAGATAATTATTATCTCCAAACATTGATAGTAGACTTATATTTCATATGAGTCCAAGACTATCTCTCTTTCCATTGGCACTTGGCTTATTTCATTCTTAAGAAAAGCTAGCCAACATCCTCTAAGTTTTAGGAACTTGCTCCTTGTAGGTCTTAGAACCCCTATTTGGTCCCCCAATAGGTAAAAATAAAATTAACCAATGAAAGGAGATGCTAAAAAAAAACTAGAACCTCCTTATTACTGGCGTAGTGAGGCGAGATTCATCATATATTTAAGAAAATAAACTCTTTTGCAAAAATGCCACTTTCCAAAAGCACTTTTCAAAATTCACATAACAAAAGATCTTGCACCAAATTCATAAGGAACTTTCAAAAAGCACAAAACTCATATAACCAAACCTCATCTAACAATCCCCATGATTGTTACATGGAGGTCCTTTTCAAAATCAAAATCATTTTTCAAAAGCATCTTTTTGAAAATAGTTATCTCCATTCAACATGCTCAAATTTATTGAATGAAAATTCTATTTTTAAATAAATTCATAGAATAAAATTGAAACCCTACTTATTTCACATATGCTAGAGTTGGAGTTTCTCTCTTTTTCAAAAACACACTTTTGAAAATGACCACCATCATTCAACATGCTCAAATTTGTTGAATGAAGATTCTACTTTCAAATAAAATCATAGCATAAAATTGAAACTCCACTTAACATATTTCACATATGCTAGAGTTAGATTTTTCCTCTTTTTCAAAAGCACACTTTCAAAAATGATCACCTTCATTCAACATGCTCAAATTTATTGAATGAAGCTTCTATTTTCAAATAAAATCATAACATAAAATTAAAACTTCACTAAACATATTTCACATATGCTAGAGTTGAGGTTTTCCTCTTTTCAGAAGTAAGAAATCATACACATGAAATCAAGATAGATTTTGAACTCCATTTGACACACCTAAATTTGTCAAATGAGAGATCCCCTTTCTTTTGGAAAACCAAAACTGAATTCTTAACACACACTTGACTCTTAACATAAATTTGTTAAGTAAGTCTCATTTTCAAAATCATAAACACACTTGACTCCTACTTAACATAGCAAATTTGTTAAATAAGAGTCTCATTTTCAAATCATAATACACCTGACTCCTACTTAACATTCCAAATTTTTTACGTGAGAGTCTCATTTTCAAAACACAAATCATAATCACATTTGATTTCTACTTAATCTACCAAATTTGTTAAGTAAGAGTCTCATTTTTAAAAATCATAAACACACTTGACCACTACTTAACATACCAAATTTGTTAAGTAAGAGGCTCATTTTCAAAATTCATAAATACACTTGACACATACTTAACATACCAAATTTGTTAAGTAAGAGTCTCATTATCAAATCAAATCACATTTGACTTTCACTTAACATACCAAATTAGTTAAGTGAGAGTCTCATTTTTCAAAAAAATAAATCAAATAACATTTGGCTCCTACTTAGCATACCAAATTTGTTAAGTAAGAGCCTCATTTTCAAATCAAACAAACACATATCAAGCACATTTGGCCACCACTTAACATACCAAATTTGTTAAATAAGAAGCCCCATTTTCAAATCAACATATATCACACACATAACCAATCATCACATGCAAAGGCTCTTTCACAAAATTTTTAAACATATAATCAAAACCTTTTTAGCATACATAAATTTACTACGTAAAGGTTTTCCAAATCAAAATTTTCAAACAAGACACACAATACAAATATCTTCAAAGGTCTCTCCACATATTTCAACCCCACCCAACCTACTTAAATTGGTTGAGTATGAAATCTAAATCAAAATGATATGGCAAAGTCTCTCCTCTAAATATCAAAATCTCTCATTGATGAACCCCACTTAACATACCTAAATTTGTTAAGTGTGGGTTCAAATTAAAATAGTATAAATCAATGATTGAAGGAAAACATGAAGGCAAGGGTGTGACTCAATTATATTTTAATAAATATCATTCCGATTATTTTAAATGCAGTGCTCATGGCTCCTAGCAAGTTCATCTTCTCTTTCCCTTCTGGTGTAGATTTGGCCTTGGATCAAGCTAATCTAACCATGAATAATGTCGCACACCTCATCTACTTTGGTCATGGCTTTGAGGGGGTCCAGATTACATGTGAGGGGACATCCCTCACCTCTGTTAGCATAGAGGAGGTGGCATGATAGACACCACTCATCCGCTTGGACATTATATCGATTAGTTTCCCCTTGAAGAAAGATGGTTCCCATTTATTGAGTTAGTGTCGGCACCAATGTTTCAATAGCTCATTTAGTTGCATACCATAGTGCGAGGCTACCTCCTCTTTGGTCACCCCAAAGGGGAAGGCTATCTTAGCCTCGAGATAGTCTTCCTCGAGTGTTCAGCTCTCTCACTCACACACCCAATGTCGCACAAAAATCAAAGATTAAGATCATGAGTGAGCGTATGATAGCTTCCCGTTGAGGAGGGTTCTCCTCGTGAGACCTCCACTTGAGTGGTAGTAGGTTCCACCCCTCTCAACCTCATGGAGAGAGACTAGAGGATCAGCATATCCTCCACCACCATATTATGAGACCTTAGGGAGCATAGAGGCCCATGTCAAACTTTGGACTATTTTGCAGTCGGGCCAGATGCTCAGTCCGTACCTTGTTGATTTGAGATCCATGATCCCTAGAGTGTTAGGGGTCGATCCAGAAGAGAGAGAGAAATGGAGGCTCAGTATGCATCAGAGAAGCGACAGGTATGGTAGTGACTGCCTTTGATGGAATTTCTTGATCGTTGCCGACATCACTCGACAATATTATTCTTCTGTAGTCACTGTAGAGGAGATCTCTTTGAGCTTCGGTGTTGCCATCACACGCTCCTCGCCCACCATCACTTGTTGCTTAGAATCACCACTCCGCCAAGATTTGAAGCCCCCCTCCGGGAACCATCCCATTGGTGATCTATGGATCCCTTCCATCCATTCCACCTATTGAGATGAGATCGAGCTCCCCTGCTCGACCCTATACCTTAGCGGTGGTTAGGAAAGAGTGGTGACCCAAGAGCATCATTATTGCATCACCACCACCATAGATAGAGGGAAAGTGGACATATAGTTCATGATAGTTGATCCTCCAGTGAGGAAGTCTTAGCAGGCATCCATTGCATAGAGCAGAGGAGCACATACTTTTGTGAGTATTCATTTTAATAGTGGGTGATCAATAGATGACATATTAGTGGACTACTTTCAGAAAGATGAATTGTGGGAGTGACCACCAGGAAGAGGATAGGTATTCATCGATGAGGATGACACGTTCGACATACCAAAGTCCACATGGTTGAGGGATCCTTACATGGGATCAACTAAGAAGGTGTTGCTCGAGGAAGGTGACACTTCTATCACCTCCTCCATTATGGAGGATGATCACATTGACAAGATGAAGAAAATTGAGAGTTGATGATAGTGGTTTTGCATTACACTCAAGCTTAGTTTCACATTCTTATAATACGCCGTGAGTTGGTACATACTTTAGAGCGTCATAGGTGCACTCTTGCAGAGGATGACACTAGTACCTTGCATAAAAAAGTTACATATGGCACCTCCATGCATGTTAAGGATATTTAAATCATGGTAGAGTAGCAGGTGAGGGAATCGATGGCACAAGCCCTGGGGAGCTCATCTATTCCAAAGGGTAGATCATACTCGAAGGAATTTGATGTAGTTCAGTATCATAATGGTTTTGTGCTCCTTTAAGATCTATGATGGTAGTGGGAACCCGCATCAGTATATTGCACATTTTAGAGCTGGTTCCTTTGACACCCTTTTGTTCAGACTTTTTGTCAGTAGTCTAGCAGGGGTTGAATTTGATTGGTATGCCGAACTGTCCAATGGTTTGGTAGGAACTTTTATTGAGTTGGAACACCTCTTCATCAAAAGGTTTGCTGGAGCTCATTAAAGAGTGAGTGTAGATGACCTCGTTGTAGTGACATAAGTTCCCAATGAGTCACTTATTGATTATATTCTCAAGTGGCACAACTTTAGCATGAAATGTGAGCCATAGCTGTCCAAACATCATGACATTGAGATTCTAGTTAATAATATTCATGGCCTAGTCGACTTCATGCTTGAGGGCTTTACCATTTAGACATTTGAGAAATTAATCAACATGGAGGCAAACCTACAAGAGAAAGTCAAAAAGTTTCCATTTCTTGACCAATCATCTTAGCTCAAGCTGCAAAAGGTGTTCAAGAAGAGTCAGGATGAAGTAGTAAGTCGTATGAGACCACAGCTCAGTAGCTTTGCCCCTCTGTCACCCGGCCATCATATGAGCACCATGTAGCCATTCATCATAACACCGTTGGTACTCAATCTTGGTAGCTATTACCACATACTCTTCAGATTGAATATATTCATTTGAGATAGTAAAAACTTTAAGAACCTCTTACAAAACTTGACTTTCTTACAGAGAGGCAAGGATGTGAACAAGAGTAATGATCCTTGCTACCATGCATGGTTAGTCATGTCTTAGAGGGTTGTATTACTTTTAAGGTATGGCTTGAGTGTAGCTACAAGTCAGGCGCCATGGTTATCCCTAAAGAATACTTATTAGAACAACCTTCTAGTTCTTTTAGGGTAATTTTTGGGGAAACTTGCGATCCTCTTAAGACAAAAGAAGTTTGGGATATTGCCTTATCTAGAACCTCTAAAAAAGTAGTTTCTAAAATTAAGAAACTCTCTTTATAGGTGTTTGAGGTAGCTCAAACTTCCAACATCAAGGAAGGTTCACATGTTTCCAAAGAAAACTTGAAGAAGGTGACAACCCAAGTCTGTCACCACTTTCGAGATAGTTTTAAGACCACCATGAGTCCGGCCTCCATCCAGTTGCCTACTACTTCTTCCTCCACTAGCCCTCTTACCAACAGTGTTGTATCATGGACAAGGGCATTAAATCCCTACCCCACTTACTTTGTTTATTTATCATGTACTTCCACCAAGAAATCAATGAAAGCTTTCACTTACATCTTGTCCCCACATACTCTAAATTTTATTCTGTTGAAAACTCTAGTCTAGAAAATAATGATAGCTCAGTCATTTTGATCCACTCTCTTGATTGATCATTTCCTTTAAATCAATGTTCACCTCTTGAGATTGACTTGGAGTCAACACTCTTAGGATCCCATGGAGAAGCTATGATATACTAATGAGAAGATAAAACTTTCCACAAGTTCATCATTCCATGAAGTCACTGAAGTCAACCTACGCAATGGTAAAGTTCTACTTCCTAGGGTAGGACCTCAGGATAAGGGTAAATAAGTCATTGGTTTTAGTGAGTAGATAATCCCTCCATAAGATGCTCCACCTATGGATATGCTTGTGAAGGACCAACTTAGAGTTGATTACAATATACTAGCACATCTTAGAAAGTTGTCAGCTAAGCTAAGCATATATGATGCTCTTGTCTTATCCAAAGAGATGAGGGAATCTCTAGTCAAGGCTCTTATTGATCTAGAGATATTCTTAGCACAACTAATTGCTACTGAAGAGGAGGCACACAACTCAAAAGACATCTTAGGAGTTACATTCAGTGATGAAGACTTTCTTCTAGGAATGACCAATACCACCTCTTCACATACTAGTGATGTTGGCGGAATCGGTTATCAAGAGTTTTGGTTGAACAAGGTGCATTAGTCAACAATATGAGTTTAAAAACTCTCGCCTACTTGAGGATTAATATCTCCAAACTCCAAAAAGAGAGAATGATATTGAGAGGATTTAATGAACAAGGTGAGAGGGCCTTAGGCTCCATAGTGTTGCCATTAGAGATAGATGATTGGAAGACTAAAGCCAAGTCTCATATCATAGACTCAGATACATCTTTCAATACTTTTCCTGGGAGATCATGAATACATGAGAACAACACAATTCCATCCTCTCTACATCAGCACATGAAGTTCATGAGAGGTGGAATTGAGTACCGCATCAAAGGAGATCTCAAACCCTTCACAGTTCATGAGGTTGAGATATATGAAGATACAGCCTATTTTCTTCTCCAAAACCAATAACTCCATTCTCGTGAATCTAGTCAAGATCCCCAAGAGAGACAAAAAGAAAGAAAATAAAAAGAACTAGAAAAAGAAAAGAAAAAAAAGAAAAAAGAAGAAAATAAAAGAGAGCAAGATATAGAGCCTGACATTAGATTCCACTCACAATCCGTTATTCTATTCAAACATATGAGTAGGATGACCCGACCTCCACCAGGCAGAGGCAGAGGACAGTTCAAAGGTAGTTCCTGAGGTGGAAAGCCTCTCTATTGGCCACCCATTAGGAGGTATATTCCAGCCACCAGGAGTGTACCTACTATCCACATATACTTAGAATCTATTTCAGAGGATGAGTCTTATGTGGTTAGCACACTAGCTAGCTCTTCTTAGCAGCA
This sequence comes from Cymbidium sinense, assembly GCA_021442155.1. NCBI lineage: Eukaryota > Viridiplantae > Streptophyta > Magnoliopsida > Asparagales > Orchidaceae > Cymbidium > Cymbidium sinense. The sequence goes on along the minus strand of CM038218.1, from coordinate 21,627,262 downwards.
GATCCCTTTTGAGGTGACGTTTGAGCATGACAATGATGAAGATTGGGCTCCAAAGTAAAGCATAAATGTATCCAAGTCTCTATGAAATAATTGAGTCCTTGGGATCCTTTCAACCCACTTTCTTCCTAGAAAGTTGAAGGTTTGTAGTTAAGGAATCCCCAAGTCATCCACTATGAGAAAACCAGGTTCTTTTAGCATCATCCTCAATGAAGCTATGTAGAAATTGAGGATGATTCATATAAATATTTAATATAATTATCTTTTGATTGGTATTCACCTTGTGTTCTTAATTTAGTAAAGAAGGGATTAATCCCACATACTTGGTCTAAACATAGGTCAGAATACTTTGAAAGGTTATGGGAGAACCAAAGCAGACATCCTTAATCAAGACCACTAAGATTTGTATTGATGGAGACAATCATTGCTTAGTCATCACTAATCATTTGGAGTCTGATAGGTTCTTTTCAAATCATTCAAATTCATATGAGGAGGTGTGTTTAGAAACTTTAAGATGATTTAAATGACTTTGAAGTCAAGGATGCATCGCCAGAGTTCGAAGAGGAGATCACATCAACCATCGATGAGCTCAAAGAAATCAACTTAGGAACTGAAGATAATCCACGTTCGACATACATAAGTTCCTTATGAAGTGGCATTGAAACCAATGACTTAGTTAAGTTGTTGACATTTAATCTCATGGAGTTACAAGAGATGCTTTATCTCGATGTGGTAGTATACAAACTAGTAATAGAGACTAGTGTTAACCTTATCAAGCAAGCTCCTAGACACATGCAATTAGACATTGAACAACAAGTCATTTTTAAAATTAATCGATCTTTCTTCATTGAAGAAAAATATCCTACTTGGTTGGCTGTCATTCTAGTTAAGAAAGAATGGCCAAATTCATATCGTCAATTTTATCTAAATAAGTATCCAAAGATGAATTTCCTCAATACCAAAACTAATGGTGGACATTGCCTCATTATTGACCTCAATTTTGGAGTGAGCTCTCAACTTCCTCATCATAGACCTAGGACTCTTGTAGACACTAAGAGCTGCTTAGTCTTAAGACACTTCTATTGATTAGGTGAACACTTAACCTAAGTTTAGAGACTTAGAAGAGTTAGCTATAGGAATGAGTTATGCCTTAGGGATTTAGGAAAACTTGCCTGCCCTATAGCCTTAAACCCAATCCATGCTTCCTTCTTCAAACCAAACCTCAAATTCAAATCCAAATTATAAATCAATTCCAAATCGAATGATTGAAACCCATGATAAAATTCAAACTCCAAAACCCTTCCTAAGCCCTTTGATTTTGTCTTATGGACTTAGCCTTAATGAAATTCAAATCAACCTCAATTCAGTTGATTTCCTCAAATATCCATTAATTTCCAAATCAAATTTAACTCTGAATGACTAGAAGCCAAAATGAAATTCAAATTCTAAAATCCCTTCCTAAGCCATATGAACCTTCATATGCTTCGACAAAACCCCCATTAAACCAAATCAAACTTGATTAATTCTTTATAAATAAATCATTCCTTCATTTATATTCACAAATATAAATGAAATTCAAATTTAAATGAGCCAAATAAAATCAAACTAAATCAAACCAAATCAAGACCTTTCTTAAGCCATATGGACCTACCTCTATAAGCTTAATCAATTCTCAACCCAAATTAACCCAAACTCAATTGATTTCTTTAAAAATAAATTATTCCTTCATTTATATTCACAAATATAAATGAAACCTACCCTCAATGACTAAAATTAAATCAAACTAAATCAATTTCTTAAGCCTTTTGACCTACATCCTTAAACTTGGTCAAATTTGCTTCCAAATCATTCCAAACTCAAGTGATTTTCTCATGAATCATTTATACCATTTATATTCACAAATATAAATGAAATATAAATCCAAATAGCCAAAATCAAACCTAAATCAAATCAAATTTCCCATTTTAGCCTTTTTAGCCAATTTCTTGAACTTGGTTAAATGATACCCAAATTAACTCAAAACCCATGAATTTCTTTATGAACTAATCATTCCTTCAATCACTCATCCAAATATAAACATAAAATACAATTATTAAACCAAACTCATGTCAACCCAAGTCAAACTCAAGCTAGCCTTTTTGACTTGAAAACTTCATATGAACCAAAATCCATTTGACTCCAAACCAATTGTAATTGGATTTATATTTTCATCCTAAATCTATGTATGAGTTCAACTAAATTTGAATCAAGCCAAAACCAAACCAATTGACCTATTTAGGTCCACTTATGACCTAAGACCCTTTTGAGATAAGTTCTAATCCAACCCAATTGGATTGAACTAAGCCATCCAACCTCATATACCATGATCACAATCATCCTACAATTAGCTTGAATTGGGTCACACCAAGTCAACTTGGTCCTTTTAGCCCAAATGAAACTCAAATTAGCCAAAACCCACCATATACTAAATTAATTGAAACCTTTGATTCAAACCAATTCATAATCAATGATTGAACATGACTAAACCCTTAATTGAGCCAAACCAAGTCCAATGAACATTTGACCTAAGTTGACCCAAATTGACCTAAAAGCCAAAAATGGGTCAAATCATGATTTAACATAAATTTATTGCAAGTTCATTCCAAATAATTTATTGAACTTGACCAAAGCCATGATTGAGCTCAATTTGACTAATCAGTCAACTTGACCCAACTAGCCCAAATTGACCTAAAAGTTCAAATTGGCCAAAATCCAAATTAATTCCAAATTAAACCAAATCAAAGCCTACAATCATTTTCAATTAACCAATTGAACATGAACCAACACCTAACCCAACCCAATTTGGTAAAATAGGTCAAATTGGTCAACTTAGCCCATTTGACTTATTTGAATCCAAATGAGCCAAAAATCAAATCCAGGCCACATTAATCAATATCACTTGAACCAAAACACTTCAAATGATCATTTGAACATAACCCAAGCCTTGGTTTGACCCAATTTGACCAATTGTTCAACCCAACCCAACTTGAACCCATTTGACTAAGTGAAGCCTAAACACCCAAAATCAACCCATGGGGCTTTAGTGGCTGCTAAACCCAACCAAAATTGATTATAATTTAATCCAAAATATACCCAAAAGTAAAGTTGATCCAACTGAAGGGGATTAACCATTAGTTAAGCCCTCTTTCCATTGGATTCTCCCTTTAAGAAGTAAGGTCAACTCCCCCACCACCATGGCAGCCCTCAAACACTCAAGTGAGGCTCCACACCCACCCCAGCTAGCTAACCCCCTAGGTTGGTGGACCAATGGGAGGTGAGTTGACCACCTCCCTCAACCATGACCCTAGATTCAAGCCAGAAACCACCTATCCCTTGGCAGCCTTCCATTACCTCCCACTCACATCGAGCCACATGATGTGAGTGTGACCTCCTGGCGACACATCTAAAGAACAGCCATCCATCCTTCCCTGTGAATTGAGGGGTATACCCCCTCAATTCAAATGGGATTTGGCACATTTAAACACGTTGAGACCCCAAGAGAGAAATGAAATCCCACTACCCTCCTCAGAGTGTTCCAAAGCTTCCCGAGCTCACATTTCCTTTCTGCGTGTGAAATTAAAATAGTGGAGACCAATCCGGAATCCCCTTTACTCAATTTCAACTTTGCACACACCATCACCACACCTCGTCGAGCAATACTAAATCATTTCCCAAGCTTCCAAGCCACCGAAGGTTTGAGTTTGATCGAAGCAGAAGCTCCTACGTGTGTGGATTGGTCGTCTGAGCCACTCACTTAAAATTGAGGTCTAAGCTTCTTAATAGAGCTTCACCTCTCTGAAACTATCCATCAATCCCATTGAGCTTAGCTCGGTGGTGCCTCAAAACCATAGTTTAGGTGAATTTTTTGTGGGCCTTTGTGAAGAAAAGTTTCATGTGGTTTGATCTTGACCGTTGGATTTGTTTGCCTTCTTCTCTTGATGATGTGGGATCAATTTGATCCCAATCTGAGCTCTAATGAGCTCAAACCGAACGGAGAAAGATGAACGGTATTTGTCTTTCGCCATTCTTGAAGGAGATAGATCATGGTATTCCACGTGTGAACAAGATCTGATCATTCATGTTAGATATGCCGATTTAATCCCATTAATTTATGCATTTAATTGTGATGGATTCGATCTTGATGGACTCCGCGGGCGTGTCCAAGAGTTAGCATCACGATTTGACATCAATTGCCTATCCATCATGCCATGGAAAGCCATCGCGCACATGGCCGATGGGATTAGGGATTAATTAGGCTTAATTAATCTAATTTTGAGGCTGAAACTTCTAAAATTCATATTTAATCCTAGAAAAATTTTAAAAATATAAATGAGGGCTCATTTTAAAGGTATTTCAGAGGAGAATTTAAGAAAATTATTATTAATTAATTTTGAATAATAATTTCTACTTAATTAAGGTTTAATTAAAAATTTAACTAACATAATTACTCTCTGATTAATTATCTAATTAATTTCAAACTTTTGAGATATTTAGGGGATGACCTCACTCCCTATTTTTCTTGGAATTTATTAGATAATTAATTAGAAAATTGATTGATTAAGCTTTAATTACTCTACCTTAATTGATAATTAATCAAATGAATGTATTAATCATTAATTAAGTTCATTAGCCTCTATTAAGAGTGGATAAACTTAGAGAAATGAATTGAGAACTCTCTTCCAATCATTTCCTTATGTCTTCTTCATTCCCACTTTAAAATTTATTAATTAAGACTCATTAATTTATTAAATAACCAAATCAATAAAAACCCAAATTATATTTGAACTTTAATTAACTAATTGAAAAGATTTAGGGATTGAGACTTAGGCTTCCTTCTTTATCTCTTTCCCTATGCCCATTTTTTATTGTTGATTAAGGATAATTAGGATTTGATTAAATAATTAATGAACTTAATTAACCTAATTAAACCTATTTTTCCTAATTATTTCTTGAGTAGCTCTTTGGGTGTTCAATAACCTAAAGACAGAGCTATTAAAATTATGGTTAGCTCATATGTGCGAGAAAATCATAAAAGTAATTGAGTGAGTTCCTTAAGCTTAATTAATTAATGATTATGAGCTAATTGCATTAGGCCCCTTTCATTTCATAGGAATATTGCTATTTACTTTTCAATTTATTTGCATATCATATTAGCTCATAATTATTTAATTAATTACCTTAAGGTGACATAGGTAAGGGTTAATTAATTGATTTAATCCATGCTTAACTTAATCAATTCATAAAATTAACCTAATTGCTTTTCATTAAATCAAATTAACTCACACATATAGGGAATGGGATTAGGATTAGCAAACCTCTTTCAAATTTCCTAAATCAAATCAAACATGAAGATCAAAAATGGCTTTAAGGAACTTTGGTTTATTTTAAATAAGCTTATTTAATGTGATTTTTCTTAGGAATTATTTGGATTGAATGAAATTACATGCTTGTGTTGCTTTATTTCTTTCCAATCATGTTAAAATATTGTATGCCACTTGTAGTCATGTATTTATTTCTTTCAAAAATTAATTAAATAAAATGATTTCCTTTATATCAAATTTGCATGTGTTGACTTAATTAGAAATATGTGTGGCTATTATCACTATTAAATGTTAAATGTATTTTCAAAAGCTTATTAATGAATAATAACATATATTATGATTTTATTTACACATATATATAGGTGATGCATGTGAATATGAGCTTATTGTATGAAGTGAAGTCTCTTTATTACATACATATGTTGACTTGCATAAGTTTGAGTGTTAATGAGTATATTAGTCTGGACATCCCAGGGACGCACGGCTTTAAGTAGCCCCAAGAAGGTTCCTACCTCACTCCCTTGGTGCAAAATAATGGCGACGTACCTATTTGATTTCATTCTTATGCACTTTGATATTAGAATTTAGATAGAGCTTTAATTCATTGACACAAAAATTTAATTAAATCAAACTATGCTTTTGCATAGTATTTTCTATTCTTATAGTTATTTATACATCCATATTTATTTAAGAATAGCAGGTATATTAGTCTAGACATTTCAGGGCTGCAAGGCTTTAAGTTGCCCCAAGGAGGTTCCTACCTCACTCCCCTAGTGCAGAACAATGGTGACGTACTTGCTTAAAACTTTCATACATTTGAATGTGTATTTAGTTAATGAATGAAAGCCCCCTTTTTATATTAAAAATATATGCATTCATATTGTGTTGAAATGGTTGGACTGTTTAGTCATATGATTTAGAGTTCTTTTCTTTTGCTTTTGTATAAGAATTTAGTAGAGCTTTAAATTAATATGACAAAATAATTCAACCAAATGAAACATCAATTCCAAGTACATTTGCTTACATTCATCATTTAAGTGTGCAAAGGTATAAATTGCATGTATAGTTATGTTTAGGGTTTAATCATTTGCATGCTATATATGATGGAAAGAAATAAACAAATATGTGTTATGTGATAGTAATTAATTCTAATTAATCTTAAGATGACTTTCTTATTGAATGAGTTTATTCAAAGTAAACCTAGGATTAATTAAAATATGTAATAAGTCATTCATTAAAAAGAATTAATTAATTAATTTTCTTTATATGTGACTTAAGGTAGGGATGAAAGAGAGTGATCCTCTCTTTTCTTCTCTTTATAACACTTAGTTATTAAGTGTAGGTCAAATGAAACAAAAGAAAATATTAAGTAAAATTTAGAAATCAATTAAACCATTTAAAGTGAAACCACCCTTTATAATTAAATGTCCTTCATACTTAGAGAATGATAACTCTAAAGCCTAGTTAGAACATACTACACAAGCCTTAATACACACATTAGATTAAGTCACCACTTCTAGCTTTATGTTAGGGTGGTGCATGATTTGATGCATGTTTATTTTGTAATGTATTATTGCAGACTAAATGTTAGGTTGTGTGCTTCGTAGACTGGATATTAGGCCGTGATTGCCTAATCATATTTTTTTACAGGAGATTGTGCTTAAAGGGCGCTTAAAATAAATATAAATGCTCTCTTTTGTAGGTTGCTTAAGCTCTAAGCATAATATAACTTAGGATAGATGGACTTGGTTACCCATGTGCAAGGTGCTAAGTACAAATTATTCATATAACTACTTGGGTTGTATGGTGTGTTTAGCTAATACTTATTTTGTAGGTGTAGTTAGATTTACTTTCCCATTATTTCAATATAATTATGCATTAAGAATTTGGTTAAGTGTTATGGGGGTTAAGGATGAACATTGGCCAGAAGGTTTAATCCTGGGGTGCCATGTGATGCCTAGAAGCCTACCAAATCAAATGAAGTAAATTAAATGAAAAAAATGAAGGAAGCATGAAGACTTAAAGACCTTCCCATAACACTTATCATTTATAATTGTAATTATTATTTCATATAATGGGTTGTATAAGGGTAAAGCTCGGCTATCCATTTTCCTTTTTGGATTGTATGGCGGGACCCGATCGCACCAGCCTATTATTCTTTTACGTGGAGTTTATAAATTATTTGATGATTTATTTATAAGGTGCATTAGAAATGGCATGTATTTTCTTAGTTTCTTCATGTATGGTGATTTAATGTGTGGTCTAGATTCAGTTAGGATCTTAGGAAAAAATAAACTTTCTATCCCAACTATAACTCATAATTAATTTTATAAATAACTCATAATCTCATTTAAAGCCTAAGTATTAAATCAAGATAATTAAAATTTTTAGCAAACCCCTTAGATGAATGTGGTATGTTTAATATCATACATATCATCTTGTTTCATTCTTCCTAAGAGAGGGTTTCCATCCTTGCACGATAGGTGAAGACTTGACCTTTGAGGGTCTCCCATATGGTGAAAAATACCTCTTTCTCTCTGATTTAGCCAATAACCTTATTTCATCATGCATTTAGACATATAAAATCTTATGGCCTTTATCAAAATGATGAGTCCAAAATCAATAAAAATTTGATAAAATTTGTAATAGACTAACTCATTATTCATACCACTCATGCTCTAGTCTCTTAGGGAGTGGGTTTAAGGACTTTAGCCTCTTTCTAAATAATAACAACCTAACTAATCTTGCAAAACATATAACTTAATCACATGACTTTAAATTATAGGAGGAGTTAGTGCCACCTGCAGCTATAAGTCCAAGAATCGTGGTTTATCCTCTTATGAAGGTAAACAATATACCCATTTTCCATAGATTTAGGACATGCCCCTCACTAAAGCTCTCTAGATTTAGGATCTGTTATTTCCCTCTGCTACAAGCATAAATCCTCACCTCTTAGGCATTTTTACAATCTTGTGTTATGGAATCATATGTCCTAGTTTTCTAATAAAATTTCAACTCAAACATATAATTCTCTTCAATTTTAAATATATAAAGCCCAACCATATGATAGTTTGGGATGCTCACTAGGCTTCCTAGTATCATGAGCATCCCCTACACATCTCCTTTTAGCTTTGATAACAAGTCTCTCCTTTCGATCTATCCCATTTGATTTTTTAAATATAGCCAATTTATTGATAGTCATATCTTTGAAATCTATAGAGACAACAATTGCCTACTTTAAACGAGAGTATTCCTAAGGAACTCACCTTCCTTAGGTTGTAATTAACTATGGGGGCTTGCCCCCATAGGGAACTTTAGAACTAGATTTAAATAAACCCAACTTGATTCATCCATGTAAAGTAGGGAAAAAATCTCTGGTACATTCAAAGACCCATAATGCCTTAGGAGTCCTTTGTAGGTGATTAGGTCTATCGTAGGATAGTGATTTTTATCTTTTGAGATAGTACACTATTCCTTGATATTGTACCTGATCACCTCAATAAGTACACCATCAGATCTTCGTGGTGGCCCCCCCACCCCCCATACACATAATTAAAAATAAACACCATACTCATCTCATGCTGTCTTCTCTTTCATGGATGGTTCACATCTCATGCAGTCTTCTCTTTCATGGATGGTTCATTTTGTTATAACCAAATAAAAATGGCCCCTGAAGGTGAAAGAAACATTGTGTTTCGAACCCCGATCAAAATCTTTTGGTATAGGGTCATGCCTTTCAACCTTAAAAAAATACTAGTTACATACCAAGTTATGACTGATCTTCAACTAAACTCATTCATCATCGTCAAATGTCCATGATCTTGTAGTCAAAAGTAAAGAAAGAAAGACCATCTCTTTGAGTTTAGAGTAGTTTTTGAATGGTTAAGATAATTTAACCTTAAAATGAATCCCATAAAGTGTGCATTTGGAGTAGCTTCAAAAAAATTCCTTGGATTTGTTGTTTGGCACCGTGGAATACAAATTGATCTGGAAAAGATTAAGGAAATATTAAAAATGCCACCCCCTAAGAGTCTAACTCAACTCAGATCATTTTAAGGGCAGTTAGCGTATCTAAGATGCTTCATTTCCAACCTGTTAGGAAGATCCCAGCCATTCTCAGCACTTGTCAAAAAGGACGTTGTTGTACTCACTTATGGAGTGAGCTCTCAACTACCTCATCATAGATCTAGGACTCTTATTGTCACTAAGAGTTCCTTGGTCTTAAGACACTTTTAGGTGATTAGGTGAACACTTAACTTAACCCTAAAGAATTAGATGAGCTAGCTATAGGAATAGGTTGTGCCTTAGGGATTTAAGAGGACTTGCTTACCCTATTAGCCTAAACCCAATCCTTGCTTCCTTCTTCCAAACCAAACCTTAAATTCAAATCCAAATTTTGAAATTAAATCCAACTATCAAATGATTGAAACCCATGATTAAATTCAAACTCCAAATCCATTTCTAAGCCTTTTGATTCTATCTTATGGATTTAGCCTTAACCAAATTCAAATCAACCCCAATCTAATTGATTTTCTCAATTATCAAATTCAATCTCAAATCAAATACCAAATCATAAATCAATTCCAAACTACAAGTGATTGAAACCCATAATCAAATTCAAATTCCAAAATCCCTTCTTAAGCCTTATGAACCCACCTCCATAAGCTTAATCAAAGTTGCTTCCAAATCACTCCAACCTCAAGTGTTTTCTCATAACCCATTTATATCTTCATTTATATTCACAAATATAAATGAAATATAAATTCAAATGGCCAAAACCAAACCTAAATCAAATAAAATTCCCAATTTTAGCCCTTTTAACCAAATTCTTGAACTTGGCTAAATGATACCTACATCAATTCAAAACTCATGGATTCCTTCATGATTCAATCATTCCTACAATCATTGACCCAAATATAAACATAAATTATCATTATCAAACCAAACCCAAAGTCAACCCAAGTCAAGTCTATGTTGACCCTTTTGGCTTGAAATTATCATATGAACCAAAACCCATTTGGCTCCAAACCACTTGCAATGGGATTTATATTTCAATCTTAGGCTCATGTGTGAGTTCAACTAAACTTGAATCAAGCCATGATCAAGCCAATTAACCCCTTTAGCCTCACTTGACCTAAAGTGGCCTAAAGGAACCTTTTTGAGCCAAGTTTTAATCCAACCCAAATAGGATTCAACTAAGCCCCTCTAAATCTAATAACATAACCAACAATCACCTTAGGGTGACCAACCACCTTGAATTGGGTCAAACCAAGTCAAACTTAGCCTTTGACCAAGTCAACATTTAGCTCAAATGAAACCTAAACTAGTCAAAATCCATCATATACCAAATTAATTAAAACCATTAATTCAAACCAACTCATAATCAATGACTGAACATGACCAAACCATCACTGAAATAACAAGCTGCATTTTGACCAAGTTGACACAAAATGCTAAAATGGTCATGATTTGATCCAAATTGATTGCAACAAAAGGCTCAAGCTTATTCCAAATCACTTATTGAATTTGACCAAATCCATAATTGAGCCCAAGTTGACCAATTGGTCACCTTGACCCAACCTAGCCCAAATTGACCTAAAGGATCAAATGGGCCAAAATCCAAATTAAATCCAAATTAAACAAAACAAAGCCTACAATTTTTTTTAATTAGCTAATTAAACTGAACTCAACACCTAGCCCAACCCAATTTGGTCAAATTAGTCAAATTGGTCAACTTGACCCATTTGACCTATATGAACCCAAATGAGTCATAATCAAATCTAAAGCAAATTGAATCAAACTAATGACACCAATACACTCCAATTGGTCATGTGAACTTGACCCAACCCTTGGTTTGACCCAACTTGATAAATTGGTCAACTTGACAATTATATAAATATCAAGCCAAATCAAATAAACTCCAAACCATTTGAAATTTGGGCTAACCCACTTTTTACCATCCCAAATCTACCCAAATCAAACTCATAGCCAAATGACCACTTTGCCCTTGAGTCTAGGGCATCCCATGAGATAAGACATGCATATTTGGTCATTTTCTCCCCTTGGCCACTTGGCACCCATTCATAGGTCCACTTAGTCTCTTAGGGAGTGGGTTTAAAGACTTATTTTCTTTTCTATGTAATAACAATGTAGCCATCTTGCAAAAGCATATGCTTGCCTACATGGATTTAAAGCGAAGTCTAACTCCCATCATTAAGGGTAGCTATGTGAAGCAATGTTACCATGGAGCAGAATGCCAAGTTGTGGTTAGAAAAGGTCAAAGGTTTCGAGGAGATACGCCTATAGGCATGCCAAAACCTCGAGTTGTACAAAGCTAAAATGTTTCAAGCTCATAACAAGTTAGTATGTTGTGGTGTTTATTTTTGAGAAGGTGTGGGACAGCACAAAGATCTATAGATGTACTCATTAGGGTGATCGGGTGTGACATTGAGGAAGGATGTTCTATCTCGAGAGATAGAAGTCACCATCCTACAATAGACCTAATCACCTAATAACATCAATCAATTTATAAAAAAAAATTAGTGCAAAAGAATAAAAGGCCAATATTGGCCCCACCTCACAAACCCTAAAAAAAAAAATGGGTCTGAGCTCTACCTTTATACAACCTAGGTTACAAATGAATGATTACAATTAAAAGGAATTCATGTGGGGGTCTTCATTCTTTATTCTTCATTTCTTCATTTCTTCATTTTGATTTTACTCCATTTCTTTCTTTCTTTTGATTTGACTTGAGATGTGGTTTACTCCAAGGCTTCACATGGTACATGAGACATGGTCTTATAACTAATGTTCATCTTAATTCCCCATAACATTCATTCCAAATCTCAATTGTAAAATTTACATCAAAAAGGGAAAGATAAATCTAACTAAACCTGCAAAATAGAGATTAGCTAGACATACCACACAACCCAAGCACTTATATGAATAATTTGAACTTAGCACCCCACACATGGGTATCTAAGTCCACTCGTCCTATTTGAGTTATGCTTAGGGGGTATAAGCAACCTGCATAGTAAAAGCATTTATATATTTATTACAGCGCCCCCTTAAGCACAAACTCCTATAGAAGACATAATTAGGCAAAGATCGGCCTAACATCCAGACAACACACATACACCCTAATATTTAGTCTAAAAATATTACATCATAAAAAATCAGGCATCAAACCATGCATCGCCCAAACATAGAGCTAGAAAGGGTGACTTTGCCTAATGTGTGTGGCACAAACCCCTATAGAAGACATAATTAGGCTAAGATCGGCCTAACATCCAGACTACACACATACACCCTAATATTTAGTCTAAAAATATTACATCATAAAAAATCAGGCATCAAACCATGCTTCGCCCAAACATACAGCTAGAAAGGGTGACTTAGCCTAATGTGTGTGCCATTTAAGGCTTGTGTGGCATATCTTAGCTAGGCTTAAGGTTGAAATTTCTAAGTGTGAAAGGTTCAATTTAGAGGGTGGTTTTATTTCAAGTGATTTAGTTGATTTGTCAACTTTAATTAGTGATTTGATTTGGTTTAGAATGAACCTACACTTAGTTACTAAATGTTATGAAGAGAAGAAAAGAGAAGAGAACTTCTCTTTCATCTCCACCTTCAACGATTTCTAAGGTAGGTTCATTAATGATTTTTTTCTTTAGTGAATATTTTATTATGTGTTTTAATTAACCCTAAGTATAAATTTTCTTTAAATAGCCTTATTTAATAAGAAAGGCATCTTAGTGTTAGATAAGGTAGATTACTACCACATGACACACCACCATTTATTTCTTTCCACCATGTATACCATGCATATGAATAATCCTAAGCATAACTATGTTGACCTCATTTTTGAAAGAGGTCATTTTAGTAATGAAAAGATCTCTAGTTCAAATAGGAATTTCCTAATTCACTATTTAAGTCTCTATGCTTAGTAACTTAAGAAATGCATTTTGAGCTAAATCCAATCTACTTGGTTTGATGCAAAATCAAGTCAAATATCCAACATAAATTAAATCAAGTAAATCAATAAAAAATAGAAGTTCAAAGTCAAACCTAAAGTCAACTCTAATCAACCTAGGATTGACTTAAGTGGGCCCACTTGGTCAAAAAGTCAACCCACTAAATTTCACCAAATTAAATTGTCAAAAATATTTTTAATGATCATAATAACAAAAAAATTTGAGTCCATTAAAGCCTAGGTAAGTAAATTAAATTCCTTAAATTGAAATGACCTAAATAGGCTACATTGAACTCAAACACAAGGAAAATAAAATAACCCAAGATGATTGTCTTAAATCATTTGAAAATGATGATGGGACATAACCTAATTGTAATTTCAAATAAGTCATTTGACCCATATGAAATCAAGATTAATTCACTTAACCCCATTTGGGTTAAGTGAGTTAAATAAAAAGAAATTAATCAGGAAATAATTAAAATATTTTAGGAACCTTGATTAACTCCTAATAAAACCCTTTAATTACTTCATGCTAAAATCCAAAGGGAAAGAAGCCAAATGCAAAGTCTAAGGGAAGAAGGAAAATTTCCTTTTGCCCTCATCACCTCCCCACCTCTTCCTCAAAAGACAGATGTAATGCAAAGAGAAGTGAGATAACAAGATTATAACTATCTCCATACCTCTAGCCAACCATGGGAAGAGAAATAAAAGGAATAGCTCATGGCCAAAGTGGGATACCAACACACACACCCCAAAGTCCAGAGGATTCCATTACCTTCACCAAGGACAACAAAACTAAAGCACCTTCCCCACTTCCCCGTGAAAAGTAGAAGCACCAAAGCTGACGTGTAGGAGGCATAGCTTGGTCTTGGGATCAAATTACAAGGAATTGATCTAATTCCTTTAGAACAAGACCTTCTTTTGAAGCTTTGGAGCTAATCGAACCAACTGCCCCACTCACGACCCAAGGAAATAAGGTACACCATTGATGACCCCCCCTTTTCTTCTTCAAACTTTCAGTTTTGATTATTTTCATAAGAAACATGATCTTCAAGTTGATCCAACTATAAAAATCATAGGATTTCTTTCTACAATCGTGCAGCACTTAAAATCGTGTGATTTCGTTATATATATCAAAATATATTAGAAAAATACTATCAACGGTCCTCGGCTCCCGCAAGAATTGAAGGAGACGCATCCGACATTTGTGTATTTGATCGGGTGCATCTGGGCAACCGGATCAATTTCACTCTAGAACCGCGATCGACCGACCGTTTGATCTTTAATCGCATCGCACGCATCCCGCATTGAACTATGTTGATGTGGTGCTAGGTGGTGCCACTCGGACCAATCCACACGTGCCATGCAGGTGCATGGATACCGCATGGGATCCCCACTTAAAAGCCGTTAAATAATAGTTTAATTAATTTAAAAAAATGTAGAAACCTTATAAAAATCATATAAAATAAAATATAAATCAGAATATTATAAATAAAAGCTCCATGGATTCGTCTTCATGAGAAGAATCCATAGAAATTAAAATCCCCAATTTTTATTGGGTAATTTTTCTTTAGTTTGAGTTTAATTAAAAACATTAAACCCTAATTACTCTCAAATTAATAATCCAATTAATTTGAAATATTGAGGAAATGAAATTAAGAATAAAATACACCTTAGGTGAATTTTTGGGGATTTATTTCGTTGAATTCAAGAGAAATTGAAATTTCATATGCTTAACCTTTTAATTAATTAAATTAACTAACCTTTAATAAAATAATTGAGAAATGTTGATCGAACAACCTTAAATCAACATAATGAACATTAATAAGAATCAAAACACTAATTAAACATAATTAAACCTATTTTAACCTAATAATCCCTAGATTTACTTAATTAGATAATTAAATGAATTAAATAATTCAATTAAATAACCTGAACTTAATTAAATCAAAATAAATCAACCAGTTAACCAAAATTTATGAATAAACCTTCATTAAAAAGGTATTTCAGTGAAGAATAAGAGAAAAATAAAATCACCAAATGAAACTTAATAAAATAGGCTTAATTTATGTTTTAATGAAATAATTAAAACCTTAATTACACCCTAATTACATCTCTAATCAAGCTGAAACTTTAGGGATCTAAAATTGGCATGTAACCAACTCATTAGAAATATTTCAAGTCCAAATGATCTCTATATTAGGAGTTTTCAGATTTCTAAATCCCTAGGTCAATGTTAATCAAATATTGGGTTAAGAAAATTAATTAACCTATTAAATAAAGTGGCAATTCAAACTAATCTCCATCAAACATTAGAAAACTATTCAAAAACTTCTCTAAATATCTTAAGTCAATTATAGTGATCAAATTAAATTTTAGGTTAATGAAATAAAACCTTAGGTTAATAAAATTATTAATTAACTTAAATCTTAACCTTTGAATCCATGAAGTTTAAGAAAATCATTTATCTCTAGCAAATTTAAATAATGAATCTAAAACCTAGGTTACTTAAATCAGATCAAGTAATTAACCTAAGTATTTTAGGTTAAGAATAATCCATGAACAAACCTAAGGTATAAATTCATATTAATTAACTTAAACCTTAAGCTTACAAATCCATAATTTAATAACTTAAGTTAAATTGAATAAAATCAAACTATTTAAATTAACATAAGTTAAATCAAATGAAACCCACATAGCTTAATTCAAAATGAAACAAATCAAACAAATTAAATCAAATAAATCAATTCAAATAAATGAAATAATATAAAACTAATCCAAACATAAATAACATCAAAAGGATTAATTAAAATACTTAAGGATCTTAGACTTTTGGAAATTTCATTAGGATTTAGGATGTGGAATAAATGTGAGTTTCACCTAAAAATGAAATTCATTATATTCATTCTTGAAAACCTATACAACTTTAAAATAAAATAAAAAAATGGAAATTAAATCACTAAACCATTTGAATTGAAACCAACCAATGGTAAAAAGTAAACAAATTCAAACTTCAAATTTAAACTTGAACTTAAAGAAGCCTATAAAGCCTTAGCCACACAAACCCCTCTTTACACACACAGAGATTACTTAGGCACTGGATCTAGGTTTGATCATTCTGATTTTCTTTAATCTCCGTGATATGTTGTTGTGCTTCACTGTGGTGTGTATTTTAGACCGGATGCCTATTTGTTTATTTGTTAGACTAGATTCTTTCTAGATTTAATAGTATTTTCTCTAGAGGACTGTGTTAGAGGGATCACTATGATAAATAAATCATAAAATTGCTATCTGCTTGTGGGTGCTAAAAGTCCCTTAACATAGTCCATAGGACAGTTGTGCTTGGCAAGCAACTAATGCTAAGCCCGTATGTTTGTGAAATATAAATTGCTTTGTGTGTTATGTGTATTTCTAACATCTATTTTGTAAGGCTTAGGATTTTTTTTAAATTTTAAATGTAAATTTGAGCTTAGAATTAGGTTAGGATCTATGGGGTCTAAGATTAGTAGGAGGTGACCCAACTAGGAGGTCATGCGGTTGTCCCCCGTGGAGCCCGATGGATGTCCTTAAAGAAGGAGACTTTCCTGGAAATAAGACCCATAGATCTAAACTTGTAATTCTAGGCTGGGTTGTATAAGGGCATAACTCGACTACCCATTTTTCTTTCTTCCGGGGTGTACAATAGTACCCGGTTACATTGGCATTTTTCTGATCTAATTTAATTCGATTTGATTTATTTTGGGTGCGCAATAGAAACAACATGCTTTTCTTAGGTTTCTTTATATGCTATGTTTGTGCTATGACGAATGACTGGACGTAGGCTCAAAGGATTAACTAAATTTTCTACCCAACTAAATCAATTGAAACATAAAAATAAATACAACTTATAATCTTCATATAAAAGCCTAGGCCATTAAAGCAAGATAAAATATGTAGCAACCTCTTAGCTGGAAGTTTTAATATCATGCATAATTCATATTATTTCATTCTTAATTAAGCAATACGTAACTGAACGAAGTACAACAGTTTGACCTTCGTGAGCCTATGATGGAAGTACACCTTCTTCTATTCTGATTTGGCCCATAATCATTTTCTAATTGCATGCATTAAGTATAAATTGTATTCTTATGACCTAAATGAATCCTGAGTCAAAAATTATAAAATTTAAAAAATATGCATTAGTTAGGTACATCTTCATACCCTACATAATCTTAGGGATTAGAGAGTAAGTCCAAGGTCCTAAGATTTTTTCCTAAAACTACAACAGCTCAGCCATCTTGCATTCATTTGACTTAGCCTCATGGTTTTAAAATTCACTTAGGTGGTGTTAGTTAGTAGACTTCTGTAAGTTGAAGAGTCGTGATAGGTTAGTTCCCTCAAGTGAGAATGGCCAATGATTCCCAAGGATGAACTAGGTCAAGCATCCGACATGTGAAGCACCTATAGACTAGGTTCAAGCATCCTTTAGGAATAAGTCTTCAACCCTAGGCATTTAGTCTGCTACTAGAATCTAAGCCCTAGATTTTTAAGAAAATGATAACTTAAAATCTAAAATTAAAGCCTAAATTTGAAGCTCAATCATAGGATAGGTGAAATGTCCACTGGGCATCCCAGTATCAATAGGCATTTCCTACTCTTTTCCATTTAACTCTTAAAATAACTCTCTCGAATTTGGACCTCTCTCAATTGAATTTTCAAAAATCATTCCTTTAAAAGCTACCTTAGTAGTCTTTAGGAATAACTACTTATTTCTTTAATCGAGAGTATTCTTAGGAAGAGACCCTTCCTAGATGAAATTAATTATAGGCTTACCTTTATAGGAAACCATGATCCCGTGATAAAATAGACCTGCTCTACTTTTTCATGTAGTTCGTGGGAAAATACTACAGAAAGACCCATTAGCTTTAGAGTCTTTTATTAAAATGATCAAATCCATTACAGGAGAGCATGTTTATCTTTCGAGATAATATGTTTATTTATTAATGTTATATTTGATCATCTAAATAAAATATTCCTAAACTCTATGTGGTTGCATTTCTTTTCTCTATTCTAGAGAAAACACCAACATATTTTCTCACAACTCTGCTATGGAATGGTTCCTCTCTCAATCTTTAGAAATATATGGTTATTTCTATATATCGGTAGTGTATTAATGAAAGTCACTCGTCATGACTATCTTTCTTTCCATTGGATACTTCTCCATTTCATCCTTGGTTGAATTTATCCAACATCTAGAAATAAAATCTGAAATGAAATAAAATAAAAGAGAGAGAGAAAATCTTGGCCATATTATTGGCTAAATATCCGAATAGGTCAAAAACCTGTTTTGACCATATTATAGTTATTTTATGTTTTAAATAAAAATTAATTTTTGTTTCTAAAAGTAAGAAAATGGTCACCATCTGATCTTTTCTGCATTAGCTTTTCTGACAAGAATGCACTGATGGTTCCATCATCAAATTTGGGGCCGTATTTGAAAACCTCAACATTACTATCAATGGAGTGACTCTTACTCCTATTGCTGAGGCAACTCTGAAAAATAAGCAACCTATTCTAGAATTTTCTAGTGTTTCTTTTCCTGATCCTATTGAGAATAGGATTCTTACTAGCTAGACTGTTGAAAAGGTCCAGCAAGGACCTGTTCAAAAGAAATCAAAGTTGCCCACTTCAGAGGCATTCCCTGCTCTAGTTCCCTTTAGCACCTTTGAAGTAGGTTCCACCTCTAAAACATCTAAAATGACCAAAATTCAGAAAAAAAATAGAGGGAGGAGACTCAAGAGGATAGCTCTTAGGGAGAGGAGGCAGAGAGAAATGCTAGACATGGAGCTAGCTATGAAGAGGGATGTATATACTCTTCCTGACACTTCCCCACTCTTGGTGGAAGTAGATTATACCCTTTGTTTGCTACCCTAGAGGAGGAAAATGTGATGAGGTTAGCTAGTTCTCCACCTTGTCCTTTCATCTATCCTGAAAAGAAAAGCTTTAAGCAAGTAAATAGGGAATTCCAAGGTCAACTTCACCAAACCTTACACAAGATTCCTAGATCTTCTTCCTACAGTAAAGAAGATCTATTGAGAGCCATTAAGCATCAAGCTTCTCAAAATTTAGCTAGAGAACTATCAAGAATACCTACCACCTTCCATCAATAAAAGGAACGGAGGGCAGTCATGTCTGATAGGAGGAAACCTTCTTACCTTATGCCTATAGTATCAGGGTGATATTCTTGTCCCATGCACTCACTTACATGGCATAGAGATCAATCTATTAGGTTAGAAAATGATAGGATATATCCTAAGAAAAAGAATAAAAGGGTTTATATTAGAAAGTCCCTTATACTGAGCATAAGATTCACCTTCACCACCTCTTCTTCACCTTTAGAGAGATCTTTTGTTAGGCCCAGTTCAAATGAGCCTTTATTCTCATCACTAGTGCCTTAGGCTGAGGTACATTCATTAGATGTTCCCAATAAGAGAATGGATTCTTCTCACCTCTCTCTTTATGTCAGGGAAATTACTGATGACAGTCACTTAGGCCTGGGAGCCTTCATTGAGAGTATCCCTACATCCCAGGGGAATATGAATAAATCATCTAAATTAAGGCCAATGGAAATTAGTTAATCAACATATTTCATCTTAGATAGTAATGGTGTTCCACTCTCTTTATCCAAAGAGGAGGTGGAAAACATCATTAAAGGAGATGAAGAAAATGAAATTGAAAATAAGCTCAATATTTTGATCATGAGCAAGATGACCGTGGATGATGATTTAGATTAGCACATATCTACATGTGACACCATATCATCTAAAAAAGAGGAAGAGACACAAGAAGACTCTGCTTTAGCTTCAAACCAACAGCTTATCCTTCAGCTTCAAAAGAAGGATGAGCAGATTGATTCTATGAGTAAAGAAGGAGATGATTGCTACCATGCAATCAAAAGTATGATTCCATCTCCTTCTCGACCCCATCAAATTGAGCCTTCAGATTCATTGCATCCTACCGATGATTTGAGGTCTAGTTTGGAAGAGTACCGACAGGAATCAAAACCTGCAGTTGTAGTACCTTCCAACACTGAACTAAAGACATTGGTACAACAACAAGTGAATGAAGCATTTGCACAGACCCGAGGCATAACCCTTACTCCAAAGGGTAAACCATACCTTGGGGAGTTTAATTCCATTCCTTATCCGTAGGGGGTTGTGTCCCCATCTTTTAAAGTATTTGACGGGATTGGAAATCCCAAGAAACATTTAGCTCACTTCCATGCAAGCTGTTGTAATGCCAGAGGGAGTGACGCTCTTTTATTTAGACAGTTCATTAGCAACTTGAGCAGAGTTGCTTTCAACTGGTATGCAAATTTTCCAAACTATTCGGTGTGCACTTTCACCAAATTGGAAGAGATGTTTGAGAAGAGATTCACAAGTGTTCAGCATAATGTTATCGTAGGAGACCTAGTGGTAGCACATCAGAAGCCCTGAGAATCTTGGTAGATTATATCCTAAGATGGAGAATCCTCGCCTTAAAATGAGCCTCATAAGAGCATGTTGTAGATCCTCTTAGGAACATACATGACCCTATAGTCAAAGGTTTTACTATTAAAAATTTTGAGAAAATTTTAAATAAAGCCTCTAGTTTATAAGAGGAAGCTCCTAGGATGTCATTCTTAAAAGACCAATCTAGGTCATCCAAGCTTAGGAAGCCTTTAGAAAAAAAGAGCAGGTAATGTCTTTGTAGTGGATAGAGGAAAGGCTCCTATGCAAATATAGCCAGAGTGAGCTTCATCTTATGAACCATCGCAGCTGCAGAAGTCATCATTTCTTAGTAATTTTCCAACTAGCTCTTTCTCAGAAAGGATGAACTAGACTTATTCCTTTAAGAAAGAAGCAGTGAAGAAAATTTTCAAAAATATGATAAAAAAGCTAGACTTTAAACTCCATGACCCAAGAAAGCCAGAGGAGTTGGGAAAGGTAAATGATCCCAATTATTACTCATATCATCAGACTTTAAACTCCATTGAGGATTTCTTTTTTTTCAAAGACTAGCTTGAAAGAAATTTTAAGAAGGGATTGGTGACTATTCCAAAAGAGTACCTTATGGAACCTAGACAAGGGTCCATTAAGGTTATAACAGGTAGTTCTTCTTCTAGTTATTCATTTCAACATGAATGGGATATAGCTTTATCCCGTTCTATAAAGAAATATATGATGAAAAATTTGAAACTTGCCATGCAGGATCAGAGTCAAACCCGGGAGGTGATCACCCAGGTTGATCCACTTGAGTCTAGAATACGAGTTCCACCCCGCTAACATTTTCAACTACAATGTAAGATCAAAATGTGTAGTGAGGGAGGGACATATGTATCTAGTCATGAACTCTATATGATAAAGGTGGAAAGGCGATACCATATAAGCCTTTATCTTTATGTACTTATCTCAAAAGAATGAATAAAAAATCCATCTTTGATGACATTTCTTTCATTCATGCTATTTCTAATGAAAATGAGAATGAAAATATTGAAAAATTAATTATCAAATCTCATGTTGTTTTACATGACTTAGGGTCAGGAACTTACATGGAAGATTTTCATGGTGACTCACTTATCATAGATATAGAAGTGTCAGATTCCAATCATTCATCAGAAAAGGATGATCAAAATGAGAAATCGGTTGATTCAAACCCTAGAGATATTGCTGAAATAAATCTCTATAGTGGAAGAGTCTTACCGCCTCCTTTACCTCCTACTGCTCAAGAAAAAAGGGAAACAAATCATGGATGAAAGCATAAGTTTAGATTCTTTACTTAAAGAAATACCAACATAAATAAAGGTTCCCAAAGTAGATTATAATGTTCTAGCCCATCTTAGGAAGCTCCCTACTAGATTAAGCATTTATGACGCTCTCATTCTTTCAAAAGAAATGAAAGAGTCACTAGTACAGGCATTACTTGATCCAGAGATATGCTTGACTCAACTAGCAGTTACGTCCTCTGAAGAGGCTTGTTACTTTAAGGAGATCCCAGGAGTTACTTTCTCTGATGAGGATCTACTTTTTGGAACCAATGATTATAACCATTCTCTCTATATTACTGTAAAAATTAAAAATACAAGATTGTCAAGAGTTCTAGTAGATTCTAGTGCATCTGTTAACATCATGAACTCTAGAACATTGGCATTCTTAAAAATTGATAGTAGAAGACTTATAGCAAGATGTTGTTAAGGGCTTTAACAAAATAGGTGAAAAGCTTTAGGTTCAATCACTCTATTATTAGAAATAGAAGGATTGAAAAGAGGCTAAATTTCACATTATAGATTCAAACTTCCTTTAATGCTCTCTTAGGCACCTTGGATCCATGAGTATAGAATGGTTCCATCTTCACTCCACCAGTGTATTAAGTACACTAGGGATGGAGTGGAACATGTTATAAAAGGAGATATATAACCATTCATTATTCATGAGATTGAGCTCTATGAAGATGCTATTTACTACATGCCTAAGAAACCTAGATTTGATCCTATGAAATCCATCATTACTGAAGTAAAAAGTACAATAATAAAAAAAAGATGAAAAGAAAGAAAAGGAGGAAAAAGAAAAAAAATAGAAAATGAACCTCCAATAATTCATATTGATTTGGAATCCAGCTTAGATGAAGAATCCCATCATAGAAATGCTTCAATAAAGTTTGAGATTATTTTAGAATCAGACACTGATGAAGAAGAAATCAAAGCATTAAAGGAAGAGCCTGAACTATCCACATATGAAAAATTGAAAAATTATGTGGATATTTTAACTTTGACTCCTCTAAATCAAAATAAAATATCTCAATTAGAGGTCAAAGTAGCCCCTAACCTATCAGGAGAAGTGGGAGGTCAGCAAAATTTTATTCTATACCTAGTCCTTCATGCTCAGAAGAAGATGTAAAGCTTGAAGAACCATCTTTCAATGAAATAATAGAACTTCCTTTTAACTGGTATTCAACTTGTGTAAAGAATTCTATGAAACATGGTTTTGTCACCAATATTTATTTAGCCCAAGGATAAAGCCTAACACATGGAGAGCTTATGGAATCAAAAACATAGAAATTTCCACTCCAAAGCTGGCATTGGGTTTGCTACTGTTGAATCATTTGATGATATAGAGCATTATTTAATGATAAGTAATCAAAATAGATCAACTTTTGAGGTATCTTCTACTATTCTAGAAGACTCATTCATAAAAATTATGGAGGAATCCAAAGATGATTCACTTCAAAATGCACCTCCCGAATATGAGGAAGAGATAAAATCTACTATAGATGAATTAAAGGAGGCTAACCTAGGAACTCCTAAGAACCCAAAATTGACTTTTATTAGCTCTTTTCTTGGTCCAGAAGATTTTGAAGAGTTAATCACTTTACTCTTTGAGTATAAAGATTGCTTTGCCTGGAGTTATGATGAAATGCCAAGTTTATCTCAGGATGTGGCTATACAAACTAGGAATTAAACCTGATGCTATCCCAATGAAGTAGGCTTCTATGCGGATGCACCTAGATGTAGAACAACAAGTGATCATTGAAATAAAGAAACTAATTGGAGCTAGATTTATACGAGAAGAACAATACCCTGATTGGGTAGCCAGCTTCCAGTACAAAAGAAGAATGGTCAAATACTCATCTGCATTGACTTTAGAGACTTAAATAAAGCTTTTCCTAAAGATGAGTTCCCTCTGCCTATACTGGAACTCATGGTCGACATAGCATCCTCACATGATATCTTTTCATTTATGGATGGATCATCTGGTTATAATCAAATTAAGATGACCCTAGAAGATGAAAAGCATACGGCGTTCAAAACTACAATAGGGATTTTCTGTTACACAGTCATGCCATTTGGTCCCAAAAATGTTGGAGCTACTTATCAAAGAGCTTTGACTAGAATATTCGATGACTTGATTCCTAATTAAGTTGAATGTTATATCGATGATTTAGTCATTAAAAATAAAATAAAATAAGAACATTTTTATGATTTATGGGTCATTTTTAGCGATTACCCCACTATAACTTAAAGATGAGTCCTCTGAAGTGTACCTTTAGAGTGACTTCAGGGAAATTCTTAGGGTTCATAGTGCATGATCATGGGATAGAAATTGGCCCGTAAAAGATAAAAGCTATTATAAAAATGTTCACCTAGAAGTCTTACACAACTAAGATCATTCCGTGGAAGGCTTGCACTTAAGGAGATTCATATCAAATATCCGAAGGTGTCAACCCTTGCGATTATTAAAGAAAGATTCCAAATTTATTTGGGATGAAAATGCCGGTGAAAACCTAAAGCAATATTTAATGAATCCTCCTATTTTGGCTTCCCCTATTCCGAGAAATCCATTAATTCTCTATATTGTGACTATGGATGAATATCTTGGAGCTTTATTAGCTCAAATAAATGAAGAAGGGAAAGAAAATGCTCTTTATTATCTAAGTCGTAGGCTTATCCCAACAGAAAAGAATTATCCTCCTATTGAGAAACATTGCTTAACCTTAATTTTTACTGCTCAAAAACTGAGGCATTATATGCTTTCTCATAAGGTCAACCTGATTTCATGGGAGAATCCTTTGCAATATCTCATGACCCGTCCAATGCTGTCTGGGAATTTAGCAAGATGGTCAATGATTTTATTACAATTTAAGATCACTTATATTCCTCTTCGTGTTGTAAAAGGACAAATAGTGTATTCTCTAGTAGATCCTATGCTTGAAGGGTCTCCTTTAAATGATGATCTCCTGATGAACAAATCATAACATTAGAAGGTGAACCTAGTGCCACCTAGAATTACACTTTGATGGTGCATCATCATCAAGAAACATAAAGAATCAAACATATATCCTGTGGAAGGCGTGAATTGGGTTAATCTTTATATCCCCAGAAAAAGGAAAGATGAGATATTCATGTCATTTGGTTGAGCCTTGTACAAATAATGAAGATGAATATGAAGCTTTTATTACTGGTTTAGAGTTAGCAATCCTTATGGAAATTAAAAATATAAAATTTTTTGGGGATTCCCAACTAGTTAAAAACCAAGTAAGTATAATCTATAAGGTTTTGCATCCAAAGCACTTCAATTATCATCAATATATAATGAAATTACTTGAAAAGATTCGATATGTAATGTTGTGTAGAATATCTCGCCAAGAGAATACAATAGCAGATGCTTTGGCTAAATTAGCCAAAGAAATCATATGCCTTGCAAAAGAATCAATTTTTATAGAAGTTCAAAATCTATAGGTTTTGTCTCCTATAGATTTAGACTACATTAATAGGCAAGAAGGAATGCAAAGGATAGCCACTCTTACTGAAGGTCAAATAGAATGTCATTGGAGGAAACCGTTTATTGACTATTTAAGTAAGGGGAGGCTTTCTGAAAATAAATCATTAGCAAATCAAATAAAGAAATGTGTTTTATCTTATGCATTAATTAATAATGCTATGTATCGAAGGTCATTCGACCAAATGTGGCTCCGTTGTTTAGAGAAATTGGAAGCCCATAAGGTTGTGACTGAGATACACTCTGGATTGTGTGGAGCACACCAATCAGCCCAAAATGAAATTAAAAAATCAAGAGACTTTATTGCATCGATACTAAATGACGCATGGAGGTTGCACGTCATTGTCATGAAGTACATGGTACATTACATTAATGTATTACACCCTACAATTGCCTCCTCACCTTTTGAGAGTTGGGGTACCGACATCATAGGGCTTATTGATCCTCCATCATTGAAAGGACATCATTTTGGGTTGAAGCGGTGTTCAATTTAATCACCTAAACTAATCCTTCATTCCAGAAAAATGAGTTTCTTAGGAATTTTGTTAGGAAGTCATCATTTCTTAGGGTACCGCAACAGCAGAAGTCATCATTTCTTAGAAATTTTCCAACTAGCACTTTCTCAGAAAGGATGAACTAGACTTATTCCATTAAGAAAGAGGCTGTGAAGAAAATTTTCAAAAATATGATAAAAAAGCTAGACTTTAAACTCCATGATGCAAGAAAGCTAGAGGAGTTGGGAAAGGTAAATGATCCCAATTATTACTCATATCATCAAATGTTGGGGCATACCATTGAGGATTGCTTTTTTTTCAAAGACTGGCTTGAAAGAAATTTTAAGAATGGATTAGTGACTATTCCAAAGGAGTACCTGAACCCCGATAAGGGTCCATTAAGGTTATGTGTAGTTCTTCTTCCAGTTCTTCATTTCAAAATGAATGGGATATAGCTTTATCTCGATCTACAAAGAAACATATGATGAAAATTTTGAAACTTGCCATGCAGATCGAGTCGACTGGAGGTGATCACCCGTTGATCCACCCAAGTCTAGAATACGCCCACCTCAACCCGCCAAGATTTTCAACTACACAAAAGATCAATATGTGTAGTGAGAGAGGGATAGTTGTATCTAGTGATAGAACTCTGTATGATAAATATGGAAATGTGGTACCATATAAGCCTTTATCTTTATGTACTTATCTCAAAAGAATGAATAAAAAATCCATCTTTGATGACATTTCTTACATTCATGCTATTTCTAATGAAAATGAGAATGAAAATATTGAAAAATTAATTATTAAAAAAGAAGAATCTCATGTTATTTTACATGACTCAGGGTATGGAACTTACATGGAAGATTTGCATGGTGACCCATTTATCATAGATATAGAAGTGTCAGATTCAGATCATTCATCAGAAAAGGAAGATCAAAATGAGGAACAGGTTGATTCAAACCCTAGAGATATTGCTGAAATAAATCTCTATAGTGGAAGAGTCTTACCGCTTCATTTACCTCCTACTCCTCAGGAAAAAGGGAAGCAAATCATGGATGAAAGCGCAAGTTTAGATTCTTTACTTAGAGAAATACCAACAGAAATAAAGGTTCCCAAAGTAGATTATATTGTTCTAGCCCATCATAGGAAGCTCCCTGCTAGATTAAGAATTTATGAAGCTCTCATTCTTTTAAAAGAAATGAGAGAGTCACTAGTATGCATTACTTGATCCGAGATATGCTTGACTCAACTAGCCTACTCTAAGAGGTTTGTTACTTTAAGGAGATCCTAGGGGTTACTTTCTATGATGAGGATCTATTTTTGGGAACCAATGATCATAATCGTTCTCTCTATATTAAAAAAATTGAAAATACAAGATTGGCAGGAGTTCTAATAGATTCTAGTGCATCTATTAAAATCATGTACTCTAGAACATTGACATTCTTAAAAATTGATAGTAGAAGACTTAACTCTGATAAGATGTTGTTAAGGGCTTTAAAAAAATAGGTGAGAAAGCTTTAGGTTCAATCACTTTATAATTAGAAATAGAAGGATTGAAAACTGAGGCTAAATTTCACATTATAGATTTAGAAACTTCCTTTAATGCTCTCTTACGTAGACCTTGGATCCATGAGTATAGAATGGTTCCATCTTCACTCTGCCAGTGTATTAAGTACACTAAGGATGGAGTGAAATATCTTATAAAAGGAGATATATAACCATTCGCTATTCATGAGATTGAGCTCTATGAAGATGTTATTTACTACATGCCTAAGAAACCTAGATTTGATTCTATGAAATCCATCATTACTGAAGTAAAAAAGTACATTAATAAAAAAAAGTTGAAAGAAAGAAAAGAAGAAAAAAGAAAAAAAAAGGAATAGAAAAATAACCTCCAATAATTCAAATTTATTTGGAATCTAGCTCAGATGAAGAATCCCATCATAGAAATGCTTCAATAAAGTTTGAGATTTCCTTAAAATCAGACACTGATGTGGAAGAAATCAAAGCATTAAAGGAAGATTCTGGACTATCCACATAAGAAAAATTGAGAAATTATGTGAATACTTTAACTTTGACTACTCTAAATCAAAATAAAATATCTCAATAGGTCAAAGTAACTTATTAGAGAAGTGGGAGGTCGAAAATTTTATTCTATACCTGGTCCTTCAAGCTCAGAAGGAGATGTAAAGCTTGAAGAACCATTTTTCAATGAAATAATAGGACTTCCTTTAAACTAGTATTCGACTTGTGTAAAGAATTCTGTGAAACATGGTTTTGTCACAAATATTTGGCCCAAAGATAAAGCCTAACACATGGAGAGCTTATGGAATCAAAAACATAGAAATTTCCACTCCAAGCTGGCATTGGGTTTGCTACTGTTGAAACATTTGATGATATAGAGCATTATTTAATGATAAGTAATCATTAAATAGATCAACTCTTTGAGGTCTCTTCTACTATTCTAGAAGACTCATTCATAAAAATTATGGAGGAATCCAAAGATGATTCACTTCATAATGCACCTCCTGAATATGAGGAAGAGATAAAAACTACTATAGATGAATTAAAGGAGGTTAACCTAGGAACTCCTGAGAACCCAAAATTGACTTTTATTAGCTCTTTTCTAGGTCCAGATGATTTTGAAGAGTTAATCACTTTACTCTTTGAGTACAAAGATTGCTTTGTCTGGAGTTATGATGAAATGCCAGGTTTATCTCAGGATGTGGCTATACACAAACTAGGAATTAAACCTGATGCTATCCCAATGAAGCAGGCTTCTAGGGGGATGCGCCTAGATGTAGAACAATAAGTGATCATTGAAATAAAGAAACTAATTGAAGCTAGATTTATACATAAGAACAATACCCTGATTGGGTAGCCAGCTTCCAATAAAAAAAGATGAATGGTCAAATACGCATCTGCATTGACTTTAGAGACTTAAATAAAGCTTGTCCCAAAGATGAGTTTCCTCTGCCTATACCCGAACTCATGGTCGGCATAGCATCCTCGCATGAGATCTTTTCATTTATTGATGGATCATCTGGTTATAATCAAATTAAGATGTCCCTAGAAGATGAAAAGCATACCATGCTCGAACTACAATAGGGATTTTCATATACGCTATGCCATTTGGTCTCAAAAATGTTGGAGCTACTTATCAAAGAGCTTTGACTAGAATATTCAATGACTTGATTCCTAATTAAGTTGAATGTTATATCGATGATTTAGTCATTAAAAACAAAATAAAATAAGAATATTTTTATGATTTACGGGTCATTTTTAGCGATTTTGCCACTATAACTTAAAGATGAGTCGTCTGAAGTGTACCTTTGGAGTGACTTCAGGGAAATTCTTAGGGTTCATAATGCATGATCATGGGATAGAAATTGGCCCAAAAAAGATAAAAGCTATTATAGAAATGTCATCACCTAGAAGTCTTACACAACTAAGATCATTCCAGGGAAGGCTTGCATACTTAAGGAGATTCATATCAAATATCTAGAAGGTGTCAACCCTTTCAGCATATTGAAGAAAGATTCCAAATTTATTTGGGATGAAAAATGAGAGGGTGCTTTCGAAAACCTAAAGCAATATTTAATGAATCCTCCTATTTTGGCTTCCCCGATTCTGAGAAATCCATTATTTCTCTATACTGCGACTATGGATGAATATCTTGGAGCTTCATTAGCTCAAATAAATGAAGAAGGGAAAGAAAATGCCCTTTATTATCTAAGTTGTAGGCTTATCCCAAATTTAAAAGAATTATCCATTGAGAAACATGCTTTTTTAATTTTTGCTCAAAAAACTGAGGCATTATATGCTTTCTCATAAGGTCAACCTGATTTCATGGAAGAATCCTTTGCAATATCTCATGACCCGTCCAATGTTGCCTAGAAATTTAGCAAGATGGTCAATGATTTTATTACAATTTGAGATCACTTATATTCCTTCGTTGTAAAGGATAAATAGTGGATCTAGCATATCCTATGCTTGAAGGGTCTCCTTTAAATGATGATCTCCCATATGAACAGATCATAACATGAGAAGGTGAACCTAGTGCCACGGAATTATACTTTGATGGTGCATCATCAAGAAGACATAAAGAATCAAACTTATCTATGAGTGATTAATCTTTATAACTTAAAAAGGAATGTTGAGATATTCATATCATTTAATAGCCTTGTACAAACAATGAAGATGAATATGAATCTCTTATTAGTATTTTAGAGTTAGCAATCCTTATGGAAATTAAAAATATAAAATTTTTTGGGGATTCCCAACTAGTTATAAACCAAGTAAGCATAATCTATAAGGTTTTGCATCCAAAGCTCTTCAATTATCATCAATATATAATGAAATTACTTACAAAGATTCCATATGTAATATTGTGTAGAATATGTCGCCAAGAGAATATTAATAGATGCTTTTAAATTAGCCAAAGAAATCATATAAAAGAATCACTTGAAGTTCAAAATCAATAGGTTTTGTCTCCATAGATTTAGACTACATTAATAGGCAAGAAGGAATGCAATAAATACCACCTAAGGTCAAATAGAATGCCATTGAGGAAACCATTTATGACATTTAAGTAAGGTCAAATAAGTTACCAATCAATGAGGTTAAAGCATATCATGTGTTGAAATTCTTTCAAAAAATATCATATATCAATTTGGCATTCCTCACCAAATCATATCCGACAATGGTCCGTTCTTTAGGTCCACGAAAATAAATCGCTTTGTGGCTAGACATAAAATTTATTGGAGATACTCAACCATCTATTACCCTAGGGTGAATGGATTGGCTGAGGCATTTAATAAAATATTGGTAAGAATTCTAAAAAATATACTTGATGAAAACAATCGCCAATGGCATGAAAAGTTGGTTGAAGCCTTAAGGGCCTATCGGACCACATATAGAACCAACTGCCTTCACCATATGCTTTAGTTTTTTGGGATATGGTTCTTCCATTAAAAGTGCAACTGCCTTCATTAAGAATAGTCGTTAATAATAATGTTATGGCATATCAAAATCATAAGATTCACTTAGAAGAATTAGATAATCTTGAAGAAAAATGATTGAAAGCTTAACAAGACCATGAATTATACCAACCATGTATGGTCCAGGCACATAATAGATTGGTTCATGCTAGAACTTTCCAAGTAGGAGACTTGGTCTTGGTTCTTAGACAACCAATCCTAGCTCATCGAAGAATCGACAACAAATTTGAGCCAACATGGGAAGGACCATTTGTAGTGGAAAAAGCTTATGAAGGAGGTTCTTAACACCTTATTACTGATGGTGAACGTCTTTGGACTTTTTATTGCTTTTGCTTCAACTTGTATCACTTATCCAATGAAACTCATTTGTAAATGTATGAAATGGAAGCAAACCTTCCATCAATTTTCATCAAGTTTGACTAATCAAGTAAGGATTAAGTCCATGAGACTTGCTTATTAGTCAAAATTTTGAGGATTAGATTAAGTTTGACTCTTTTTTTCATCATTATAGGTTGGGAGCAAGCCCTTTGTGGCACCTTTCCTATACATGGCTTGAGATGGGAGCAAGCCCTCTGTGGCACCTTTCTCATGTCTTTCTAGGTTTGGAGTAAACCTTTGTGGCACCATTCTTACTTTTGTGTACATGATTGGATCAAGCCATCAAGGCCCCTTTCATGTTACACAGACAAGTTAGATTGGATCAAGTCTTTATGACCCCTTTCTAATAGAAACATATAAGTCCCAGTTATTCTTTTCTAATCACCTATGTAAGTCCCCGCAGCATCCTACTTTTGTGTACATGATTGGATCAAGCCATCAAGGCCCCTTTCATGTTACACATGCAATTTATATTGGATCAAGTCTTTATGACCCCTTTCTAATAGCCAGAAAGATATAAGTCCCCAGTCGGCATCCTACTTTTATGTATATGATTGGATCAAGCCATCAAGGCCCCTTTAATGTTACATAGGCAATTTAGATTAGATCAAGTCTTTATCACCCCTTTCTAATAGCCAAAAAGATATAAGTCCCCAGTCAGCATTCTTTCTAATCATCTAGGAGTAAGTCCCCAGTCGGCAACCTACTTTTATGTACATGATTGTATCAAGCCATCAAGGCCCCTTTCATGTTACATAGGTAAGTTAAAATGGATCAAATATTTATGACCCCTTTCTAATAGTCAGAAATATATAAGTCCCTTAGTCAGCATTCTTTCTAATCACATAGGAGAAAGTCCCTCAGTCAGCATCCCACCTTGGAGTAAGTCTCTAGTTAGCATCCTATTTTGAGAATTGGATCATGTATTTAAGGACCACTCTCCTCCTTTTTTAGATAATTAGGATGGATCATGCCCTTAATAACCCCATCTTATTAGCTAATCACATTGAAGTGATTCTCTAGTTGGCATCCTATTCAAACTTTTAAGGAATGGAATCAAGCCATTGAAGGCCCCATTTCTTTGGACTACTCAAATAGGATCAAGTTCATATGACCCTTGTTTAGTAGTCAAGGTGTTGCGGATTAGGATCAAGCATTTCAAGCCTCTTCTCCCGAGCATAGCTTTTGAGGATTGGATCATGTCTTTAAGGACCCCTCTCCTCTCTTTAGCTAACTAGGATGAATCACGCCTTTAACGATCCCATCTTATTAGCTAATACATGGATCACCACTATTTTCAATTAAGAGTAATTTCCTTGAAGGCATCTTCCTTGAGCATAGTGATTGCATTAGGGTTAGACCATTCTTTAGGTCCACTCTTAATAGCATTCTTCTTCACCCTAGAACTTAATGAAGTTAAATTTCAAAGAATAAATCACACTCCAAAGAAAAGATATGTATACATATATCTATCTTTCACAATCAAAATTAAAACAAAATTCTAAATCAAAAATCAAAATCATGAATTAGAACCCAAAGTTTATAAGTTTATACTTGTATGTTGATCAATCTAGTCAACACCAATATGTGCAGTGTATTCTGACTAATCCACTACACATAATGGGGATCTATTTGTTGACCTCATTTTTGAAAGAGGTCATTTTAGCAATGGAAAGATCTCTAGTTCAAATAGGGATTTCCTAATTCACTATTTAAGTCACTATGCTTTGTAACTTAGGAAATACATTTTGAGCTAAATCCAATCTACTTAGTTTGATGAAAAATCAAGTCAAATATCCAACATAAGTTAAATCAAGTAAATCAATAAAAAAATAGAAGTGAAAAGTCAAACTTAAAGTCAACTCTAGTCAACCTAGGATTGACTTAAGTGGGTCCACTTGGTCAAAAAGTGAACCCACTAAATTTCACCAAATTAAATAGTCAAAAATATTTTTAATGATTAAATAAATATGTTTGATCATAATAATAAAGAACTTTGAGTCCATTAAGGCTTAGATAGCTAAATTAAATTCATTTTGCCCTCATAACCTCCCCACCTCTTCCTTAGAGGACACATGTAATGCAAAGAGAAGTGAGATAGCAAGATTCCAAGCTATCTCCATACCTCTAGCCAACCAAGGGGAAGATAAATAAAAGGAATAGCTCATGGCCAAAGTGGGATACCAACACAAGCACCACCAAAAGTCTAATTGAGAATTACATTACCTTCACCAGTGAAAACCAAAACCAAAGCACCCTTCCCCCACTTCCCAAGCTACCAAAAAGTAGAAGAAGCACCAAAGCTAACGTATAGGAGGCATAGCTTGGTCTACGGATCAAATTATAAGGAATTGATCAAATTCCTTTAGCACAAGACCTTCCCTTGAAGCTTTCGAGCTAATCGAACCAACTCTCCCACTTAAGACCCAAGGAAACAAGGTAAACCATTGATGACCCCCCTTTTCTTCTCCAAGCTTTTAGTTTTGACCATTTTCATAAGAAATGTGATCTTCAAGTTGATCCAACCATATAAAATCATAGGATTTCTTTCCATGATCGTGTAACACTTGAAATCATGTGATTTTGTTACCTATATCAAAAGACATTAGCAAAATACTATCAAAAGTCCTCGGCTCTCGCAGGAATAGAAAGAAGCGATCTCTGCATCATCCGATCCATGTGTTTGAATTGGACGGCCCAGATCTAAGTGAATTGGATCAATTTCACCTTGTAGGAACTACTGGATCGATCTGGACCGTCCGATCTTTGATCGGTCGGTCCATAAGCAATCCCAGATTTTGAAATATGCTGGCGCGGTGCCAGGTGGCACCACATGGACCAACTCGCGTGTGCCACATAGATCTCACATGGGACCCCCACTTAAAAACCATTAAATAATGGTTTAATTAATTAAAAAATACAAAAAACTTCTAAAAATCATCCAAAATAAAATATAAATAAAAAATTACAAATAAAAGCTCTATGGATTCAGCTTGATGAGAGGAATCCATTGAAATTAAAATCCCCAATTTATATTGGATAATTTTCCCTTAATTTAGGTTTAATTAAAAAATATTAAACCTTAATTACTCTCAAATTAATAATCCAATTAATTTGAAACTTTGTGCAAATGAAATTAAGCATAAAATACACCTTAGATGAATTTTTGGTGATTTATTTCTTTGAATTAAAGGGAAATTAAAATTTCATATGTTTAAACTTTAATTAATTAAATTAATTAACCTTTAATAAAATAATTGAGAAATATTGATCTAACAACCTTAAATCAACATAATGAATATTAATAAGCATCAAAACACTAATTAAACTAAATTAAACCTATCTGAACCTAATAATCTCTAAATTTACTTAATTAGATAATTAAATGAATTAAATAATTCAACTAAATAACTTGAACTTAATTAAATCATAATAAATCAACTAGTTAACCAAAAATTATGAATAAACCCTCATTGGAAAGATATTTCAGTGAAGAATAAGTGAAAAATAAAATCCTTTAATGAATCCTAATAAATTAGGCTTAATTTAAGTTTTAATAAAATAATTAAAACTTTAATTAGACCCCAATTACATTCTAATCAGGCTGAAACTTTAGGGATATAAAATTGGCATGTAACCTTACTTGCGAGAAATATTTCAAGTCCAAAGATTCTCTGGATTAGGAGTTTTTAAAATTTTAAATTCCTAGGTCAATGTTAATCAAATATTGGGTTAAGAAAATTAATTAACCTATTAAATAAAGTGGTAATTCAAACTAATGTCCATCAAACATTAGAAAACTATTTAGAAACTTCCCTAAATATCCTAAGTCAATTAAAGTGATCAAATTCAATTTTAGGATAATGAAATAAAACCATAGGTTAATAAAATTATTAATTAACTTAAATCTTAATCTTTGAATCAATGAAGTTTAATAAAATCATTCATCTCTAATAAATTTAAATAATGAATCTAAAATCTAGGTTAATTAAAGCAGATCAAGTAATTAACCAAAGTATTTTATGTTAAGAATAATCCATGAATAAACCTAAGGTACTAATTCATATCAATGAACTTAAACCTTAAGCTTACAAATCCATAATTTAATAACTTAAGTTAAATTGAATAAAATCAAACTCTTTAAATTAACATAAGCCAAATTAAATGAAACCCACATAGCTTAATTCAAAATGAAACAAATGAAACAAATTAAATCAAATAAAGCAATTCAAATAAATGAACTAACATAAAACTAATCCAAACATAAATAACATCAAACAGATTAATTAAAATACTTAAGGATCTTAGTTAGACTTTTAGAAATTTCATTAGGATTTAGGATGTGGAATAAAGTGAGTTTCACTTAAAAATGAAATTCATTCTATTTTTCATTCTTGAAAACCTATACAACTTTAATAAAATAAAATAGAATAAAAATAAAAATTAAATCACTAAACCATTTGAATTGAAATTAACTAATGGTAAAAATTAAACTAATTCAAACTTCAAATTTAAACTTGAACTTAAAGGAGTCTAGCAAAGCCTTGCCACACAAACCATCTTTTACACACACACAAGATTACTTAGGTCACAGACTCTAGATCTAGGTTAGATCATTCTGTGATTTTCTTTTAATATCATATGATATTTTGTGCCGTTTCACATGTCGATGGTGTATTTTAGATTGCCTGGCTTGTTTGTTTGTTAGGTTGGATGTTAAGGCGTTCTTTCTAGATTTAATACTATTTTCTACAGAGGACTGTGTTAAAGAGATTGTTGTGATAAATAAATCATAAAATTGTTGTTTACTTGTAGGTGCTGAAAATCCCTTAACATAGTCCATAAGACAGGTGGGCTTGGCAAGCAACTAATGCTAAGCCTATAAATTTGTGAAATATAAACTACTTTTTGTGCTGTGTGTATTTCCTAACATCTATTTTGCAGGGCTTAGGATTTATTTTTTAAAATTTTAAATGTAAGAGCTTAAAAATAGGTTAGGATCTATGAGATCTAGGATTAGTAGGAGCTGGCCCAACCAGAAGATGGTACGGTGTTCCCCTGTGGAGCCTGATGGATGTCCCTAAAGAAAGAGACTTTCCTGAAAAGAAGACCCATAGATCTAAACTTGTAGTTCTAGCCGTTGTAAGGGCGAACTCGACGCCCATTTTTCTTCGGTGTAAAGCATGGTCGATTGGCCTTTTCTTATATAATTTATTTGATTTGATTTATTTTGGGTGCAATAGAAACATCATGCTTTTCTTAGGTTTCTTTCTATGTTATGCTATATGATGAATGCTTGACATGGCTCATAGATAAACTAAATTTTCTACCCAACTAAATCAATTGAAATATAAAAATAAATACAACTCATAATCTTCATATAAAATCCTGGGCCATTAAAGTAAGATAAAATATATAGCAACCCCTTAGCTGGATGTTTTAATATTATGCATAAATTATATTATTTCACTCTTGATTAATGAAGGACTTCCATCCTTGCCAGAGAACTTGGGTTGGACCTTTGAGAGACTATGATGGAAGTACACCTTCTTCTATTCTGATTTGGCCCATGATCTTTTTCTAATTGCATGCATTAGGCATAAATTGTATTCATATGACCTAAATGAATCCTGAGTCAAAAATTATAAAACTCTAAAAAGTATGCATTAGTTAAGTATATCTTCATACCCTACATAATCTTAGGGGTTAGGGAGTAAGTCTAGGTCCATAGGTTTATTTCCTAAAATTACAATAGTTGAGCCATCTTGCATTCATATGACTTAGACTCATAGTTTTAAAATGTGCTTAGGTGGTGTTAGCTGGCAACCTTCTCCAGACAAGTTGTAAGTCCAGAAGAGTCAGGGATAGGTTAGTTCCCTCAAGTGAGGAGAATGGCTAATGATTCCCAAGGATAGAACTAGGTTGAGCATCCGACATGTGGCACTGCACTAGGTTCAAGCATTCTTTAGAAATAAGTCTTCAACCCTATGCATTTCGCCTTATGTCGCTAGAATCTAGGCCCTAGATTTATAAGAAAATGATAACTTGAAATCTAAAATTAAATCCTAAATTTTAAGCCCAATCATAAGATAGGTGAAATGTCTACTGGGCATCCCAATATTAATAGGCCTTTCCTACAATTTTCTATTTAACTCTTAAAAATTACTCTTTCCAATTTGGACCTCTCCCAATTGAATTTCCAAAAATCATTCCTTTAAAAGCTACCTTAGCAGTCTTTAGGAATAATCACTTATTTCTTTAATCAAGAGTATTCTTAGGAAGAGACCCTTCCTAAGATGTAATTAACTATAGAGGCTTGCATTTATAGGGAACCATGATCCCAGGATAAAATATACCCTGTTATACTTTTCCATGTAGTTCAGGGGAAAATACTCTGGTACACTAAAGACACATTAACTTTAGGAGTTTTTTATTAAAATGATCGAATCCATTACAGGAGAGCATGTTTATCTTTCGAGATAATATATTTATTCCTTAATGTCATATTTGATCATCTAAATAAAATATTCCTAAACTTTATGTGGTGTCATTTTTTTCTCTATTCTAGGGAAAACACTAACAACCTATACATGCAATGTAAATTTTAGCACACTTTGATGATAAATGCTAAGAGAAATGATTTAAAAATTTGGATATTCTATTGATGCATGATTTTATTATATAAAAAAGGGAGATTTCTCATCCATTAATAAAATGCACATCCACATGTATAAAAGACTATTAACCTCACTTTTGGAGTGAGCTTTCAACTTCTTCATCTTAAATATAGGACTGTGGTGAAAATATTCTGCCTTCATCTATCCTTTTGAAAGAGGATAAATGAAAATAGAAATATAACTTGAGCACCACGCAGATTCAGATGTTCTTATTAGGTGATCGGTATGACATTGAGGAGAGGTACTACTCAAAAAAGATAGAAGTCACCTCCCTACAATGGACTTAATCACCTCAATAAAGACTCCTAAGGACTATGGATCTTCGTATGTACCAAAGATTCTTCCCCTTCTTTACATGAAAAAGTAAAGTAGGGTTTATTTTAAATCAATTCTATTAAGTTTCCTCCAGGGACAAGCCCATATAGTTAATTACATCCTAAGAAAGGGGATTCCTTAGGAATTCTCTCGATAAAGGCAAATGATTATTGTCTCCAAAGATTTCAATAGGTAGGACTATCAATCAATTTGTTTATTTTTGACAAATCAAGTGGGATCGATCAAAAGGAGGGAGTTCTTATCAAAGTCAAATGGAGGTGAGTAGGAGATGTTTTGGATACTAGGAAGCCTAGTAAACATCCCAAACTATCATATGGTCAGGATTTACATTTTTGAAATTGAGGGGAATTATTTGTTTGAGTTGAATTTTTATTAGAAGTTTAGGGCTTATAATTCCATGATGCAAGGTCATGGAAATGCCAAGAGGTGAGGATTTATGCTTATATCCCATAGGGAGAAGCAACCTCTAACCTAAATCTAGGGAGCGAAAAAAGTGACCAAAATTTAAGGTGAAAAATGGGCATTCGGTTTGCCTCCATAAGAGAGGACAAACCACCCAACGCTTGGACTTATAACTGCCTGGGGTGGCCACCAACTAACTCCTCCTATGATTTTAAATTCATGTAGGCAAGTCATATGTTTTATGCAAGATAGCTAGGTTGTTATTTATTTAGAAAGAGTCTAAGTCCTTAAACTCACTCCCTATAGAGACTAGATCATGTAAGGGCATGCTTCAAATTACATAAATCTAATGCAAATCATATTACATGTTATTTTTATTTTTGGATAATCATTTGACTTAAGCTTATAGGATTCATATGTCTATTGCATGAGAAATAATATTATTGGCCAAAATTAGTGAGAAGGGAGAAGGTGTGTTTCCACCATGGCTCTCAAAAGTCAAGCCAAGTTTCTATTGCAAAGGTGGAAGCCCTCCAATCAAGAGTGAAACAAGATGCTTTTGTGCATGATGTTATAAAATAAATACTCATCCAGCTACGGGGTTGCTAATTCTTTTATCTTGATTTTAACTCAGGCTTTAAATGAGGTAATGAGTTATTTATTTTAATTTTGAATTGATTAATTTGGTAGAAGATTTATTTTTTTCTAAGAGTTTATTCATCATCCAGGCCATACATCAAAGCAAGGAAGAAACTAAAAAAATATATCATTTCTAATACACAAGCTAAACAAAATATCAAACATTTAAAAAGCTAACATAAAAGAATAAAAGGCCAAGTGTGGTCGGGCACCATTGCACAAACTCAAAAAAAATTGGGTAGCCAAGCTCAACCCTTATACAACCCGGATTACAAATGAATTAAGTATAATTAAGCAAGGAATTCATTGTTATAGGGGTCTTCAAGCTTCATTTCTTCATTCTTCTTTTCTTCTTTCATCTTCTTTTCTTCTTTCTTCTTTGGTTCCTTCTTTTAGATGGTTGGAAGATGGATGCTCCAAAGGCTTCACATGGTATATAAGGCATGGCCTTATAACCAATGCTCATCCTAATGCCCATAACAATCATTCCAAAATCCTAATTATAAAAATACATAAAAGTGAATAATAAATCTAACTAACATCTGCAAAATAAAGATTAACTAAACAAACCATGTATTCTTAAGCATGTATATAAAAAAATTAGACTTAGCACCCCACACATGGGTAACCAAGTCCACGTGACCTATTTTGGATTATGCTTAAGGGTATAAGCAACCTGCACAGCAAAAGTAGTTAAATTTTTATTATAGCACCCCTTAAGTAAAATCCCCTACAAAAGATAATGATTAGACTAAATCGTCCTACCATTCATTCTACACATATACACCCTAACATCTAGACTAAAATGTCACATCACAAAATAAAAGTAAACATCAAACCATGTACCACCTAAACTTAGGATTAGAAGTGGTGACTTAGCCTAATGTGTGTGCCATGTAAAGTTTGTGTGGTTAGCTAAGCTTTATGGTTAGGATTTTCTCAGTGTGAAAAGGTTCAACTTAAAAGGGTGGTCTCATTTAAGTTGTTTAGTTGATATAGGTTAATTTTATTTGATGATTTGATTTGGTTTGAATGAACCTACTTAATTACTAAATGTTGTAAAGAGAGGAAAAGAGAGGAGAACTTCTCTTTCCTCCCTACCTTAAATGATTTCTAAGGTAGATTCATTTAGGATTTTTGTTCAGTGAATGTTTTATTATGTATTTTAATTAATCCTAAGTTTAGACTTTCTCTAAACAAACCTATTCAAAAAAGAAAGGCATTTTAAGATTAAGTAAAGTGAATTACTATCACAAAACACACAACATTTTATTTCTTTCCAACATGTGTATCATGCACATGAATGAATCTTAAGCATATCTATACAATCGATGCAAGTATTTAGCACACCTTAATAATGAATGCTTAGAGAGGTTGCTTAAGAAAATTTGGAATGTTTCATGTATGCATGATTTTGTTAAGTAGAAGAGAGTGATTCTTTTATCCATTTTATATGCCCATTTACAAGTATAAAAGACATAAGTGAGTAATGACGTCATTGTTAACCAGTGGGGTACAAGACCTTTATACTTAAAGCTCAACTGGGTTGTCTAGACTAATATACCCTTTTTCTTAAATACATGTGCATGTACGAAAACAAAATGCATGGAAAGAGAATCATACAAAAAATTTTATTGTTTATTAAGTAGAAGAGGGTGACTCTTTTATCTATTTTTCATATGCACATTTACAAGTATAAAAGACACAAGTGAGTACAGCGCCATTGTTTACCAGGGGTGTAAGGTACAAGACCTACTTAGGGCTACTTAAAGCCTTGTAATCTTGTTGTCCAGACTAATATACCACTTTTCTTAAATAAATGTGCATGTACGAAAAGAAATGCATGGAAAGAGAATCATGAAAAAGTTTGTATTTGTTTGTTTGATTTGTTTATGTAATTTATATGTGTAGGTGTGGATGTCCTTTAAGTAATTGCATAAGAATGAATGGGAATGGAGTTAGGCAAGTGTTATGTTTTTTTCAAATGAACTATATAATTTGTCAAATCCTACTCAAAATTATGCTAAAAGAAAAGAGAAGGAAAAGTATACTATGCACATCTTCATATTTATATCCACATGCAAGCTTATAAATAATTATAAGTAGTACACTTCTAGTTTTAGGTATTTGATTTATAGATTTTGAAAATAGTTTTGAATTTAATAGTGATAATAGCCACTCATATTTTTTTTACTTTAGCCAAAACATGCAATTTGACATAAAGAAAATATTTCATTTTGAATTTAATTTTTGAAAAGCATGAATGTATGAAACTCATGTGACATACACATTTAGCATGTTAGGAAAGAAAAAAAAGTGATGTAAGCATGTAATTTCATTCACTCTAATTAATTCTTAAAGATAATCTTACGAAGTAAGATCATTTAAAGAGAATCAAATGTTGTTTAAAGAGACTTTCATTTTGCTTTGAGTTTGGTTTGAATTAGGAAAGTGTGAGAAGGTTTGTTGGTCCTTACAAATTCCCACATCTTTGTATTATTTTAGTTTAATTTTTAGGATTAGATTAATTTAATGCTTTAGTTAGATTAAGGTGTAGATTAGGTTCATTAATTACCCCTTACCTATACCACTATAACATAGTTAATCAAATAGTTATGAGCCAATATATGACATAAAACCACAAGAAATTTAAATCAGCAATGCATCTTAGGAAAGAAAGGTACCTAATGCAATTGGCTCACAATTCATAATTAATTAAGCTAAAGGGTTTAATTTAAGTGCTTTCATAACTCTTCCCACACATATAGGTTAGGTATGATTTCCTTAAGTTACTTAGATTATTGAACACCAAAGCATCTACCCAAGAAGGATTAGTTTAGGTGATTAAATTTCTGAAATGTTTTAAAAATTTTATCAAGTTAATTAAGCAGGTCATTGGTGGATTAATCATTAATTAGATTTGGATTCAAGGAAGAAAGGGGGATTAGGGAATAGCTTAAGAAAAATATCTCAAAATCATTCCATAAACCTCCTAATCACTTAGACAATGTTTAATTATCTTAATCAAGGAATTAAACCACTGTTCACATGCTTAATTAATCCTAATTACATTAAGAGAGATTAGGGGTTCATTAATTAATTTTCCTGTAAATCTTTAATAAATTCTAAGAAAATTAGGGGAGGCAGAAGTCATCCTACTAAACATGCCTGGGAAGTTTGGAATTAATTAATAAAGTCATTAAGGAGTAATTAGGATTATTAAGTTTTTAAATAAACTCTAATTAAGGAAAATCTACTATTCAAATTTAATTAGAAACAATTTATTGGATTATCTTTAAAATAAACCTGAGTTTATATTTTTTTGGATTTTTCTACAATTAATTATGAATTTAGGAAATTTCATTTGATTTAAGTGATTTTTATGAATTTTGTTAATTTATTTTATTAAAATAAATTATTTGACACTCAAAATTTAATATCTTTTAATCCAAAAGTTATTTTAACCTGAATTTTTTATGGCAGGTGTATTTTAACATTAATTTTAATCTCTAA
The DNA here is from genome assembly GCA_021442155.1 of Cymbidium sinense. Classification (NCBI taxonomy): domain Eukaryota; kingdom Viridiplantae; phylum Streptophyta; class Magnoliopsida; order Asparagales; family Orchidaceae; genus Cymbidium; species Cymbidium sinense. The sequence continues at coordinate 21,584,204 of CM038218.1, read as the reverse complement.
AATTTTCAACTTAATCTGACATGAATTTTTGGTTTAATTAATTAAATTGGATTTTTTACAAAAATTAAAATTAAGCTCAAAATAATTAGTGAAATTTGGGTATTTTGGGTTTGTTGGATTCCTCTCGGAAAGACAAATCCAATGAGCCCTTATAATATTTGGTTAGGTATTTTATTTTCTATGAATTTTTGAAGTCTTAGGTGATTTAAAGTAATATTTTAAATCAAAAAATTAGATTTTTTTTTATTCAACATAGTCAGCGGGCGGCATGCTGCTGACGTGGCTCCATGTGGCATCATTCGATTGGGCGCACGGTGCTACAAGGCTCACGTGCGGCACGCAGTGTCGTACGATTGGAGTACAATGCCGCATTAGCCCAGACGGGCAGAAACGACTGGTCAACGATTTGATAGCGACCTACGATTCTCTCTAGACCGTCTGATCACATATCGGACGGTCCAGATCAGATTGTATGATCCAGAGGCCAAGATCACATGATCGGTGTGTGATCTGAGCCGATACGCAATCAGTGACGGATGGTCCGTGACGCAGCAATCTAAAGGCCGGATCGCGATCCATGCATGATTAGAGTAATACGTAACCGTGATCGGATGGGTTGCTACTAGCCATAGTGAATAGTAGATTCAGGATTTTTTTAAAAAAAAGAGGGTTTCTAAGTGAAAACCTATCTAAATGAACTCATTTTCGCATCGATTCGCACTGGAAAAATTCTATTTTCTAATTGGGATGATTTAAAGTAAAAATACGAGATTATCTTGGGTAGATTCCTAAAAAATATGCAAAAATTATCACAAAATGATGGATCCTAAGGCCGGCTATGGTTTTTGAAGGTCACCTCATCAGGGATGATTTTCGGCAACGATGGTGACTCGAGGGTGCTGTTGGGTGAGGAAAGAAGCCTTGTACTGAGCTTGGATTTTTGCCTTCATGTCAAAATGAAGATTCTTCTGGTGATCATCATTTCCTCATCAAAATATACTTAGTTTTGAAGTATTTCTCTCCAAAATGAAGTGTGGGGGGGTGATTGCCAATGGCTTTGGGAGCTCTAGGAGGAGGAGAATGAGGAAAATGGGGGTTTGCTTCAGCCTCTAAAGCCTTGGAATGAAAAGTGAACAAAAATGAACCTTTTGTTTAAAATTTTGGCTCCAAACTCATGTCATTTCACTTGGGGTGGTTGGGAATGGAAGAGAATCATCCTAGGTGGCTTCCTATGGTTGGCTAAGGCATGGAAAGTGGCTGCCATGAAGGACAAATGGGTGTCCTAGCCAAGGGGAGGTGAGAGTCCTTCATGCGAAGTGTTCCATGGGAGAGGTGAGGTGATTTCACCTCCCCATGAGTCATGGCTGCCCCAACCACTCCTTGGGTTAAAAAATCAATGTCCTTAGTGCCTATGTGGACCATTGGATGAGTGTCAAATGGTCAAGGAAGAGAAATGACCACTTGGGAAAGTGTATTTTCTCATGGGATGCCCTTGACCCAAGGGCAAAGTGGTCATTAGGCATTGAATTTGATTTTAGAAGATTTGAAATGATTCAAAAGTAAGTTGGACCAAATTTCATGTCATTTGAAGTTCATTTGGTTTAATTAGGGTTAATTTGACCCATTTGGGTCAAATCGGGTCAAAATGTGTTAGGTTGACCAATTGATCAAATTGGGTCAAACCAAGAGTTGGGTCAAGTTTAAATGACTCTTTAGAGTATATTGGCTCAATTCGTTTCAATTAATTTAGTTTAATTTGGATTTTGTCCAATCTAATCCTTTAGGTCAATTTGGGCTAAGTTGACCGATTTGACCCAATTGAACAAATTAGCTTGAATCATGGTTTGGTTGATCATTTGGAATATATTGTAGGCTTTGGTTTCAATTAATTTTGGTTTGATTTAATTTCAAGTTGATTTGACCTTTTAGGTCAACTTAGGTTCATGTTCAATTGGGCTAGATTGGGTCTAGTTGGCCAATTGACCAAATTGGATTTAATTGAGGCTTTGGTCAAGTTCAATAATCAATTTAGAGTAAACTTGAGCCATTGGTTGCAATAAATTTAGTTTTGATTGCAATTTGGCTGGTTTGGGTTCATATGGGTTAAAGAGTTTACTTGGTAAATGGGTTAGGTTGACTTGGTTTGGCCCAATTCATGATAATTGATTAACCTATTATGATAAAAAAACATGACATGAAGTTTGGATTGGTTTAACTCACTTGGATTTAAATTGAATTGGATTTTGATTCATGTAGGTCAAATTGGCCACTTTGGGTCAAGTGAGCCAATTAGGTTTAGTTGGCTTGATCAAGGCTTGATTCAAGTTAGGTTGAACTCATATATGGATCTATGATTTAAATATAAATCCATTTGCAAGAGATTTCGAGTCAAATAGGTTTTGATTCATTTGGCAATTTGGCAATTTCAAGTCAAAAGGGTGAATATGGGTTTGACTTGGGTTTGATTTTTGAATTTAGTTTTGGTTTGAGGATTGAAGTTTTTGTTTATATTTGGATTCATGATTGAAGGATTGATTGAATCATGAAGAAAAATCAATAGTTTGGCTTGATTTGAGTTTGATTTGGCTAAGTTCAAGAAATTGACTAGAAAGGCTTAGGTTGGATTTTGGTTGAATTTGAGTTTGAGTTTTGAATTTGGTTTGAATATTTGAATTTATAATTCATTTATATTTGTGAATATAAATAATAATATAAATGGGTTATGAGAAAATTTCTTGAATTTGAATTGATTTGGATTTGATTTGAGTTAAGTCTATAAGATAGAATAAAAGGGCGTAAGAAAGACTTTTTGGAATTTGAATTTGGTTATGGATTTCAATTATTTGGAATTGATTCATGATTTGAGAAAAATACATTGAAATTGGTTCAATGTTTGATTTGGAGTTGGAGTTGATATGAGTTGGAGTTTTTCTTGAAAGAAGGAAGTGAGGATTTGATTTTGGCTATAGGATAAATAAATTTTCCTCTAGGCATAACCTATTCTATGGCTAAACCTTCTACATCTCTAGGGTTAGGTTAAGTGTTCACCTAATCACTATAAGTGTCTTAATACTAAGGAACTCTTAAAGTCTAATAGGAGTCATATGTCTAAGATGGAGGAGTTGAGAGCTCATTCTAAAAATGAGGTCAACAAGGACTCCTCTAGACATTAAGAGTTCCTTAGTCTTAAGACACTTCTAATGATTAAGTGAACACTTAACCTAACTAGAGACTCAAGAGCAGAATAGGTTATGCCTTAGAGGAGAACTTACCTACCCTATAGCTTGAACCAAATCTTTACTTCCTTCTTTCAAGTTAAACCTCAAATTCAAATCAACTTTCTTCATTCAAACCAACTTCAACTTCAAATCAACTTCAAAATTCAAATCAACTTCAACTTTAAATTCAAATTAAATCCAAATAAAACATTAAATAAATTTTAACCTAATTGATTTTCTCAAATTATCAAATCAATCCTAAGAACCAAATCATGAATTAATTCTAACTGATTGAAATCCATAATCAATTCTAAATCCAAAATCTTTCCTAAGCCATTTTGATTTCATCTTATGGACTTAGCTCAAATCAAATTCAAATCACTTTAAACTCAAAAGATTTTCTCACAACCCATTTATATTCTCATTTATATTCACAAATATAAATGAAATATAAATTCAAATAACCAAAACTTAATCTAAAATTTAATTCCAAATTCAAAATCTTTCCTAAGCCCTTTTGAGTTCATCTTAAGGACTTAGCTCAAATCAAATTCAATCACTCCAAACTCAAAAGATTTTCTTATAACCCACTTAAATTCTCATTTATATTCACAAATTTAAATGAAATATAAATTCAAATGACCAAAACTAAATTCAAAACTTAAACCCAAATCTAACCAAAATCCAACCTAAACCCTTTCAAGTCAAATCCTTGAACTTAACCAAATCATCCTAAAATCAATTCAAACCTTTGGATTTTCTCTTCAAATAATCAATCCTTCAATCGCAAATGAAATATAAACATAAACTTCAATCATCAAACCAAAAGGAAACTAACCCAATTCAAACCCATATTCACCCTTTTGACTTGAAATTGTCAAATGAATCAAAACTCATTTGACTCCAAATCACTTGCAATTGGATTTATATTTCAATCATAAGTCCATATGTGAGTTCAACCAAACTTTTCTCAAGCCTTAATCAAGCCAATTGACCCACTTAGGCTCACTTGACCCAAAGTGACCTAAAGTACCATTTTGAGCCATTTCTAATCCTACCCAAATTGGATTGAACTAAGCCCATCTAAGCTCACATTATGAGCAACAATCATCCTAGGATGATCAATCACTCAAATTAGGTCAAACCAAGTCAAACCTAACCTTTGACCAAGTCAACACTTCACCCAAATGAAACCCAAACTAGCCAAAATCCACCATAGGCCAAATTGATTGAAATCATTGATCTAAAATAATTCTAAATCAATGACTGAACTTGACCAAGTCATCATTTGAGCCAATCCTAGCCCAATTGGCCACTTGACCTATTTAACCTAAGTGAACTCAAATGAACTAAAACTATATATAAACCAAATTGAATCAAACCAATGATACCAAAACACTTAAAATGGTCATATGAACTTAACCCAACCCTTGATTTGACCCAATTTGACCAATTGGTCAACTTGACTCAAGTTGACCCATTTTGACCTAAATGGGTCAACTTGAGCCAAATCATATCAAAATAACTCCAAATTCATTGAAATTTGGCCCAACCTATTTTTGAAACATCTCAGACCTACCCAAATCAAAATTAAGGCCAAATAACCATTTTAACCTTGGGTTTAAGGGTAACCTATGGCCAAATTCACTTGGAATTTGGCCAATTTCTTTTCATAGCCACTTGGCATCCTCCTAGTGGACCAAATTGACACTAAGGAGAGAGGTGAACATAACCCAATAGCTTTGGGTCAGCATTGACCCAACCTAAGGCCAAACTGACCCCTAAAAACCAAAATAACCCAACCAATCTCCTCAATTTGCTCAAAAAGGCAAAGCAAGCCTCGACCGTTCGATCTAAAGAGGGGGAGATATACTCCCACTCATTCCAACTCAATGCACACTCAATGAAATCAATTGAGCTAGAGTGATCAAAGGCAAGCATCCACAAGCTTCCCAAGGTCATTTCCAAGCTTTTCAAAACTTCTCCTTCTTGGTTTTCTTCAAAGCCGAAATAGGGGAGGCCTAAAGATTTTCCACTTCACTTTATTCTCCACCAAACCGCAATTGCTCTTGCAAGCACCATCAAGGTACCTAGTTGAGCTCACCCAAAGCTTTTCCCAAGTCTCCCGCCACAGGAAGGGGGATTTCAATCAAAGCCGCAAGCCATTAGAGGGAAGCTTGGTCAATTGGAAGACCCACTTCAAATCAAAAATTGAAACTTTGAACAGAGCTTTGTCTCCATTAGACGAAGCTACCTCCTCCATTGGAAGCGTCGGTGAAATCCTTCGGTGAGGAATTGTTCAAAATTGATCCTCATTTGAAAAATGCTTAGTCCTTTCTGATGGGAATTGTCATCGCATTAAAATCTAGCCGTTGGATGTCCTTACCTACACCTCTTGATGGTGTGGGGTGAATCCTAGCCTAATCCAAGCTTAGGTGAGCTCAGATTGAGCCATGGAGGACGGACGACCTCCGTCTCCTGCAACTTAGGCAGGGATGAATCATGGGTTGTCCATCCCGCGTGTTTTTGATGGACGACCCTGATTAAATCTCGCTAGATCCATTGATTTAATACTTTGAGACCATGGGATTAACCTTGGTCATCTGATCCTTGATCAGATGGCCAAAGGGAAAGCGCGTTGCACCGCCGACTGATGCGACATGCAATATGATAACTTAAATATTCAATCCCATCATGCCACGTGGAAAGCACGCCGCGTCAGTGGTCCATGTGGCGCCAACAGGATTAGTTAATTAATTAGGTCATTTAATTACCCATTAATCACAAAAACTTTATAAATTCATAAATAAATGTAAAAAAAATCCAAAAAAAAATGCAAACTCAAGTTCATTTTAAAGATAATTCAAATGGGAATAATATAAAATTAAGTTTCATGAATTTTGAACAATGAATTTTTCTTAATTAAGGTTTAATTAAAAATTGAATTACTTTAATTACTCCCTAAATACTTCACTAATTAATTCCAGATTTCTCAAACATGTTTAGTAAGATGACTTCTGCCTTCCATAATTTTCTTGGGATTTATTAATGAGTTAATTAGTGAAATTAATTAATGAACCCCTAATTACCCCCTTAATGTAATTAAGAGTAATTAAGCATATGAACAGTAGTCAAATCCCTTAATTAAGATAATTAAATATTATTTAAGTAAGGGGGAGGTTTATGGAATGAGTTTTGGGTGTTTTCTCTAAGTTACTCCCTAAACCCCCTTTCTTCTTTAATCCAAACATAATTAAGGATTAATCCACTTATGGTTTACTTAATTAGTCTATTCAAACTTTCAAATTCAATCTGAACTTAATCAATCTCTTGTTAGGTAGATCATTAAATGTTCAAGAGCCTAATGTAAGTTTAAGAAAATCATATCCAACTCACATATGTGGGATGGTTATGAAAGTACTTAATGAAACCCCTTTAGCTTAATTAATAAATAATTGTGAGCCAATTGCATTCGACTCCTTTCTTTCTTAGGTGCATTTTTTATTTAAATTCTATATAGTTACATATCATATGTTAGCTCATAATTATTTATTTAATAATGTTAAAGTGGAATAAGTAAGGGGTAATTAATGGATAATTCACATCTTAACCTAAACAAAACATAAAATCAATCTAATTATTCTAAAAATTAAACTAAACCAACTCACACATAGGAGAAATGGGTTAGGACTAGCAAACTCTTTTCACATTTCCTAAATCAAATCAAATTCATAAATAAAAATTTTTTAAAGAATTTTGATTCACTTTGAATAATCTTATCTTATAGGATTGTCCTTAGAAAATTAATTAGGGTGAATGAAGTTACATGCTTACATCACTTTATTTGTTTCCAAGCATGCTAAGTGTTGTATGCCATATGAAATCATGCATTCATGTATTTTGAAAAATCAACTAAATAAAATGTTTTCTTTATGTCAAATTGCATATTTTGGCTAAAATAAGAAATGATTGGCTATTATCACTATTAAATCAAAAATTATTTTTAAAACCTATAAATCAAATATTATAAATTAAGGTATGCTACTTATAATTACTTATAAGCTTGCATGTGATTATATTATAAGATGTGCTTTATGTGATTTTTCTTCCATCCTCTTAGCATAGATTTGAATAGGATTTGCAAAGTGTATAGTTCATTTGAAAATAACATAACACTTGCTTAAATCTATTCCTATCCACTTCTATGTTATGACTTAAGAAGGATCTTCACATTTACACATGTAAATTGCATATCTAAATAAAACACAAATCTTTTACATGACCCTTCTTTCATTTATTTCTTTTTGTACATGCACATGTATTTAAGAAAAGTGGTATATTAGTCGACATCCCGATTATGAGGCTTTAGTAACAAGTAGTGTCTTGTACCTTACACAGTGTAGAAAATAATGGCACGCTCACTTATGTCTTTCATACATGTAAATGTACATTTGATTAATGGATAAAAGAGTCCCACTTTTCTACTTAATAAAAAAATATTCATTCATGGAATATCCAAATTTTCCTAAATAACATCTCTTAGCATTCATCATCAAAGTGTGTTAAAGTTTGCATTTTCATGCATAAATATGCTTAGGATTATTCATATGCATGGTATACATGTTGGAAAGAAATAAATGGTTGTGTGTTATGTGATAGTAATTCACCTTAGCTAATCCTAAGATTCCTTTCTTATTGAATAGGTTTATTTAAAATAAATCTAAACTTATGGTTAATTAAAACACATAAAAAATATTCACTAAAGAAAAATCATTAATGAATCTACTTTAGAAATTACTTAAGGTAGGGATGAAAGAGAAATCTTTTTCTCTTTTCTTCTCTTAAAACATTTAATAACTAAGTGTAGGTTCATTCAAATCAAATCAAATCATTAAATAAAATTGACAAATCAACTAAATCACTTAAACTAAAACCACCCTTAAAATTAAATCTCTCACACTTAAAAAATTCCAATCTTAAAGCCTTGCTAAGACATACCACACAAGCCATAAATGGCAATGTGGTGAAATATATTTATTCATTTCTAAGATGTATACTTCCATCTTCAATCTATGTCAAATAAAATGAAGATAGAAATATACTCTTTTATACATTTTTTGGACACCACATAGATCCACAGATGTTCTTTTTGGGATGATCGGGTACGACATTGAGGAGAGATGTATTATCTCAAAAGATAGATGTCACCACCCTACAATGGACCTAATCAGCTCAATAAGAACTCCTAAGGAGAATGAATGCATATGTACTAAAGATTCTTCCCCACTTGGAAAAGTAAAGTAGGGTTTATTTTGAGTTTGTTAAGTTCCTACAGGTAGCCCCATAGTTAATTACATCCTAAGGAAGGGGATTCCTTAGGAATACTCTTGATTAAGATAAATGATCATTGTCTCTAAAGATTTCAATAGGTAGGACTATTAATCGATTAATTTATTTTTAGCAAGTCAAGTGGGATCAATCAAGAGGAGGGAGTTCTTATCAAAGCCAAATGAAGATGAGTAGAGGATGTTTAGGATAGTAAAAAGCCTAGTAAACATCCCAAACTATCCTATGGTTGGGCTTTACATTTTTGAAATTAAATTATTTATTTGAGATGAATTTTTATGAGAGTATAGAGCTTAAATTCCACAATACAAAGTTATAAAAATGCCTAAGAGGTGAGGATTTATGCTTATGGCCCATAGAAGGGAGAAGAAACCTCCAAACCTAAATCTAGAGAGCTTTGGTGAGGGCCAAAAGCATGATCTAAATCTAAGGAAAAAATGGGTATTTAGTTTACCTCCATAAGAGAGGACAAACCACCTGACTACTTGGACTTACAACGCCCTGGGGGTGGCCGCCAACTAACTCCTCCTTTGATTTTAAATTCATGTAGGCAAGTCTTATGTTTATGCAAGATAGCATGGTTGTTATTTATTTAGAAAGAGACTGAGTCTTTAAACACACTCGCTAAGAGACTAAATCATGTAAGGGCATGCTTCAAATGACTTAAATCTAATGCAAAATATATTACATCTTATTTTTATTTTTGGACAATCATTTGACTTAGGCTTATAGGATTCATATGTTTAATGCATGAGAAATTAGATTATGGGCCAAAATCAGCTAGAAGGGGAGGTGTGTTTCCATCATGGCTCTCAAAGGTCAAGCCAAGTTCTCTAGCAAAGGTGGAAACCATCTAATCAAGAGTGAAACAATATATTTTTATGCATAATGTTTGAAAATAAATACTCATTCAGCTAAGGGGTTGCTAATTCTTTTATCTTGATTTTTAGCCTAAGCTTTAGGTGAGGTTATGAGTTATTTATTTTCAATTTTGAGTTTATTAATTTGGTAGAAGATTTATTTTTTACTAAGAGCTCAATCGTCATCCAGACCATAAATCAAATAAGGAATAAACTAAGAAAACATGTCATCTTAATGCACAAGCTAAACAAAACATCAAACATTTTATAAAGCTAACACAAAAGAATAAAAGGCCATTTATGATCGGGCACCACCGCACAAACACAAAAAATAAATTGGGTGGACGAGCTCTACCCTTATACAACCCGGATTACAAATGAATTAATCAAGTAAAAAAAAATCATGTTATGGGGTCTTCATTTCTTCATTTCTTCTTCTTCTTCTTCTCTTCTTCTTTTGGATGGTTGGAAGGTTTTCTTCACATGGTACATAAGATGAGAATCTTATGACCAATGTTCATCCTAATCCCCATAACATTTCCAAAATCTTAATTATAAAATTACATGAAAAGGAAAAGTAAATCTAACTAACACCTACAATAGAGATTAGCTAAACAAATCCATACAAATCCCAAGCATGTATATTGGACTTACTTAGCAACCAAGTCTCACTGCTACCGATTATGCTTAGGTGTATAAGCACCTGTATAGCAAAAGCAGATATATTTTTATCAATGTGCCCTTAAGCACAATCCTCTGCAGAAAATAATGATTAGACTAAATCATCCTACCATTTATTCATTGCACATTTACCCTAACATCCAGCATAGAAATAATACATCATAAAATAAAAGTAAACATCAAGCCATGAACCATCCTAATCTAAAGCTAGAAGTGGTGACTTAACCTAATGTGTGTGCATTAAAAGGTTTGTGTGGTATGCATAGCTATGGCTTTAAGGCTTAGATTTTCTAAGTGTGAATATGCTAAACTTAGATGGTGGTTTCATTTAAGTGTTTAGTTTATTTGGGTGTTTTTTATTTGGTGATTTATTTTTGTTTAAGTGAATCCTACTTAATTACTAAAGGTTGTAAAGAGAGGGAGAAGAGAAGAGAACTTCTCTTTACTTCCCTACCCTAAGTAATTTCTAAAGTGGATTCATGTTTGATTTTGTTTAGTGAATGTTTTATTATGTATTTTAATTAATTCTAAGTTTAAATTTTTCCTAAATAAACCTATTCAAAAGAGAGGCATTTTAAGATTAGGTAAAGTGAACTAATATCACAAAATACACATCACTTCATTTCTTTCCCAACATGTACAACATGCATATGAATGAATCCTATATCTATACATACAAATGAAAATTTTAGCACACTTTATGATGAATGCTAAGAAATGTTACTTAAAAAAATTTGAATGCTTTATGATGCATGATTTTCATTAAGTAGAAAAGAGGGGTTTCTTTTATCCATTATTCACATGCACATGTATATGTATGAAAGGCGGAAGTGAGTATGACGCCATTATTAGTACCAGAGGTATAAGATATAAGACCTACTTAGGGCTACTTAAAGCCTCGCAACCCCGAGGTTTTCCAGACTAATAAACCACTTTTCTTAAATATAAACACTTATATAAAAGAAATGAATGGAAAAAAGAAAGATGCAAAAAAGTTTGTATTTGTTTGTTTGTTTTGTTTATGCAATTTATATGTACAAGTGTGGATGTCCTTGTTAGATAATAGCATAGGAATGAATAGGAATGGGGTTAGGAAAGTGTTGTGTTCTTTTCAAATGAACCATACACTTTGTCAAATCCTATTCAAAACTATGCTAAGAGAAAAGAGAGAGAAAGCCACACTATACACATCTTCATATTTATATCTACATGCAAACTTATAAATATTTATAAGTAGCACACTTTCAGTTTCAAGTGTTTGATTTATAGATTTTTGAGAATAGTTTTGGATTTAATACTGATAATAGCCATTCATATTTTTTTTTACTTTAGCCAAAACATGTAATTTGACATAAAGAAAATAGTTCATTTTGATTTTTAAAAGATGTGAATGCATTAATTTCATATGACATACAGATTTAGCATGCTTGGAAAGAAATAAAGTGATGAAAGCAATGTAAATTCATTCACCCTAATTAATTCCTAAAGACAATCCTATGAAATAAGAAAGTTTAAAGTTAATCAAAGTTTGTTTAATGTGATTTTTATTTTAAATTTATTTTATATTTGATTTAGGAAATGTGAGAGAATGGTTCTGGTCCTAACCCATTTCCCCCATGTGTATGACATTTTAGTTTAATCTTTAGATGATTAGATGAATTTATATTTCAATTAGGTTAAGGTATGAATTAAGTGTGTTAATTACCCCTTACCTATACTACCTTAGCATATTTAATCAAATAATTATGAACCAATTATATGACATAAAATCACACAAGAAATTTAAATCAATAATGCACATAAGAAGAAAAGGGCCTAATGCATTTGGCTCATGATTAATGATTAATTAAGCTAAGGGGTTTAAGTTAAGTAATTTCATAACCCCTCTCACACATGTGAGTTTGATTTTGATTTCCTTAATGTACTTAGGTTATTGAACACCTAAGCATCTACCCAAGATGGATTAGTTAAGTTTTGAAAGGTTTTAGAATTTTATCAAATTAATTAGGTAGGTAATTAGTGAATTAATCCTTAATTGAATTTGGATTAAGGATAAAAGAGGGGATTTAAGGAATAGCTTAAGGAAAACATCCCAAAAAATTCCCTAAACCTCATATTCACTTAAACAAGCCATAATTAACACAATCAAGGTATTAAACCACTAATTACACACTTAATTAAACTTAATTATATTAATAAGGTAACTAAAAATTAATCCAGCAATTCCCCTAATTAAACCATCAATAAATCCCAAGAAAATTAGGGGCGGTAGAAGTCATCCCAATAATCATACACAAGAAGTTTGGAATTAATTAGTGGGGTAATTAAAGAGTAATTAGCAAAATCAAATTCCCAATAAAACCCAAATCCAGGAAAAAATACTATTCAAAATTCACTAAAATCAATTTTATAATATTCTAGGTTTAAATACCTTTCATATGCAATTTATTTCACATTTTCTAATTTTTCTACACTTAGATATAAATTTTTGTAGTTTTCTTGATTAATTAAGTGATTTAAATCCCTAATTATATAGTTAATCCTATCGCCACATGGATCGCTGCACGCTTCCATGTGGCCATGATTTACTATTTAAGTTATCACATCATAGCACCGCATCAGCGGCGATGCTACACACTTTCTCCTCGTCCATTTGATCAAGGATTGGATGGCTGAGGTTAAATTTGTGGTTCTAAAGTGATAAAACATGGGATCTACGTGGATTTAATCATGGTTGTCCATCTAAAATGTGCGGATGGATGGTCATGATTCTCGATCTTCCTCTGAGATGGACACCATCTTCTAAGGGATGATTCGAGCTTGATTGAGCTTGGATTGGATCCAAACTCAACCCACATCATCTAAGGGTAAGAGGGATACATCCAATGGTTAGTTTCTCTTAGGATGAGACTTTTTTTTATAAAACTCCACACTATGGATAGATTGAGCTTGGTTTAATGGCATACCTCACCGAAGGCTATCACCGGTGCTCGATTCCCTTCACTTGAGCTCGATCTTGGTTGAAGTAGTACCTCCCTTGCCTTTGGAGCTTGGGAAAAAGCTTGGGTGAGTTGAATTGAGTTGAGCTCCTTGATGGAGCTTGTAAAGTGAATTGGCTTGGGATTGAGTATGGAGTCGGATTGAATTTCAATGGAGCTCTCCTATTTTCAGCCTAGGAAAATTGAGAAGATGGAATTTCTAACTCACTCTAATAAGCTCAAATAGCCAAAACTAAATCAAACTAAATCCAAATCTAATTAAAACCCTTTTTAAGTCATATGGACCTACCTCCAATGACTTAGCCAAATCTCATATAAATCAACCCAAAATCAATTAGTTTCTTTATAAATCAATTATTCCTTTATTTAATTCATAAATATAAATGAAATCCACCTTCTAATGACCAAAAATAAATCAAATTAAATCAATTTCCTACTTTAGCCCTTTTGACCTACCTCCATGAGCTTAGTTAAATTTACTTCCAAATCACTCTCAATTCAAGTGATTTTCTCATAGACCATTTATATCTTCATTTATATTCTCAAATATAAATGAAATATAATTTCAAATATCCAAAACCAAATCCAAAATGAAACCAAAATCCAATTTATATCCTTTAAGCTAATTTCTTGGACTTAACTAAATCTTATCCAAATCAACTCAAAACTAATAGATTTTTTTTTTTTTGAATCAATCATTCTTTCAATCATCTATCCAAATATAAATGAAACCTACAATTATCAAGCCAAATAAAAATCATCTCAAGTCAAACCCAACCTAGCCCATTTGACCTGAAATATTCAAATGAGCCAAAACTCATTTGAACCCAAATTTGCAATCAATTTATATATCAATCTCAACTCCATATATAAACTCATTTAAATCAAACTCAACTCAAAATCAAGCCAACTAAACCCAATTAGCTCACTTGACCCAAAGTGGCCAATTTGACCAACATGAACCAAAATCCAATTCAATTCAAATCAAAGTGAATTAAGCAAATCCAAACTTCATATCATGATTGTTGATCATCCTGGGTTAATAAATTATCATAACTTGGGTCAAACCAAGTCAACCTAGCCTATTGACCAAGTAAACCCTTTAACTCATATGAACCCAAATTAGCCAAATTATAACCTAAACTAAATTGATTGCAATCAATGGCTTAAATTAATTCCAAATTAATTTTTGAAATTGACCAAAGCCATAATTGAGCCCAATTTGTTCAATTGATCAACCTAACCCAACTTAGCCCAAATTGACCTAAAGGATCAAATTGGACAAAATCCAAATTAAACCAAATTAATTGAAACTAATTAAACCAATACACTCCAAATGATCATTTGAACTTGACCTAACTCTTGATTTGACTTAATTTGACCAATTGGTCAACCTAACCCATTTTGACCCAATTTGGCCCAAATGGGTCAAATTGACCCAAATTAAACCAAATGAACTCCAAATGACATGAAATTTGGTCCAACTCACTTTTGACTATTTTCAAATCTACTCAAATCAAATTCAATGACAAATGACCACTTTGCACTTGGGTCAAGGGCATTTCATGAGAAAAGACACTTGCCCAAATGGTCATTTCTCTTCATTGGCCAGTTGGCACTCATCCATTGGTTCACCTAGGCATTAAGGACACTGATCATCTAACCCAAGATGTGGTTGGGGCAGTCATGACTCATAGGGAGGTGAATTTACCTCACTTCTCTCATTGGAACACTTGGCATGAAGGACTTTCACCTCCCCTTGCTAGGACACCCATGTGTCCTTCATGGCAGCCACTTCCCATGCCTTAGCCAACAAAAATGAGCCGTCTAGGATGATTTCCTTCCATTTCCAACCACCCCAAGCCAAAGACACTCAATTTGGAGCCACAAAATCAAAAATGAAAGGGGATTTTTGGCCAAAACTAAAGCACATAAAATAGAACCATTATTCTCATCATATTCCCCTCATTTCCTTCCCCTAGAGCTCCCAAACCAATCAGCAATCATTTCCACTTGATTTTTGAGCAAAAGCAAACAAAATCATCTAGATTTTGGTGAAGAAGCAATGACCACCAATAGATTTATTATTCTGAAGTAAAGGCAAAGGTTTAGGCTCATTATAAGAATTCTTCTTCCACTCAAAAGCGTGCTCGGATAAACACCGCCACCGAAAACCATCCTAAGTGAGGTAATTTTCAAAAAAATATTTTATGATAATTTTCATGCAATTTTAGAAATTTTTCTTAGAAATCCCTTACATTCTTTGTTTTATACAATTCTGATATGAATCGGAAGATTTTTCTATAAAAATTAATGTGAAATCGAGTGAATTTCACATTTTTTTTGGCCAGGAATAGTGTTCCTAATCGGATTTCTCATTATTTTTGTCAGTCAGAGAGCAACAGCTATCCAATCCCAAGTTCAAGGGATCAGAAAGCCCAGATCAAACCATACCTGTGCATTTTGCCCCATAAATCTTTTGCGAATTGATTTGGACCATCCAATCCATGATGGGATGTGTTGGTTTTCTTTTTCTCTCTAGGACAGAGAAAAGAAATGACACCACATAGAGTTTAGGGATATTTTATTTAGATGATCAAATACAATATTAAGGAATACACATATTATTTTGAAAGATAAATATGCTATCCTGTAATGGATTCAATCATTTCAATAAAAGACTCCTAAGGCTAATGGGTCTTTCATGTACCAAAGTATTTTTCCCTGAACTACATAGAAAAGTAGAAGGGTCAATTTTATCTGGGATCACGGTTTCCTATAAAGGAAAGCCTCTATAGTTAATTACATCTTAGGAAGGGTCTCTTCCTAAGAATACTCGATTAAAGAAATAAGTGGTTATTCCTAAAGACTACTAGGTAGCTTTCAAAGAATTGATTTTGGAAATTCAATTGGGAGAGGTCCAAATTGGAGAGAGTTATTTTTAAGATTCAAATGGGAAAAAGTAGGAAATGTATATTAATACTAGGATGCCCAGTACACATTTCATCTATCCTATGATTAGGCTTAAATTTGATACTTAATTTTAGATTTCAAGTTGTCATTTTCTTAGAAATCTAGGACTAAGATTCTAGCAAAGACAAGATACAAAATGCCTAGGGTTGAATAATTATTCCAAAAGGATGCGCTTCGTAACCTAGTCTCTGTGTGCTTCAATACATGTCGATGCTCGACCTAGTTCTATTGGGAATCATTGGTCATTCTCTCACTTGGGAGAACTAACCTATCCTGACTCTTCCGACTTACAACCGCCGGAGAAGGTCGCCACTAACACCACCTAAGCATTTTAAAATCATGAGGCTAAGTCATATGAATGCAAGATGTTGTATTTTAGAAAGAAATCTATGAACCTAGACTTACTCCCTAACCCCTAAGATTATGTAGATGTACTAAATAATGCATATTTTTCAAATTTTATAATTTTAACTCAAGGTTCATTTTAGGCCATAAGAATGCAATTTATGCCTAATGCATGTAATTAGAAAAGATTATGGGCCAAATCAATAGAAGAAGGTGTACTTCCATCATAGGCTCTCAAAGGTCAATAAAGATGGAAGTCCTTCATTAATCAAGAGTGAAATAATATGATTATGCATGACATCCAAACTAAGGGGTTGCTACATATTTTATCTTATTTTAATACCTAGGCTTTATGTGAATATTATGAGTTATATTTATTTTTATGTTTCAATTGATTTAGTTGGGTAGAAAATTTAGTTTATCCCATGAGCCTCATCCATGCATACATCAGATAAACATAACAGAAAGAAACCTAAGAAAGCATAATTGTTTCTATTGCACACCCAAAATAAATCAAGCCAAATTAAATTATATAAGAAAAGGCCAATGCCATATCTGTACACCTAAGAGAAAATTAGTGAAGTTCTACCTTATACAACTAGGCCTAGAACTACAAGTTTATATCTATGGATCTTCTTTCTAGGAAAGTCTCCTTCTTCAGGGACATCCATCGCACTCCATAGGGGACCACTACACCATCTCCTGGTTGGGTCAGCTCCTACTAATCCTAGACCCCATAGATTCTAACATAATTCTAAGCTCAAATTTACATTTAAAATTTAAAGAAAATCTTAAGCCAAAAATGATGTTAGGAAATACACACAAAGACACAAGCAATTTATATTTTCTAAATATATGGGCTTAGCATTAGTTGCTTGCCAAGCCCACTATCCTATGGACTATGTTAAGGATTTTAGAACAAAACAATAATTTTATGATTTATTTATTACAGATCCCTTTAACACAGTCCCCTACAAAAAATAATGTTAAATCTAGAAAGAACGCCCCTAACATCTAACGAACAAACAAGCTAGGCATCCGCCTAAAGCAATACAATACAATGCATATGTGAAGCACACAACATATCATAGAGATTAAAAGAAAATCACATAATGATCTAATCAAGATCTAGGTCCATGACCCAAATAATCTAGTGTGTGTAGAAGTGGGTTTGTGTGGTAAGTCTCTGTCCTTTAGGTTTAAGTTTGAAGTTTGAAATTTGAATTGGTTTAATTTTACCATTGGTTGGTTTCAATTCAAATGGTTTAGTGATTTAAATTTTATTTTTTTATGTTCATTTTATTTGGTTAAAGTTGTATAGGTTTTTTCAAGAATGAGAATAGAATGAATTTTTTTTAGGTGAAACTCACTTTATTCCGCATTCTAAATCTTAATGTGGTTTCCAAAGTCTAACTAAAATCCTGCTTTAATTAATCCTTTTGATTTTATTTATTTTGATTTATGTTATTTCATTTATTTATTGCTTTGTTTGATTTAATTTATTTGATTTATTTATTTTTGAATTAAGTTATATGGATTTCATTTGATTTGGCTTATGTTATTTTAAAGAGTTTGATTTAAGTATTTCATTCAATTTAACTTAAGATGTTAAATTATGAATTTAGTTTAAGTTTTAAGTTCATTAATATGAATTAATATCTTAGGTTTATATAAATTATTCTTAACCTAGTTATTACTAATCTGATTTGACCCTAAGTTTTAAATTTATTATTTTAAATTCATTAAGGATAAAATGGTTTTATTAAATTTTAACTTAAGGTTATTTTAATTATATTTAAATTTCAAAGCATTGATTTTCTTAAAATTTTGTTATTTGATTAAATTCTTTGACTTAGAAGTTTTAATGAATTACCCAATTATTTTTGATATTTATTTCTAATTTCAATTTATTGTTAATTTAATGAATTAATGATTTTTTCTTAATTATTATTTATTCATATTGACCTAGAGATTTGGAAAATCAAGAATTCCAAATTTATAGACCAATTGGGTTTGAGATAATCATGGCAAGTGGGGTTACATGCCAATTTTATGTTCTAAAGTTTCAACTTAATTAGATATGTAATTGTGGTAATTAAGGTTTTAATTATTTCATTAAAACCTAAATTAAGATTAATTTATTAAGATTAATTAAGAGATTTTATTTTTTAACTTATTATTCATTAAAATATCTTTCCAATTAGGGTTTATTCATAATTTTTGGTTAACTTATTAATTTATTATGATTTAATTAAGTTCAAGTGATTTAATTGAATTATTTTATTCTTTTAATTATCAAATTAAGTTAATTAAGTTCATTAGGTTTATATTAGGTTTAATTAAGTTCAATTATTATATGTTCATTATTTTGATTTAAGATTATTAAATTAAAATTTTCTAATTATTTCATTAAAGAGTAATTAATTTATTTAATTTTAAGGTTAACACATAAAATTTTAATTTTATTTTGAATTCAGAATTAAATCCCAAAAATTTACCCTAAGGTATGTTTTAATCTTAATTTCATTTTCCCAAAGTTTCAAATTAATTGGATTATTAATTTAAGAGTAATTAGGTTTAATGTTTTAAATTAAACCCAAATTAAGAAAATAACCCAAGAAAATTTGGGATTTTAATTTCTATGGATTCTCATCAAGAATCCATAGAGCTTTTATTTATATTTTTTTGATTTTCTTTGATTTGTATGATTTTTAAATTTTCTAAATTTTTTTAAATTTTAAACCGTTAGTTAACATTTTTTAAGTAAACGCCATGCATTTAAAACTAAATCGGGATTGTTTAACATCCATCAAAGATCGATGTCGATATCCATCCCGATTTAGGGATCAGCTGTCACATCGCTGTGATCCCTGATGATCCGGATGTCGATCGGATCATGGTCCGAATCATTCCCAGCTCTAAGGATTTAATCGAATTAATGCCTAGATCGACCGGTCTCTCTTTAAAAGAAACGAAGGTCCGATCGCCTCCGAGGAGTCGAGGACCGTCAACTTATTTTGCTAATAACTTTGATCTAGCAAACCAAATTAGATGATTTAAAGTGCTACGATCATTGAAAGATCCTCTCAATCCATATGGTTTTGATCTTACTGGAGAATAACCCTTGTATGGAAATGATCAAGGCCAAAAGCTTTAAATAAAAAAGAGGGTTGTTAATGGCATACCTCGATTTGGGAGCTTTAGAGTGAAATTAATTCCACTAGCTCATTTCTTCAAAGGAAAGTCGTGCTGAATGTGAGCTAATTCCTATGGGTTGATCTCTCCCAAGCTTTAGATTGAATTTTGGTTTTGGTGTTCCCAATGGTTGAGAGCACTTGGAGGGTGGAGGAGCTGCTTCCACCTTTTTTAGTGGAGAAGATGATGGAATGCTTTTTTTTTGTGAGGAAGGGTATGGTGCCTTTTCTTCCTTGGAAACATCATATATCATTTTTATTATTATTTTTTTTCTTGAGAAGCAACTCTTCTTTGAAGGCAGCCATCACTTGAAGGCTGCCATCCTCTTAAGAGGTGGGGATAATTTTATTTTTATTTTTTTATTTTTTTTATTTTATTTAATTTTATTTAATTTTATTATATATTATTATTATTTTTTTATTTCTCATCTTCATTCTTTTTTTTATTTTTGTTATTTTAATTTTATTAATTAAGGAGATTAATTTTATTGGTTAATTTTAATTTTGGAAATTTTGAGTTGATCTGAACCTAAGATAAGTTCTCTTAGGTCACTAGGTATTATGTCCAAAGATAGATTAGAGAATCTTTTGTGATTAGGATCTCTATGCTAAATTAACCTCATTCAAAATGAGGTCAACAATGGACTCAATATGTGGGATTAATTAGAATACACCGCACATAATGTTGATTAATTAACTCGAGGTTTTAATTCATGATTTTGTTTTTCTTTATTTAAATTTTATTATTATTATTATTATTATTATTATTATTATTTATTTTTTTTATTATGAAAGATAGGTATATGTGTACCTATCTTTGCTTTGAAGTGTGACTCATGTGGTTAGCTAATAAGATGGGTCAGGATGTGATCCATCCTAGTTAGCTGAAGAGAGGAGATGGGTCTTTAAAGACTTGATCCAATCCTCAAAAGCCATGCTGGGGAAAAGAGGCTTGAAATGATTGATCCTAATCCACAGCACTTTGACTACTAAACAGGGGTCACATGGACTTGATCATGTTTAAATAGTTTTAAAGAAATGAGGCCTTTAATGGCTTGATTCCTTTCTTTAGAAGATTGAATAGATGCCAACCTGGGACTTATTCCAATGATTAGAAAGAAGATGGGACTTATATCTTTCTCCTATTAGAAAGGGTCTTAAAGACTTAATCCAATCTAATTCACCCATGTAGATGAAAGGTGATGGCTTGTTACAATCAATGACATGAAGGTAGAATGGTGAGGGCTTGCTCCAATCAAAAAAGTAGTTTTTCATGGAATGAGCCTTAAGGGTTTGCTCCAAAGTGAAGGACATGAGAAAGGTGCCACAAAGGGTTTGCTCCCATCTCAAGTCATGTACAAAAGGTGCCACTAAGGACTGCTAAACCCGGAAGGACATGAGAAAGTGCCATGAGGGCTTGTTCCATCTCAAGTTCATGATAGAAATGTGGTGAAGATTGCTCAACATGATCTTCATGGCAATGGTGAAAGGGCTCTAATAGAAGGACATGAGAAAGGTGCCACACTTTCCCATCAAGTCAAAGAGGGCCTGGGCTTGCTCCCATCTCAAGTTCATGTATAGAAAGATGCCAGAAGGGCTTGTCTAAACCCTGAAGGACATAAAGAAAGGTGCCACAAAGGGCTTGTATCTCAAGTCATGTATAGGAAAGGTGCCATGAAGGGCTTGTCTCCAACCAATACAAATGGGAATAAAGCCACTAAGGGGTCTTAAACCCAAGAAGAACAGAGAAAGGTGCCACAAGGGCTTGCTTATCTCAAGTCATGTATAGAAAGGTGCCACAGGGGCTTGCTCCAATAATAAGTATTTTCATGAATGGTGCCATGGACTTGCAAACCCAAGAAGAACATGAGAAAGGTGCCTGAGGGCTTGCTCCCATCTCAAGTCACATGAAAGCACAGGCTTGCTCCAACTTACATGGTATTTTTGAAACTAATGAAGGGCTTGTTCCAATCTAAGAAGAACATGAGAAAGGTGCCACAGAGGGCTTGCTCCCATCTCAAGTCATGTATAGGAAAGGTGCCATAAGGGGCTTGCTCCCAACCTACACATGTATTATTTTATGGGAATGGTGCCATGAAGGGCTTGCTCCAAACCTAAGAAGAACATGAGAAAGGTGCCACAGAGGGCTTGCTCCCATCTCAAGTCATGTATAGGAAAGGTGCCAAAGGGCTTGCTCAACCTATAGTGATAGGATGAGGAAAGGGGTCAAAGTGACTTATTCTAATCCTCAAAGTTTTGACTAATAAGCAAGAGTCTCAAGGACTTAATCCTTACTTGATTAGTCTAACTTGATGAAGGGTGATGGAAGGTTTTCTTCCATTTCTTTATTTCACTAATACTCCTCACATGAAGAAGTTTAGTTAAGGAGGTTTCAAAGAGTTGGAATTTATTTTTGAAGGAAGACTTGGGTATATTTTGGACCCAATGCTTTATTATGCCATGAGCATAGAAATTCATCATTTTCCTTTTTATATCTCAAAGTTACAATGAACCATGCTAGATGTTTAATTCATTGAAGGCAAGACATCATAGGGCAATAACCTGAGAATTTTACCTCTTTGAGCTTGCATGTGACTGTGTAGTTCTTTAGGCAGTAAGAACCAAAGTCAACCAATGCTTCTCAAATGAAATTTCATTTTCTTTTGTTTGATATGTATGTTATTTTACTTTATTGACATGAATCAATACTTATAAGACATTCTCTTGATTCAATGAAGATCAAGAGATTCCTTTAAAGCTTTAAAGTGAATGAGAATCAAGATAATCTTTTGGATTCTTATGAGACACAAAAATTTTATCCCTAAGCAATAAGAATTTGAAAGGATTAACTTATTAGAGAAATTTAGATTCTCGATAAGTTGGAAATTGAATTTCTTCAGTTGATTTATTATTAAGGAAATGAAATCTCATAATTATCTTTGATTAATTTCTTATTTTTATAATTTTGATCCTTCTATATTTTACTACAAGGTCTTTGAAATTACTTCAAAAGTAAATTTCAAGACTCTATATATAGTAACAGGATTGTTCTTCACATCATATTGAAGTTTCTTTTATTTTCTTTTTTTTTTTAACAAGATTTTCAATATAACCCTCTACCTAATTGAATGTGGGTTTATAAGAAATCTTTATCATTTCCCTTTTGCTAAATTGTCTCAATATTTTGAGATTGAATGATATGACTCTATAATATAACATTCTTATAAGGATTCTGAATGTCATATCATATGCTTTCAATTCTTTTTTTATAATTGTCTTGATTGACAATTTTTAGATAAGTTATCCTTAAGAAGGATAATCTTATGCATGAAAATATTTTTGATTTTAAAATAAAATATGGGTAATATGAACCCATTTTCAAGGTAAAGATTCTACCCTAGTCCCAAGATGTGGGTCATATAATGATGTTAGCTAACCAAGAAGAACATTTTCTTCTTATGTAGAACCATCATTTTCTAGCTTTGAATTTAGCAAAAAATTGCTTTTCTTTTGGAATTTGACCTCAGACATCAAGGGACTTAATTATTGAAATGGCATCAAGCTTATGTTTATGGACCATTAGATCTGGAGATCATTGTAATTTATTTTTAGATAAATTAGTTTTTAAACCCAAATGATAGCTTGATTAAATCTTCGATAGCTAACTCATTAAAGAGTTAAATCATTGATATCATCTTGTCAATTATGGAATTGGATTTTTCTTCAAATTCTAACATTCCCAACTTGAAGATTAAGTAAATCCATTTACATCTAAACAACATTGATGCAATGTGCTAGAGTGCCTTTAAAAAAAGAAAGTTAGGACCCAAAAGTACTTAAGCTTTATTTTGCAATGGCTTATAATTATAACTTTTTTTGTTTATGGTTATAGACCATTGATTAGAATCAAAGTATACTCAATAGACCTTTGCCATAAAAGATATGGACTCGGAAAAGAAGATCCACTATCTTTTCTTATTTAACCCATCGAAGCTCACCCAATCATGGCAAAGGCTAAAATGACAAAAGCATGAGATATCATTATTTTATTTAGCTTAAGGATAATTTTTGACTTCTAACCTACCACTTCATTTTGATGTGGAGAGTTTAAAGTCAAAAATGTCTATGCTTAGAAATTTTAGACTTCATCCTTTTGCTCTTGGATATAGTCCTTCCATTCCTTTCTTTTCTTTTTTTCTTTTGGTAATATTCGATTTCATTTCTTTATGAAAGGTTACATTTGATAATTTTCCTAGTTACAAGATTCACTAAGAAGATAAATATATTTGACTCATTCTTTATGAAATGACTCCATTAAATGATTTGCTAGAAATTTGATGTATTTGACCTTTTGTCCAAATACAATATTTGATAGACTTTTTTGATATGATTCAAGTCTTGCTTGATTGATCATATATTATGATCCAATATTTTATTTCTTTTTCATCTTTTCATGGAACAACAAATCTAGTAAAGCCATTTAAGATTGATAAAAATGACTTTCTAAAGATGTTACACTTGTGAATTCAAAATTATTTAGTGGAGTGAGTCATTTAAGATTGGCATAATGACTTCCTTGAAAACTTACACTTTTGAAATCAAAAATTTTCTATTAGAATCAAATATTTAGTGAGGTCATTTAGGAGTAGAATGATATTCCTAAAGACTCAACACTTTATGATGAATATGAACATCCTTCAATAATCAATATGTTTCTTCTTTTCTTCTTCTTTTATTTTGATTCCTTTTATTTTTTTGGGCTGGATAGGACCATCCAAGAGCATTTAAAGATGTTTCATGAATTCCTAAGTTGCTCTTTTCATGTTTGAATTTTGGCTTTCAACCAACAATATGATTTGAAATTAAGTTCTTTTCTAAGGTTGAGATTTTAAGATTGAATTTTCATGAAGTGAAAACTACTTTCTTTATTTGATTGAATTTATATGGCATCCATCTTATCAAAGCTTGATTAGAATTGAGCCTATATAAATTCATTCTTATGTTTATATTTGATGTTGATCGATGCACCTGATCAACATATATTTTGAGATTTTCTTCTTTTAAATTTTCCACATCGACTAAGATGTTAATAAGTTCTTAGTAGTCTATCTTCATCATAGAAGATAACCCTAGAACTTCTTTATATTGGAATGCCACATCGAAGTTGCTTATAGTTAAGTAAGGCAAATTACATGATTATGTAATGCCTTGTTTTACTTTCCTTTTCTTCTATTTTTTTTATTTCATATTTCATTTTATTTTATAAGAGCATTATGATGCTTGATTTTGCAAGCAACTTCTAAGATGGCAAAACATCACATTTTGAAGATGATTTATTTTCCATTTCTTTTCAATGTCATTTGAGGTGGTATGACTCTACCATTTTGAATTTTAATTCAAGAATTTTCTCTTTTATATGAAGGGAAGGTAGGACTAACTCTATCCTCAATAGATCAAAATACCTCATGATCTATTCATTTAGTCATCATTTAAAAGAGGACCCTCTAGGTAGATGATGTGCTATTAGAAAGTCAAAATTTGACTAACATTCTTTTATAGCACATATAAGATTAAAGGTAATCTCATCTTGTAATGGACTCTTTGACCACCATACTTAACATTAAGATAATGTCAGGCAGGTCATAAGACATTGCAATGGATTCACCTTAGATTCATTTTGTATTGAAAGCATATAATGCCTTAGTCTTGAAAATTAAGGCATTTTTCATTCATTTGACTAAAGTCCTAAGTGATTTATCTATCAACTTTCCGAGATAGAAGTTTCATATTTTCACTCTAAAGATATATCACCCCTTAGGACCCAATCCTAAGGTCATGATTTCTTTAGAAGGATTAATTCTTCATTTATTTTCTTTTCTTGATTTAGCCTTAAAATTAATCAAAGACAATCATGGAATATCATTTCATTCAATAGAAGAAAACTCCCATTAAGAAAGTTGATTTAAATTTCATTCATTTCAAATTTATCAAGAGAATCATAATTCTATTTTGTTACCCTCTCTTTTCTTCTATTGATTTGAAGCAAAAATGAATCTTGTCACTTTATTTTTTGTTTATGTCATGTCATCTTCCTCTTTGACTCTCTCAAACTCTTAGGAATTTAAGATTTTGGAAAGGTCTAAAAGAAGGTTACCTCCAAGTCACTCCTTAGAATTGGCCAATCAACTTGAGTAGTTGGTTTTCCAATATTCTAGTGGACTTGTGGAAATTAAGATTAAAGCTAATTTGCATTCATGTATAATTTTCTTCTATAAGAATAGAAGATTTTCATTGAGTTCCTTAATCAACCTCTGCCTAAGGTCAATAAGGCATTCTCTTTTGGGATGATTTTTTTTTTTGTTTTTATTCTTCTTTCTAAATGCAATTCAAACTTCAATCATGGTGGAAAAGGCACAATAACTATGCCCTTTTGTTTTAAGTTTTCTTAGGGTTTGAAGGAACTCCTTCATTTCAATTTACATCCTTAGGTGTTTTGACACCTTTGAATGTAGTAGAAAAGGGTGTTCATTCAAGGACCCTCCTTGATCTCTTTTTCAAAGTACAAAGCCAAAGTAAGATCAAGGATAAGTTTAACTTTGAGACTTTATTTTTGGAGATTTGCTTTTCAAATCTTGAAGTACTTTTCATACTTTTAAATTTATATCTCTTTCCATATTGGAATGGTTTCAAATCTCTTGACTAGATTTAGGTCATAGAGATGACTTGATTTTTATTTATTTCTCTCACCTCTCATTTTATTTTGGGATTTGGTTCTAGGACCCAATCATTTAACTATGATAAAGCGAAGAGTTCTAGAACCTCTATTCAAGATGTTGGATAGCTCAACCAAGAATGAAATGGAGAGGTATCCAACAAAAAAGAAAGTCTTGACTAAGTGGCAGGTAGTAATCGCCGATATATAGAAATAACCCTTTATTTCTAAAGATGGAGAGAGGAACCATTCCCCAATGGAGTCGCCAAAAATATGTTGGTTCTTTTCTGTGGAATAGAGAAAAGAAATGACACCACATAGAGTTTAGAAATTTTTTATTTAGATGACCAAATATGGCATTAAGGAATAAACATATTATCTTGAAAGATAAACATGCTTTCCGTAATGGATTCAATCATTTCAATAAAAGACTCCTAAGGCTAATGGGTCTGTACTAAAAGTATTTTCCCTAACTACATAGAAAATAGAACGTGGTCAATTTTATCTGGGATCATGGTTCCCTATAAAGGCAAGCCTCTATAGTTAATTACATCTTAGGAAGGGTCTCTAAGAATACTCGATTAAAGAAATAAGTGGTTATTCCTAAAGACTACTAGGTAGCTTTCAAAGGATTGATTTTGGAAATTCAATTGGGAGAGGTCCAAATTGGAGAGAGTTATTTTTAAGAGTCAAATGGGAAAAGAGTAGGAAATGTCTAATACTGGGATGCCCAAGTACATTTCATCTATCTATGATTGGCTTCAAATTTGGGATTTAATTTTAGATTTCAAGTTATCATTTTCTTAGAAATCTGGGACTTAGATTCTAAAGACAAGACTATAGAAATGCCTAGGGTTGAAGACTTATTCCTAAAAGGATGCTTGAACCTAGTCTAGTGCCGACACATGTCGGATGCGACCTAGTTCTATTTATTTTGAAATCATTGGTCATTCTCTTCACTTGAAGGAACTAACCTATCCCTGACTCTTATGGACTTACAACCACCGGAGAAGGTCGCCACTAACACCACCTAAGGCATTTTAAAATCATGAGGCTAAGTCATATGAATGCAAGATGGCTGTGTAATTTTAGGAAAGAAATCTATGAACCTAGACTTACTCCCTAACCCTAAGATTATGTAGGGTATGAAGATGTACTTAAATAATGCATATTTTCAAATTTTATAATTTTGACTCAAGATTCATTTTAGGCCATAGGAATGCAATTTATGCCTAATGCATGTAATTAGAAAAAAGATTATGGGCCAAATCAGAATAGAAGAAGGTGTACTTCCATCATAGGCTCTCAAAGGTCAAGCCTAGGTAAAGATGGAATTCCTTCATTAATCAAGAGTGAAATAATATGATTATGCATGACATCCAGCTAAGGGGTTGCTACATATTTTATCTTGTTTTAATACCTAAGCTTTTATGTGAATATTATGAGTTGTATTTATTTTTATGTTTCAATTGATTTAGTTGGGTAGAAAATTTAGTTTATCCTATGAGCCTACGTCCGCATACATAAAGATAAACATACCAAAAGAAACCTAAGAAAAGCATGTTGTTTCTATGCACCCAAAATAAATCAAGCCAAATTAATTATATAAGAAAAGGCCAATGCAATGGGTACTATTGTACACCCTAAGAGAGAAAATGGGCGCCGAAGTTCGCCCTTATACAACCCACCTAGAACTACAAGTTTAGATCTATGGGTCTTCTTTCCGTGAAAGTCTCCTTCTTCGGGACATCCATCTGCCCACAGGGGACCACTACACCATCTCCTGGTTGGCGCTAATCCTAGACCCCATAGATCCTAACCTAATTCTAAGCTCAAATTTATATTTAAAATTTAAAGAAAATTCTAAGCCCTACAAAATAGATGTTAGGAAATACACACAGCACACCAAGCAGTTTATATTTTCCAAACATATGGGCTTAGCATTAGTTGCTTGCTGCCCACCCCGCCCCATGGACTATGTTAAGGGATTTTAGCACAAGCAAACAATTTTATGATTTATTTATTACAAACGATCCCTTTAACACATCCCCATAAAATAATGTTAAATCTAGAAAGAATCCCTAACATCCAGTCTAACGAACAAACAAGCTAGGCATCCGCCTAAAGCAATACACCACACAGTGAAGCACATCACAACATATCAGAGATTAAAAGAAAATCAGAATGATCTAACCTAGATCTAAGGATCCGTGACCCAAATAATCTAGTGTGTGTAGTGGAGTTTGTGTGGTGAGTCTTTGCTAGGCCTTTAAGTTTAAGTTTTGATGTTTGAAATTTTTTAATTAGTTTAAATTTTACCATTGGTTGATTTCAATTCAACGGTTTAGTGATTTAAATTTTTATTTTATGTTCATTTTATTTGGTTAAAGTTGTATAGGTTTTAAGAATGAGAATAGAATGAATTTCATTTTTAGTTGAAACTCACTTTATTCGCATTCTAAATCTAATGTGGTTTCCAAAATTCTAACTAAAATCCTTTAATTAATCCTTTTGATTTTATTTATGTTTGGGTTTGATTTATGTTATTTCATTTATTTGAATTGCTTTTGTTTGATTTAATTTATTTAATTTATTTCATTTTGAATTAAGTTATATGGATTTCATTTGATTTGGCTTATGTTATTTTAAAGAGTTCGATTTAAGTTTGATTTCATTCAATTTAACTCAAGATGTTAAATTATGAATTTATAAGCTTAAGTTTTAAGTTCATTAATATGAATTAATATCTTAGGTTTGTTTATAAATTATTCTTAACCTAAAATAGTTAGGTTAATTACTTAATCTGATTTGATTATCCTTAGTTTTAAATCTATTATTTTAAATTCATTAAGGATAAATGGTTTTATTAAATTTAACTTAAGGTTTTATTTAAATTTCATAAAGCATTGATTTTCTTACAATTTTGTTATTTGATTAGATTCCTTGACTTAGAGTTTTAATAAATTATCAATTATTTGATATTTATTTCCAATTATTTCAATTTAGTTGTTAATTTAATGAATTAATGATTTTTTTTAATTATTATTTCATTCATGTGATTTGGAAAATCAAAAAGACTAATTGGGTTTGAGATAATCATGGCAAGTGGGGTTACATGCCAATTTTATGTTCCTAAAGTTTCAATTTAATTAAATAGGTAATTAGGGTGTAATTAAAGTTTTAATTATTTCATTAAAACATAAATTAAGATTAATTTATTACGATTAATTGAGAGATTTTATTTTAAACTTATTATTAACTGAAATATCTTTCTAATGAGGGTTTATTCATAATTTTTGGTTAACTTATTAATTTATTATGATTTAATTAAGTTCAAGTGATTTAATTGAATTATTTAATTCTTTTAATTATCAAATTAAGTTAATTAAGTTCATATTAGGTTTATATTAGTTTAATTAAGTTCAATTATTATTTTGATGTTCATTATTTTGATTTAAGATTATTAAATTAAAATTTTATAATTATTTTATTAAAGAGTAATTAATTTATTTAATTTAAGGGTTAACTCACATAAAATTTTAATTTCATTTTATTTAGATTTAAATCCTTAAAAAATTTACCAAGGTATGTTTTAATCTTAATTTCATTTCCCCAAAGTTTCAAATTAATTGGATTGTTAATTTAAGAGTAATTAAGGTTTAATATTTTTAAATTAAACATAAATTAAGGACAAATAACCCAAGAAATTTGGGGATTTTAATTTCTATGGATTCCCCTCATCTAGACAAATTCATAGAGCTTTTATTTATATTTTTATGATTTTTCTTTGATTTGTTATGATTTTTTGAAGTTTTCTAAATTTTTTTTTAAACCGTTAGTTAACATTTTTTTTGCCCCACGCGATTTGACTAAATCAGAGGATTAGTTGGACCGCCCAATCAAAGATCCTGATATCGATATCGATCCGCCATGTCATGCATGGGCGTGATGATGTCGACCGATCGGATGGTCCGGATCATTCCCCAGCTCCTAAGAGGGATTTAATCGTCCAGCCTAGATTCTCTTTTAAAGAGGCGGATGGTCCTCGATTCGCTCTCCCGATCTCTGGGGGAGGACGGTCCGCCCAACTTGTTTTACTAGAACTTTTGATCTACGCAATCAAATTGGATGATTTAAAGTGTTACATGATTGTTGAAAGATCCTCTTTCAATCCATATAGCTTGATCTCACTGGAGAACAACCCTTGTTTGGAAATGATCAAGGCCAAAAGCTTTAAATAAAAAGAGGGGTTGTTAATGGCATACCTCGATTTAGGGAGCTTTAGACATTGAAATCAATTCCACTAGCTCTGTTTCTTCAAAGGAAAGTCGTGCTCCAGAAGAATTGAGCTAATTCCTTGTGGGTTAATCTCTTGCCTAAGCTGTAGATTGAATTTTCGATTTTGGTGTTCCCAATGGTTGAGAGCACTTGGAGGGTGGAGGAGCTTTTGTTTCCACTTCGTTTTTAGTGGAGAAGATGATGGAATGCTTCTTTTTTTTTTTTGCTTGAGGAAGGGTATGGTGCCTTTTTTTTTCTCTCCTTGGCAAAACATCATATACCATCACTCAGAAGGTAGCCTTCACTTGAAGGTTGTCATCCTCTTAAGAGGTGGGGATAATTTTTTTTATTTTTTTATTTTTTTTATTTTATTTAATTTTATTAGATATTATTATTATTATTTTATTTCTCATTTTCATTCTTTCTTTTATTTTTTTATTTTAATTTTATTAATTAAGGAGATTAATTTTATTGGTTAATTTTAATTTTGGAAAATTTGAGTTGATCCTGTCCAACCTAAGATAAGTTCTCTAGGTCACTAGGTATGATGTCCTAAGCATTAGATTAGGAGAATCCTATTTGTGATTAGGATCTCTTAATGCTAAATTAACCTCATTCAAAAAATGAGGTCAATGATGATGCGTGTTCATGGGTGTTTGCCATGTGGACCAATCACTGAATTAGATGTTGCCACACGGTCTTGACTATGTTAAGTAATAAATTATGGATTTTTTTAATTTAAAAATTATTAAATCACCTAAAACTTTAAAAATTCATAGAAAATAAAATTCTCAACGAAAAATTACAAATAAGGGCTCATTGGATTTGTCTTTCTAAGAGGAAACCAATAAATCCAAAATCCCCAAATTTAATTGGATATTTTGGTCTTAATTTGAGTTTTCATGAAAATCAAATTTCATTAATTACACTAAAAATACACATCATATTGATTTGAAATTTTTAGAGATTAAAATTGAAATTAAAATGCTCGCCCATCATAAAAAATTTCAAGTCAAAAGGATTTGAAGATATTACATTTTGAAGCTCAAATGGTCTATTTTAAAAAAAATAAATTAATGGACTTTATAAAAATCATGAAAAATCACTTAAATCAACTTAAATTTTGCAAAATCATAACAAGTCATACAAAAATCATAAAAATATAAATAAATATTCATTTTAAAGATATTTCAAAGGAGTATTTAATAAAAATATTCTCAATTAATTTTGAATAGGAATTAAGGTTTTATTTTGGTTTAATTAAAAAGTTAACTAGCTTAATTACTCAAGTAATTAATTCCAAACTTTTTGAGGTTAATTAATGGGATGACCTTCTTCTTGAATTTTTGTTGGTAAATTAGGAAATAGGTTGTCTTAGACTTAATTACTTTCTTAATTAATTAGGTAACTAATTAACATGCTAAATAGTAAGAAAATAATTAATTAAGCTTGTTAATCATTGTGAGATAGTGAATGAGCCTAGGGAATGAGATTGGGATATCTTTCCTTTTATTTTCCCTAAGTTCATTTCACTTAACTTGAAATTAATTAATTTAGGACTAATTAATGGTTTAATTCATTAATTAAAGTGGCTTAATTAATTAAATTGTAATTATAATTATTTCAAAACTCATCTAATTAAGTTTTTTGGGTAGACTCTTAGGTGTTCAAAGAGAGAGCCTAATCCAAAGAAATTATAATTAGCTCATATGTGTTGGAGAATTATAAGAGTATTTAATTAAACCTTTTAGTTTAATTAACCAATAATTGTGAGCGAAATTGCATTAAGCCCTTTTATTTTAATAGAATCATTATTGATTTTATTTCCAAAGCATGTGCATATCATGTTGGCTCATAATTACTTGGATAATTATGCTATGGTGATATAGGAAAGGGGTAATTAATAGACTTAACTCATATTACAACCTAAATAATCTATAAAATCAACTTGATTTCTTTTCATTGAACCAAATTGATTAACCAATATGGAAATGGCTTAGGAGCAGCAAATGATTTATCTCCTCTTTCTCTAAATCAAATCAAACATTCAAAAATAACTTAATTAAAAGTTTTGGTTATTTTAAATAAGCTTATTTAATATGATTGTCTTTAGAAATTAGTTGAATTGAATGAAATTACATGCTTGTATTTCTTTATTTCTCTCTAATCATATTAAGATGTTGCATGCCACTTGATTCATGCATTCACTTCTTTCAAAAGTTAATTAAAAATAAATGACTTCCTTTATGTCAAGTTGAATGTGTTAAGTTAAAAATATGTGTGGCTATTATCACTATTAAATCTCAAATGTATTTTCAAAAGCTAATAATGTGAATGAATATAATACGTGGTTATACATATACATACATAGGTGGTGCATGTGTAAGCTTAGTGTATGAAGTGAAGTTCCTTTCTTTCATTCATATGTTGATTTGCATAAATGTTGGTATATTCAGTCTAGACATTCACAACTTTAGGTAGCCCCAAGGAGGTATCTATCTCACTCCCCTGATGCAAAATAATGGCGACATACCCCTTTGATTTCATTCTTATGCATCTTGACATTAGAATTTAGATAGAGCTTTAATTCATTCACACAAATAAATCAATTAAATTAAATACAATTTTGCATGATTTTCATTCTTATAGTTGTTTGTACACTCATATGTATTTAAGAATAATGAGTATATCTAGTCTGGACATTTTGAGGATGCACGATTTTAAGTAGCCCCAAGGAAGTTCCTACCTCACTCCCCTGATGCAAAATAATGGTGAAGTACTTGCTTAGAACTTTCATACATTTGAATGTGTATTTAGCTGATGAATGAGAATCTTCTTTTTCTATGAAAATCATTCATGCATCCTCCATTTAAGTGTACCAAAAATATATTGTATGCATAGATATGTTTAGGACTTAATCATATATGCATGCTACATATGATGGAAAGAGATGAACAAACATATGTTGTATGATAGTAATTAGCTCCAATTAATCTTAAGATGCATTTCTTATTGAATGAGATTTTTTTTAAAGTGAACCTAAACCTAGGACTAATTAAAATATATAATCAGCCATCCACTAAAGAGAATCCATTTAATTAATTTACTTTAGATATGACTTAAGGTATGGATAAAAGAGAGTGATCCTCTCTTTTCTTCTCTGTATAACACTTAATTGTTAAGTGCGTGCCAAGTGAAACAAAATAAAACATTAAGTAAAACTCGCAAATCAATTAAACCACTTAAAGTGAAACCATCCTTCAAATTAAACCCTTTCTCACTTAGAAAATTATAACAAAGCCTAGCTAGGACATACCACACAATCCTTACCACACACATTAGAATTAAGTCACCACTTTTAGCTTTATGTTAGGGCAGTGCATGGTTTGATGTATATTTTATTTTGTGATGTATTATTTTAGACTCAATGTTAAGGTGTATGCTTTATATCTAGATGTTAGGTGATAATTAGCGTAATTATATTTTCTATAGGAGATTATCCTTAAGGGGTGCTTAAAATAAATTTAAATGCTCTATTTTGCAAGTTGCTTAACCCCTAAGCATAATCTAAATTAGGATAGGTAGGCTTGGTTACCCATGTGCAGGGTGTCAAGTCCAAATCATACATATAATTGCTTAAGTTGTATGGTGTGTTTAACTAACACTTATTTTGTAGGTGTAGTTAGATTTACTTTTCTTATTTTTAACATAATTGTGCATTAGGAATTAGGATTAGTGTTATGGGGGGATTAGGATGAGCGGAGGCTAGAAGGCTTTCACAGGGGCCTCCATGCCTTTGGAGCAAGCAAACCCAAATGAAGAAATGGAGGAGATATGAAGAAAGAATATAAGAAGGCCCCTCATAATATTTATTTACTTAAAATTTTAATTATTCTTTCATATATCTGGAACGTATAAGGGTATAGTTTAGTACCCATTTTCTTTTGGTTATGCTCACTGCATTGCTAGCCTTTATTCTTTTGTGGTAGCTATAAAATATTTGATGTTATTTTTAGCTTGTGCATTAGAAATGACATGTCTTTTCATAGCTTCTTTATGATTGGTGATTTAATGTGTGTCCTGGATCTGATTAGGCTCTTATGAAAAAATAAATTTTTTACCTCAACTACAACTCATAACTAAATTTTATAAATAACTCATAAACTCACATAAATCTTAGGCATTAAATCAAAATAATTAAAAGATTTTAGCAACCCCTTAACTTGATTTTTTATGCTTAATATCATGCATATCATCTTGAATCACTCTTATAAAATGAAGGCCTCCATTCTTGCACATATGGGAACCACTTGACTTGTGAGAGTAACTCCTACTGATAGAGCTTCACCCTCTTCTCTCTTAATTTAGCCCGTAACTCATTTCAACATGCATTTAAAGCGTATAAAAATCCCAAAGCCTTTGTCAAAATGAAGAGTCCAAAATCAAATAAAAATTGAAAATATTTGCATTAGACTAAGTCATTGTTCATACTAGTCATACTCTAGTCTCTTAGGGAGTGAATTTAAGGACCTTAGTTTCCTTTATAATAATAACAACTTAACCATCTTACGAATCATATGACTTGACCACATAATTTTAAAGCATAGGAGGAGTTAGCTGGTTGCCACTCCAAGTGATTATAAGTTTAGTAGTTGGGTGATTCACCCTCTCTTGTGGAGGTAAACCATATACCCATCTCCGCTTAGATTTAGGTCACACTTTGGTTCTTGCCAAAGCTCCCTAGATTTAGGATCCAAGGCAGCTATTTTCTTCTAGCTACTAGCATAAATCCTCACCTCTTAGGCATTCCCAAAATCTTGTGTTGTGGGATTATAAGTCCTAGTTTTCTAATAAAATTTTAATTCAAACAAATAACTCTCCTCAGCTTCAAACTTATAAAGCCCAATCATAGGATAGATTGGAATGCTTAGTAAGCTTTCTAGTATCATGAGCACTCCCTACTCATCTTGCTTTGGCTTTGATAATAAGTCTCTCCTTTTCAATCTATCCCAATTGATTTTTCAAACATAGTCAATTTATTGATAGGCCTATCTTTAAAATCTTTAGAGATAATAATTGCCTACTTTAATCAAGAGTATTCTTAAGGAACACTTCTTCTTTAGGATGTAATTAACTATGGGGGCTTGCCCCCATAGAGAACTTTAGAACTCAGTTTAAATAAACCCTCATTTATTCATCCATGCAAAGTAGGGGAAAAATCTCTCGTATATTCAAAGACCCATCATGTCTTAGGAGTCCTTATCAGGTGATTAGGTCCATTATAAGTTGATGATTTCTATCTTTCGAGATAGTGCACCATTCCTTGATCTCATACTCGATCACCTCAATAAGTACACCCGCAGATCTGTGTGCTGTCCCCCATACACATAATCAAAAATAAACACCATAAACCCCAATCGAAATCTTTTTATAAGTGCCTTTAACCTTAAAAATATCTACTACTACCACCACTGACTCGTTCGGATCTTGATGAACTCATTTATCATCAAGTTGAGTATTATGTCGATGATCTCATAGTTAAAAGTAAACAAAAGAAAGACCATCTCTTTGACTTGAGAGTAAACAGTTAAGATAATTTAACCTTAAAATAAATTCACTAAAGTGTGCATTCGGAGTAGCTTCAGGAAAATTCCTTGAGCTAGTTATCCGACACCATAGAATAGAAATCGATGCAAAGAAGATCAAGGCAATATTAGAAATGCCACCCTCTAAAAGTCTAACTTTGATCATTCCAAGAGGTTGGCATATCTAGAAGCTTCATTTCCAACCTATTAGGAAAATGCCAGCCATTTTTAGCACTTGTCAAAAAGGATGCTAAGTTTAAGTGGGATGACAAGTGCCAACATATCTTCAAAGACATCAAGCACTACCTGATGACATAGTTAGTTCTAGCAGCCCCTATCCCGAGCAAGCCACTCATCCTCTATACTACTGCATTAGATGACTCCTTTGTGCTTTGTTCGCCCAAATCAATGATGAAGGAAAAGAGAATGCACTCTATCTTTCATGTCATCATCCTGTTGAGGCAAATTATCAACCTATTAGCTTTAATCTTTGCATCCCAAAAGCTATGACATTACATGCTTTCTCATAAGGTGAACTTCATCTCTAGGATCAATCCACTATAATATCTCATGACATGACCGATGTTATCCAGATGGTTGGCACATTGGTCCATGATTCTATTACAATTTGACATCACTTTCGTACCCCTCTGTGTGGTGAAAGGATAGGCACTAGCAGATTTCTTAGCAGTACACTCACTTCCTACTGATTCCCCACTTAGTGATGACCTCCCCAATGTATAAATCATGAACTTAGGAGATGCTAACATTCACTACTAGGAGATGTATTTTGATGGAGTGGCTTCCTTTCAAAAAGGAGAAGAACCACGATCTACTCTTCTAGGAAAGGCAGGCGTAAGAATAGTTCTCCTAACTCACATGATATGATCAATATCATCTATCCACATGCACCAACAATGAAGCTAAATATGAGGCTCTAATTTTTTCAAGTTAGTCATTACACTATGCATCCAGAATCAACATTCTTAATCGATTTCAACCAAATTCTGGGTCATTCTAAAGCCTAAGCTCCATCATTACCACAAGTACACTATGGAGTTATTGGCCCAAATCCTAGAGATTACTATTTATAAGATTCCTTGATGAGAGAATGCGATAGTAGATGCATTAGCCAAGCTTGCCAAAGAGTTGGCATATCCGGAAGATGTGTCCATACCAATAAAGGTCCAAAATAGACAAGTCTTATCCCTTATTGAAACTAAACTCATCGAGAGATTCTCTCTTGAATGGGAGGTTTTTGTTGTCAAAAAGGATGAGGAGTTGGATTGGAGATAACCATTCATGAATTATCTAAATATAAGCAAACTACCTCAAGAGAAATCACTAGCACATTAGGTGAAGTAGAGAGCCATTTCACCTCGTGGACACCTTGTAGTTCAATCCGTTAACATGAAAGCCAAGATCAAAAGACTAGGATACTCCTGACCTTCGATGATCACAGACTGTATGGATATAACTAGGAGATGCCACCAATGTCAGGTGCACGATGTGGTCTTACACCAACCACCCAATATTCTACATCCTACATTGGCCTCATGGTAACTTGAGTATTCAGGTATTGACATAGTGGGCCTGATCAATCCTCCTTCTTCTAAGGATTTATTCTAGCTGCTACCGACTACTTTTCCAAGTGGGCAGCGGTAATCCCACTCAAAGAGGTCACAGCTCAGTATGTGCTCCAATTTTTTAGGAATTATATTGTATATAGATTTTGGGTGCCTCGATGAATTATTTTTGATAATGGTACTGTATTCAAGAGCACCAAAATCAATAGCGTTGCCTAGAGACACGTCATAGATTGGAGATACTCTACCATCTACTACCCAAGGGAAAATGGTTTAGCAAAAGCATTCAACAAAACTCTCATCCAGATATTAAAGAAGACACTCAACGATAACAAGCGACAGTGGCATGAGAATTTAGTTGAAGCCTTGTGAGCTTACCATACCACATACAAAACTCTAACTCAATCTACCCCTTTCTCCTTAGTGTATGGGTCTGAAGCAGTTCTACCATTAGAAGTCCAACTCCCATCATTAAGGATAGTTGTGGGTAGTAAGATCACAATGGAGTAGAATGCCAAGTTGCAGTTAGAAGTGCTCAAAGGTTTAGAAGATAGACGCCTCCAAGCATGCTAGAACCTCAAGTTATATAAAACTAAAATGATTCAAGCTCATAACAAGTTGGTCCATCCTAGACCTTTTCAAGTTGGAGAGTTTGTTTTAGTTCTAAGGAGACCAATTGTTGCCCGTCAAAAGATGGGAGGCAAGTTTGAACCCACTTAGGATGGTCCTTTTACCATAGAGAAGGCCTACCATGGAGGATCTTCTCAGCTTATAAATTATAAAGGAGAGCGCACAATGCTTCCAATCAATAGACAATACCTAAAGAAATATTATCCATAAATTTTGTTTTAACATAATTATTAATAAATTTTTATCTTCTCTTCCATGTTTAAAAACATCTTTGCTTGTGAATCTGTCACGATGTGTTTAGGGTAGTTATAAGGAACCCAAGCAACATCCTATCCTTTAGCAACACAGCACTAACACAAACTACATACAATCACATAAAATAAACACATATATTTTATCTCGAGCTATTTTGATGTGGGATAAAGCCCCCTGTGGCTCTCACTTATTAGCTTCTCTAGGTTAGGCCGTCATGCTACCTTGCTAGTGTGTCACCCCAATAGTTTCATGTTTAGAGGATATAAGTCTACAAGCCTTCTTCTTAACTTGACCATTGCAAATCGATGAGCGCCTTGTTAGCTTCGTAGGTTCATGCTTTCATAGTGGATAATCAAAATCAAACAAAATCAAATTCCTATCCCTAGTGGATAATCTGAACCTGCTTTTCTAGTGGAAGGTTCATGCACTCATCCCCAGTGGCATACAAATCCTAATTCTCTACAGATCTTTTCCCCCCAAATCATGTTTATGATTAAACTCAAACCCTTATCCTCTCATGGATAATTTGAACCTGCTTCCCTAGTTGAAGGTTCACATACCTGATCCCTTAGTGGATCTTTTCTTCCTTTCTTATGCCCTTGGCATAAGTTGAGTTGCATTACACTAAGATCTTAATTTCATCTACATCTTGGGTTTAGGGGTAGATCATTTCTGTTAGTGCTTGCAATCCTTCGGACGTTGTTGATCATCACGGTCAATGCCAATACTTACGGTGTGCCTTGTCAATTACACTACACCTATTGGAGTTCCTTTTATTGACCTCACTTTTGGAGTGAGTTCTCAACTTTCTCTTCATAGATCTAGGACTCTTATAGACACTAAGAGCTCCTTAGTCTTAAGACACTTCTAGTGATTATGCGAAAACTTAACCTAAGCCTAGAGACTTAAAAGGGTTTGCCATAAGAATAGGTTATGCCTTAGGGACTTAGGAAAACTTGCATACCCTATAGCCTAAACCTAATCCATGCTTTCTTCTTCAAACCAAACCTCAAATCCAACTCAAATACTAAATCTAAATCCAAATTTTGAACTAAACCATTGAAACCCATAATCAAATCCAAGATCAACATTCTTCCTAAGCCCTTTGATTTCATCCTATGGACTTAGCCTCAACCAAATTCAAATCAATCCCAATTCATCTGATTTCTCAAAGATCAATTTAATCCCTCAATCATTTACCAAATTCAAATCCAATTAAATCCCTTCTTAAGTCTTATGAACCCACCTCCATAAGCTTGGCCAAATCTTATACAAATCAACCAACAATTGGTTTCTTTATAAACCAATTACTCCTTCATTTATATTCATAAATATAAATGAAATCCACCCTCTAATGACCAAAATAAATCAATTTCCAACTTAAGCCATTTTGACCTACATCCTTAAGCGTGGTCAAATTTGCTTCCAAATCACTCCAAACTCTAAGTGATTTTCTCATGAATCATTTACTCTTCATTTATATTCTCAAATATAAATGAAATATAAATTCAAATGGCCATAACCAAGTCCAAAATTAAACCAAAATCCAATTCAAACCTTTTAATCTAATTTCTTGGACTTGGCCAAATCCTATCTAAATCAAGTTAAAACCAATGAATTTTCTCTTGAATCAATCATTCTTTCAATCATTTATCCAAATATAAATGAAACTTATAATTATCAAACCAAACTCAAGTCAACCCAAGTCAATCCCAAGTTAGCCTTTTTTATTTGAAAACCTCAAATGAGCCAAAATCCATTATACTCTAAATTGATTGTAGTTGGATTTATATTTCAATTCTAGGCTCATATATTAGTTCAAATAAACTTGAATCAACTCAAAGCCAAACCAATTGACCCCTTTAGGACCAGTTGACCCAAAGTGACCTAAAGAACCTTTTTGAGCTAATTTCTAATCCAACCAAAATTGGATTGAACCAAGGACATCCAAGCCTCATATCATGATCAACAATCACCCGAGATGATCAATCACTCAATTGGGTCAAACCAAGCCAACTTGGTCCTTTGACCAAGTCAACCTTTAGCCCAAATGAAACCTAAACTAGCCAAAACCCACCATATACCAAATTGATTGAAACCATTGATCCAAACCAACTCATGATCAATGTTTGAACATGACCAAACCCTTAATTGAGCCAAACTAAGTCCAATTGACCATTTGACCCAAGTTGACCTAAATTGACCTAAAAAATAAAAATTAGTTAAATCATGATCTAACCCAAATTGATTGCAACCAATGGCTCAAGTACATTCCAAATCAATTATTAAACTTGACCAAAGCCATAATTGAACCCAATTTGACCAATTGGTCAACTTGACCCAACCGAGCCTGACCTATGAGGTCAAATTAGCTAAAATCAAAATTAAACCCAAATTGATTCAAACCAAAACCTACAATCATTTTTAATTAACCTATTGAATATGAATAAATACCTAACCCAACCCAATTTGGTCAAATTGGTCAACTTAGCTCATTTGACCTATATGAATTCAAGTGAGCCAAAATCAAACCTAAGCCAAATTGATTGAAATCACTTAAACTAAAACACTTCAAATTATCATTTGAATCTAACCTAAGCTTTAGTTTGACCTAATTTGACCAATTAGTCAACCCAACTCAACATGAACCCATTTGACCAATTGAGTCAAAACCCATAAAATAACCCATGGCACTTTGGTGGTTGACCAAACCCGACCCAAATTGACCCTAGACTAGCTCAAAGTCATTCTAAAAGCAAAGTGGACTCCACCCAGGCTATAATCCATTGGTTAAGCCCTCTTTACATAGGATTCTTCCCATAAATATCAAAGTACACTCTCCCATCACCTTGGCAGCCATCCAACTTCCAAATGAGGGTGCACCTAACCCATCTAGGCTAACTAACCTAAGTTAGGTTATCCATGGACTAAGGGGAGGTGAGTTGACTCACCTCCTATGCAAGCCGAGCACCCCATGGATCCAAGTCAAGAGATCTCCCCATATCAGACCTTAAGCCACCTCCCATGAGTTCCTCTAACCCAATCAAGCCATGTGGAGTCGATTGAGACACCTCCGATGCTCTGACGGTGGCTGGCCAGCCCAAAAATGGGAGGTCATCCCGTCCATCCAACTCAGCAAAATCAGGGGGTATACTCTCCCAAATCGAACGAGAACTTGACCAATTCATTTTGTATGAACTTCCAAGGATATTTTTGAGCTTCCTTATGAGTTTTAGAGTGATTCCAAGCATCCCACTCTCGGCATTCTCTCTTCCTGTGAGGAACCAAAATGGGGAGGTTAGCTTCGATCCCAACTTCACCAATACCCCCACTTCAATCAAATTCCTGATTCCAACACCATCACCACACCTCATCGAGGCCACCCAAATCATTTCCCAAGCTCCAAATAAACTCCAAGTTTGAGTTCGATCAAAGTTGAA
Organism: Cymbidium sinense; assembly: GCA_021442155.1. Lineage (NCBI taxonomy): Eukaryota > Viridiplantae > Streptophyta > Magnoliopsida > Asparagales > Orchidaceae > Cymbidium > Cymbidium sinense. The sequence continues at coordinate 21,542,102 of CM038218.1, read as the reverse complement.
TGCTAAGGAGGAGGATATTGGCCTTCAAAGAAAATCACACTAAATCAAGGCCTGTGCTAATCAATAGGTCTTTGCCTCAACTAGGCGAAGCTTCCTCAAGCGTGTGAGTCACTAGTATTAGCTCTAGTGAGAAATTTCCATCAAAACCAATCTCTAGCTTAAGTGTGGTTGGTCCTTTTCGAAGAAAATTTTCATTGCATGTGATCTTGATCATTGGATGTATCTTCCCTTTGGTGTGGGTTGATTTTGAAGTTCATTCAAGCTCAGCTGAGCTCAAATCAAATGATCCACGATGGATGGACGTTATCATTCATTGCTCGTGGGAAGTAAGATCACGGGCCATCCATTTCGCATGATTAGAATGGACAGCTCTGGTCAAATCATGCTAGATCAAATGAGATTTCTCCCTTTATACCTGGGTTTGGTCATCTAGATTGAATGCGGGATCAATGTTCAAACGCCGACTCGCAGATGTGACAACTTAAATAACCAATCTCATCGCACCATGTGGAAAGTGCGCCGCACCAGCGCGCCACATGGCACCGGCGGGATTTAGTTTAATTAAGGTTAATTAATGTTTTTTTACTAAATCCTCCATAATTTATAACTAATTGTAGAAAAATCCAAAAAATATAAATAATTGCTCATTTTAAAGGTATTTCAGAGAAGAATTTAATGAAAATATTTCTAATAGATTTTGAACAGTAAATAGAGTTTAGTTAGAGTTTAATTAAAAATTTAATTAGTTTAATTACTCTCTAACCTCTCAAGTGATTAATCCCAAAAATTTTAGAATATTTGAGAGGATGACTTCTGCCTCATCTAATTTTCTAGGGATTTATTACTTATTAAATTAGGAAGGTTGATTAAGTAAGCCCTAATTACCCTCTTAACTTTATTAAGGGGTGATTAAGCATATGAACACTGATTAATTAATTATTTAGACTCCTTAATCATTGTTAGATAGTAAGGAGACTTAGGGAAGTGGATTGGAGCCTCCCTCCTAATCCTTTCTCTAATTTTCCCTCTCTTTTCAACTAAAGTCCTAATTATTAATTAATTAACTAATTAAAATTTAATTAGCTAAATTGGAATTCAAATCATATTAAATCATGCTTAATCCAGTGGATAGCTAATGGAATTAGGTTGGGACCTCTTTCCCTACCTTTTCCCTTAAGCCCATCTCACTTCAAGATAATTATTAACTTTGGTTAGTCTTTTTTTTTAAGAAAAGGTGAATTAATGGAATATTGGTTTAATTGATTTGAAAAATCTAATAAATCTGATTTTTCCTTTAATCCATCTTGGGTAGAGCTTTAGGTGTTCAAGAACCTAAAGAAGCTTAATGAAATTATGATTAACTCACATGTGAGAAAATCATGAAAGTAATTAAAATGGTTCCTTAATCTTAATTATTAAATGATTATGAGCTAATTGCATTAGGCCCCTTTCATTTCATAACAGCATTACTATTTACTTTTCAATTCATTTGCATATTATATTAGCTCATAAACACTTAATCAATTATCTTAAGATAACATAGGTAAGGGTTAATTAATTGATTTAATCCATGCTTAACTTAATCAATCCATAAAAATCATTTAATTGCTTTCCCTTAAATCAAATTAATTCCCACATATGGGAATGGGATTAGGATTAGAAACTTTTTCTGACATCTCTCTTAATTCAAATTAAACATAAAATCAAATGCGACTTTAAGAAACTTTGGTTTATTTTAAATAAGCTTATTTAATGTGATTATCCTTAAGAATTTGTTAGATTGAATGAAATTACATGCTTGTGTTTCTTTATTTCTTTCCAATCATATTAAAATATTGTATGCCACTTGTAGTCATGTATTCATTTCTTTCAAAAATTAATTAAAATAAATGATTTCCTTTATGTCAAATTTGCATGTGTTGACTTAATTAAAAATATGTGTGGTTATTATCACTATTAAATATAAAATTTATTTTTAGAAGTAAATAAATCAACTATAATATGTGGAGTGATGATAATTATAAATATTTATAAGCTTGCATGTGCCTACACTTTAGAACATGTGATATGAAGTTCTCTTTTTTTTAATCTTCATGATTTCACATAAGGATATGAATATTAACAAGTGTATAGTTCATTTGAAAAGGACACAACACTTGCTTGGGTTTATTCTTATGTATATCCATATTAGAATTTAGATAGAATTTTCTCTCACATGTACAAATAAATCAAAATACAATTTTTATATGATTTTCATTCTTATAGTTGTTTGTACACTCATGAGTATTTAAGGATGGTGGGTATATCTCTCAGGACAAGGGGATGCACGACTTTAAGTAGCCCTAAGGAGGTTTCTACCTCATTCCCCTAGTCAAATAATGGTGAAGTACTTGCTTATAACTTTTATACAATTGTGTGTGCATTTGACTAATGAATGAAAATCTCACCTTATTCCATATCCATAATTCAAAATAAGAATATAATTTTTGCATGATTTTTATTCTTATAGTTGTTTATACATCCATATGTATTTAAGAATAGCAGGTATAACTAGTCTGGACACCTGGGACTCACGGCTTTAAGTAGCCCCAAGGAGGTTCCTACCTCATTCCCCTGGTCAAATAATGGCAAAGTACTTGTTTAGAACTTTCGTACATTTGGATGTTTATTTAGTTAATGAAAGAGAATCATCTTTTTCTATAAAACTCATTTATGCATCTTGCACTTAAGTGTGCCAAAAATATGTTGCATGTATAGATATGTTTAGAACTTAGTCATATGCATGCTATATATGATGGAAAGAAATGAATAAAAATGTGTTATATGATAGTAATTAACTCTAATTAATCTTAAGATATCTTTCTTATTTAATGAGACTATTTAAAGTGAACCTAAACCTAGGATTAATTAAAATGTGTAATAAGCCATTCACTGAAGAGAGTTCATTTAATTAATATGCTTTAGATGTGACTTAAGATAGGGATAAAAGAGAGTGATCCTCTCTTTTCTTCTCTTTATAACACTTAGTTGTTAAGTGTAAACCAAGTGGAACAAAAGGAAAATATTAAGTAAAACTTACAAATCAATTAATCCACTTAAAGTGAAACCATCCTTCAAATTAAATCCTTTCTTACTTAGAAAATTATAACAAAGCCTAGTTAGGATATATCACACAAGCCTCAATACACACACCTTAGAATTAAGTCACCACTTTTAGCCTTATGTTAGGACGATGCATGGTTTGATGTATGTTTGGTTTTATGATGTATTATTGTAGATTGTATGTTAGGGTGTATGCTTTGTAGATTGGATGTTAGGCTGTGATTAGTCTAATTATATTTTTGTAGGAGATTGTACTTAAGGGGTGCTTAAGAATAAACATAAATGCTCTCTTTTGAAGGTTTTTTAACCCCTAAGAATAATCTAAATTAGGATAGGTGAACTTGGTGACCCATGTGCAGGGTGCTAAGTCTAAATTATTCATATAACTACTTGGGTTGTATGGTATGTTGAGCTAATATTTATTTTGCAGGTGTAATTAGATTTACTTTTCCTATTTTTAATGTAATTTTTTTAGAATTAGGATTAGGGTTATGGGAGATTAGGATGAGTAGAGGCTAGAAGGCTTTGTACTGGGAGGCCCTGTGATGCCTTTGGAGCAAGCAAACCCAAAGGAGGAAAGAAGAGGAGACATGAAGAATGAAGATCTCCATAACATTTATTCATTTGTAAAAAATTTATAACTATTCTTTCATATAAGTTGAATAAAGGGTGAGCTTCTACCCATTCTCTTTTCGAGTTATCTGATTCCAACCTCACCGGTCATTTATTCTTTTACATTGGGTTTATAAATTAATTGATATTTTGGTTGCATAATAGAAATGACATGTCTTTTCCTAGTTTTTTCATATATGGTGATTTAATGTGTGGCCTAGATCCGATTAGGCTCTTAGAGAAAATTAATTATTCTACCCCAACTACAACTCACAACTAAATTTTATAAATAACTCGTAACCACACATAAAACCTAGGCATTAAATCAAGATAGTTAAAAGATTTAGCAACTCCTTAGCTGGATGTTGTATGCTAACATCATGCATATCATCTTGTTTCACTTTTGCTAAGAGAGGGTTTCCATCCTTACAAGATAGGGGAAGACTTGATCTTTGAGGGTCTCCTATATGGTGGAAAGCACCTCTTTCTCTCTAATTTAGCCAATAACCTTATTTCAACATGCATTTAGACATATAAAAATCCTATAACCTTTGTCAAAATAAAAAGTCAAAAATCAAATAAAAATTGATAAAATTTGTATTAGATTAAGTCATTATTCATACCACTCATGCTCTAGTCTCTTAGGGAGAGAGTTTAAAGACTTTAGTCTCTTTCTAAATAAAAATAACATAACCATCTTGCAAAATCATATGACTAGACCACATGATTTTAAAATATAGGAGGAGTTAGCTGGCTGCCACTCCAGGCGGTTATAAGTCCAGCACTCTAGTGGTTTACCCTCTGTTGTGGAGGTAAACCATATACCCATCTTCACTTAGATTTAGAACGTACTTTGGCCCTCGCTAAAGCTCCCTAGATTTAGGATCTGAGATTATTATTTTTCTTCAGGCTACAAGCATAAGTCCTCACCTCTTAGACATTTTTACAATCTTGTATTGTGAGATTATAAGTCCTAACCTTCTAATAAAATTTTAATTCAAATATATAATTCTCCTTAACTTCAAACATATAAAACCTAACCATAGGATAAGCTGGAATGCTTACTAGATTTTCTAGTATCATGATCATCCCCTGCTCATCTCCCTTTGGATTTAATAATAAGTCTCTCTCTTTTTATCTACCCCGATTAATTTTCTAAACATATCCAATTTATTGATAGTCATATCTTTGAAATCTTTGGAGATAACAATTGCTTACTTTAATCAAGAGTATTCCTAAGGAACTCACCTTCTTTAGGATGTAATTAATTATGGGGGCTTGCCACTATAGGAAATTTTAGAATCCTGTTTAAATAAACCCTGCTTTATTCATCCATGTAAAGTAAGAAAAAAATCTCTAGTATATTTGAAGACCCATCATGCCTTAGGAGTCCTTATTAGGTGATTAGGTCCATTGTAGGGTGGTGATTTCTATCTTTTGAGATAGTGCATATTTTCTTGATGTCGTACTTGATCACCTCAATAAGTACACCCTTAGATTTGCGTGGTGTCCCCCATACACATAATCGAAAATAAGCACCATAACCCATCTTAAGTTATCAAACCTATTATGGGTTTGGAACACTCGGTTTCTGGTTATACAATTTTTTACTTAAATAATGGTTGTTGAGTACACAGTTCAGCATTTCTCTTTCTCTAATGCCATTGGGTTAGCTTGCTTCCATATGAAGAAGCTTTTGCATCACTACTTTTTGCATCTTTAGCCTTCATATTTATTTTCCTTTTTACTGGAACCTTTCGGTAGCGGATTCTCGAACACACGGTTTAGGTGTCACGCTCTAATGTTCACCATACAGAAATTGCTTAGGACTGTCTTGAGCATTACCCACTAAGAGTAGCCTCTTTAGTGAAGCTTTGTCATTTTCTCTGATAATCGGGCCTTAATACTTTTTTCCTTCATATGACCCTTCTCCTTGATAACTTTAAGCACCCTATGCACTTTGGAGGATAGAGTCTCATGATGCCTCCTTTGTGGGGTTATAGCTTAATGTTGTTGGTCCTAGAATGATTATTAGATATCACCAATAAAGCTATTTTTTCACCCACTTGAGATTTTCAAACTTATTGTGAGTGAAAACACCCGCTTTTGGCATCAATTAGTCGTCGGTGATTCAAGCGACAGAACTACTAAGCTCTGTTAGTATTTCTTCTCTTTCTTTGCCTTCTACTCAATTTTCCTCTAGAAGAGGAGGCTTTAGTATCATGCCTTCCTACTTCGAAAGGTTCAACTGAGTAAGTGGTTGCATTCATAGATATGACTGACACTTTCTACCCAATGATGGTTCTTTTCATGACTGACACCTTAGGATGACCCAATCTTTTGAATACAAAGGCTCTCTTTCGAGGAACCTCAGTAATAGTCGTGACCATTTCAGTTGTCCTCCTCATCTGCATAGGTTGGTGTTGGTGTGTATAATATGCATGTGCTTCAGGTAGAGAATTATTTGCAATAGTAATGACTGGGAAGTCTACACTACCAAATTGAGTAGTAGCTCCAACATCCCCAGTATTGATAATAGTGTTAGCTAGATGGATATTGGCTCTACGACCTAGCTGCATGATGAACAGTGTGTCTGAAGATCCATCTTTACAAATGAAAGAGATTAGTAATCAATAGCTGATGTATCACGTCACACTTTTAAAATGCAAAGATACGATAGAATGAACTAGTATAGTTGATAAACAGATTAAACATAAGGAGATGACTAATTTAAATTTTAATTCACTTATGATTAATTTTAAATTTCAATTTTTATCGTACTTCATTGCTACTCTAGCTCAGATTCAACTAGCCAAAGATGGAAAGAGAAATCTATCCCCAATAGAGTTGCCAAAAATCTGTGGGCTCCGAAATTCACCACCGACTTCTCACACTGAAGAGAGTAGATTAAATGTCGATCAAACTTTCAGAATTAGATGGAATAGTAGATAAGACACTACCTAGAGATTTTGTCCTCATTTGTGAGAATTTTAGATCTAGTTCCGTGTTTTATAAAGCAACTATAAGTAATTACCTCAATGCCGAGAGATCTGACAAGTTATTATTAGGAATGCATAGCAGATAAGAAGAGATGAGTTTAAAATTTAAGCTTATGAAATTCATCATATTTAACTTAAAGCAGATGGTTGGGGGAATGATAATGCGCTCGATCAATATCACATTATTCCTTCATCTTACATGGTCCCAGTCTACTTAGTGAGAGGCGGTCGATAACCCGAAGGATCCTGTCGCCATATGGGTTGCATCATCCAAGAAAACCTTGAAGACCTAGGGTGGTGTTTGTCTAAAGAGACAAGCTTAAGTCTACCTTAGCTGACAAATGGCTTTTTTCCCTATCAAGTGCACCCTATGATTCACAACTCAAAGGATAGAGCCATTGAAGAGCATACGGGCTACAGTCATGACCATAATATAATGGTGGCATTTGACGATAACCACCAAATCAAAGAACTCTGGTCGTAACTACATCATATGTGGAGTTTACTGACTAAGTCACGCAGTAAGAGGACATGGGCCACGTCCTTATTGGCATGAGATTGATTGAGAGAAAATATAATTGTGTATTTGATTTGACATTAGCTCCTTTATGAGCTAAAGTTTTCTTAATTTGTCACCTTTAACAAATAATTATGGAAGGTGGATTGAATTTTAACTTTAAGTTTTTTAGGTTGATGACTTTCATTTAGTCATTTAAGTTAAGCTTATTCTTTTTTTGTATTTGCATAAAATTTAAATTTATCTGATTTGATATTGAATCTTGAATATAGCTTGATGGAAGTATCCCCTCCAATTGAAATCTCTATTCAACACAGCCGTCATTGGAGAGTGAATGATTTGAATATTCACATTGTAATTTGATAATTTAATTTTAAGATTGAACCCCTCTAATTGAAATCTACAATCATCACTGGGGTAGACCTTATCGACTTTGCACATTTGCTAACAAAGGATCAAGTCTATGAATTGTATTCATGAATCTGAATTTGAGGATGATTTAACATAAATACTTTGAAAGCTTAGAAAATAATAACTCCCACTAGTTAGATTCTACAATCAATACATCCATCACTGAGGTTTTTATCATTTACTTTATTATTTTAGATCTTTTTTACTCTATTAATTTAATAAAAAAGGATTGAATCTAGAATTATATTCTGAGAATTTTAAATTTGAGATTATAGAATATAAATATCTTGAATGTTTTTGATAATGATGACCCCTCCGGTTGATTTCTTCAATCAACTTAGTCATCATTGGGGTGTGAATGATTGAATATTCACATTGCAATTTGATAATTTTATTTTGAGATTGAACCCATCCAATTGAAATCTATAATCAACGCAATCATCACTGGGTAGATCTTGTCAACTTTGCTCATTTGGTAGCAGAGGATCAGGTCTATGATTAGAACTAGTGATTGCATTTACCATCTTAAAATAAAGAATCTATAATTTTAAATATGAAAGTTCTCTATTAAAATTATTGATGGTCATATGCTAATGTAAAATAAAATTATTCTCTTAATAATTGAACATTTAATTTAGAATCAATCCTATCAACTTCTATTTTACAAGAAGGATTAGATTGATTAAGTGGGATTTACGACTTTACCATATAGATAAAGCGACACATGCAAGTCTAATTTCAATTTCATTGAATTTTGTGCAATTAATAAAATTTGCACACTTTGCAAGGCAATTAAAGCTATGCCTAAGACACTCCTCATGAAATGTGTAAGTCAATTGAGAGTACTTGCACACTTCTTAAAGCATTTGAATTTATATCATCTCATTATATACACAAATCTTGAAGCAGTAAGTAGAAGTTTGACTATCTCGTAATGCATGTAAAGTTTATCTCTTTAGAATGTTTATGTCTATTAAATGTCACAAGTTCATAAATGTATTCATCTTGTGATTGTGCAATATTCATTTCATTTAAGATTTTGAATTAGTTAGCACACATTTTAAAGCATTGACTGTAAATTCATTTCATAAAATGCGCCCTCAATTGATTGTAGTCTTGAGTATTTGCACACGTATTGGTGCATCAACTCGAATAGTGAGTTGTCTTGAGATACGTGCACATCACATCACCTCTTATGAATTGTTTGTGCATATTATGAGTTAATAGATTCAAATATGAGCCAATATTGTAATATGTGCAATATCTATTTTATTGGAGACTTTTAATCATTGGCACATGTTTCAGTGCAATGTTGAGAGTAGGTTTGTCTTGAGATGCATACTTACATCTTTTATATTATCAATACTTATCTAAGAATTTCCAAGTCCATCATAAATATCAATCAATATGTTTGATCATGTTCAGTCATTTGCTTTGAACAGTAACACTGCTAAGTGCCCATTAATAAGTCCAGCTCATGCTCATTGGCAAATGATTAATTCATGTTCTTGCTCTAAAGTTAGCTTTCAAGCCCTATGTAAGCTCTTCAAATTCAATTGAGCTTAATTAAAGTCACAACATACTCCTATAGCATAAAATGTTATCATCTCAATATCCATTGAGTAAGTCATTTCAAATATATTGATGAGTTGTTGAGTCCTCCATAAGTGTCATTTGAGTTTGATTTTTGTAAATCAATTTTCATTTTAAGATCTTGTATTTTAATTTAATATTAATTTTTACTTCAATTTTGGTTTCAAATGTCTTTTTTATCATCTCTTGTCGGTCCAAATTTTGATGAAATTTCGGCAGCACCTCCCATTGTTGAGGAGATTTCTACCAAAGCTAAGCCTGCTCACTCGTCTAAAAATACGTACATGGGTGGTGTTTTGCAACACCGCGGCTGTAAAAGCTCCAACCTACCCATCTAAAAAGACGCGCATAGGCTCTTCGATCACCTGCATATGAAAAATCCATAAAATATTGTTGATTTATTGATGTGAAACTCATGAGTCCTTCATAGTAGAAACATTCCCCGATTGCATATCTTTAGTCCTCGAGAGTAGATGTAGTGGGAGAAAATATGGAATTGTTCTAGCTACTAACAAACATGGTAGAGTTGCAATACTAACCCACCAAGATCTATGTGGGATTCCAATAAATAACTCCTCGCAAATGATATTAAACAGGGCATGCTCTCTTTCCTGTACATTTGGTTTTGCAACAATCCCAGTAGGTTCCACAGTTACAAGAACAAATGCCTCATTCTCACCCATTTTTAATGGAAGAGTCTCTCTATGAAGCTCCCAACAACATTCAACATCTTGAGACCTACTTACTGCATATGACATTGCACATAGGCTATTGCGTAGTTGCAACATTGATAGTAGGTATGCAGCTGACTTTCATAATTAAAGAAGATGAATCTAGCACATTTCATCTCAGTCAACTGGGAAAATTGTTCACAACATCAGTCCTTCTTTCACTTTGTGACATCTCCCTTCTCTTTTTCAGGCAGCAACGGGGCGGAAGGGGTTAGGAAGATGAGGATAAGCTAAGGCTTTGTGCAAATGGAGAAGATTTGGAGACGGGAAGGATTGCCGATGGATGGGAATTTCAAGAATATAAAGAAGATGGCCGGTGGTTACAGGTTGATCAGCAGTTTAGGCAAGGATGTGGAAGAGGATTGAGGCTCATGCAGTGTAGAGGACAGAAAGAGTTATGAAATGGGCAACAGGTCTTCGGCTTACCAATGATTGAGCCTTGGACGTGTGGAAAGATTTGTGGTTAGGTGGCGGGATGATCTCGTTCGACTAGGAAGGATTGAACAATGAGCGATGGGATCAGAGAGGAGTATGATGGAGAGGGTTGAGTTTTAGCTATTGTTCGGACGGACAAGAAGAGAGGCATGACCGAGTGACAGCACGCTCGATCTGGGGAGGGGAACGAATGGAGGGTTTGCGGCGCAAATAGGAGTGTTGGGCTATTGGGGAGTGTTGTATCCCTTAGGGTTAGATGTAAAGAGGTATTTATAAACACCTCTTTGTTTAATTGTTTAATTAATCCTATTATGGACTTTTACAGAGATATAAATTTGGGTTATTTTGATGTTCTGGACACAACGACGTAGTCTATTTCACGATTGAAGGCTGTTTGGTTCAAGTCGACATCAAATCGGGTTTATTTCAGTTCAAATTTGCATGTTGTCGCTTCCGACCCTCGAAATTCGTGCAAACTCTTCCGAATTGAGCACAAATAGTCTCATTTGAAAGGATTCGACATTTCGATGCTAATGACATGATCAATTTTACGAACGGGGATCATTTGGACATTCATGACTTCATATATAGGCGTGACTTCTTGATTGGTCGACCGTCAAATTGTGCAATATATAATTTTGATCAATTTCAATATTCTAAATGCGACGTCGAAGTCCTTTCATCGATTGGAGGTCATTTCGACTGATTTTGGTGATGCATAGTGCATTTCACCGATTTGTGCTATGAAGCTCGTCAAATTCATCATATGAGCTCGACTTGACTTATGGTGCATGCATGGAGGTCAACAACATATTCTTCAAAATGCAAGCGGATCCTTGATTCGAACGAGTGATGCGGTCTGCAATATGCGCAAACACACACTATATTTTGTTTAACTATTAAGTTAGAGTTATGCATATATTTTAAATGTTGCATTATTTTAGATCTATCATTTGATTCAATGTAACTAAGAATTATCACTGATTTTAATTTAAAAATTCTATCAAGTATACAAATTTTTCCAAGAACTTAGTTAAGATCATTATTTTAAAATATATTTGCTACTCGATGTTTAGTATTTGCTCATGAACAAGTCATTTTTAAGAAGTCATACATGAATTGTATGACCAATTTCTATCCTTTCATGTCTTCTTTGAATATATTCAAAGTCAAATTACGTAATATTGCCCCTTCATGAAATGCCCAAAAACACTAGTCTAATCTTTATGAATTTAACTGAGTTCACACTTGAAAATTAATATTATTTGATTGGCAAACACAATATTATATATCTTCTTGTTAGTTTAAAAAAAAAACTCATTACACTGTTTTAGAATGGTGTTGACTAAATTGGCTATTGATTTTCTAATTCATATAATGTTGAACCACATAAATACTCATATGACTTGAGTTGACCTCTTTATCTATATTAATCTAGATTATGATCATTTGATTTTGATCATTTGAATTTAATCTCCATTAATATTAATCTTGAAGCATAAGGCTTTCATAAATTTATTTATCAATAGAAGTGGCATAGTGATCTAATTCTAATATCGTCAAATTACTCAATTGACCGATGGACAAAATATCATATGAATATGATCCATCAAAAATATAAAACAATAGATATCAAAAGTATACTTATATATATATATATATATATATATATATATATATATATATATATATATATATATATATAATCACAATAAATACTCTAACTATCAAAACAAAGACACAGGGAGAGAACTGAGGGAGAGCTCATGAGAGGGAGGCGGCTAGGGTTTTCCAAAGGTAAGTTCTCTTGCTCAAGGTTTTCAGCGGATTGGCTATATCATCTCTCTTCTTCTTCTCCAATTCGCATCTTCTTCTTTATTTTCCTTCATTGAGCTGACCTCCCGAGTTGATCCTCCATTGGTGTTCATGGCTTTAGCTGACGAAACATTCAACAAATCCTTTCCACCATTATCATCTTTCCCGAGTGCTTCCTCCTCTTCAGGCAAGAAGCCGAGTGACTCAATTACTTCTGGAAAATGGAAGGAACTCCTAATCGCACAGAATGATAAAAGCAAATCTATAGCTCTAACGTATATCCCACCAGACACATCCGAGGTGTGCTTCTCTGAGGATGATCTGTCCGACGGCCAAAAAGAATGAAATTTGTCATTGGTAGGTCATGCGCTAGGTAAAAGACCATACTATGGATCGCTACTGACTGCGGTCAAGAAACGGTGGAAATTTAAAGGGAATATGGACCTGTTGACACTGGAAGGGGATTTCTTCCTATTCAAATTTTCCTGTTTGGAAGACTATAATCTAGTTTGGGATCACGTCTGGTGCTTAATGGTCGTCCTTCATTTTTCAACAATGGACATGGAACTTCCGACCCTCCAAAGAGCACATCACCGAACTCCCTCTTTGGATCAAATTACCTAACTTTCCGCTTTGTTGCTGAAATGAGAAAGGCTTTTCGAAGGTAGCAAGTCATATTGGGGTCCCATTGGCAGTGGATAACTTAACTGCTACAAAGGCTCGGATCACGTTCGCAAGAATCTGTGTGCAGGTGACAACCTCCTCCAAACTTCCGGATAGAATTCCAATCAACCTAAACGGGATGAAATTCGATCAGGAAATAGTATACGACTGGAAACCTACAATTTGTACAACATGTCATTCATTTTCACATGAGGAGAAGAAATGTCCATTAATGCAAGTAACAAAGATTATCCCAAGAGGAACAAACAAAGTTCATCAACCTGACAGAGGGATCTCCCGAGAAAGAATGCAACCAAATCATTTAGAAATTTCTTCTCAATTTGCCCCATTGGCCATGAGTATAGAACAGGAAATTGAAGAAGCTCCTGTTAAGGAAATTCCACAGGTCCTGATGACGGCAGACCTGAACCAGTCACCTCTTCCCTCTGACGGATCTGAGGAGCAGGTGATAACAAATTTATCAGTCGAGGAGACCAATGATAAAGTGCCTCTCACTGATTTCAATAGTGATATAACAGCCACAGGGATGACTACTAGATCTGCTGCATCGTCTCCTAGCCGTGTCGATTTATCGAAACTAAAAGGGAAACTAATATGTGACACTGGAAATTCAGTTACGGGTGAGGAAAACTTAAAGCACACATCAAATACGATTCCCTCAGCTAATAAAGGTAAACAAAAAAAGGGCAAAAAGCCCTTAATTTCATCCTCTCAATGATCTTTCCAGTAATGGGTTGTTGGAACGTGCGTGGGCTAGCTGCTGAGGGCAGAACCCGTGATTGTATGCGGCTCATTAAGGAGTATAATATCGACCTTATGTGTCTTTTAGAGACTAAGATCAATTCGGATGTTGATCTAAATCCCTTTAATCTAAAGAAGTTTAATCTCTTTCCAAATGAAGTTAGCTGTTCTAACTTCGATCAAGCTATGGGTGGACGCATTTGGCTAAAGTGGAGTTCAAATAGTTTGGCTTTTACTCTCCATTCTAAGTCTCCTCAATTCATCCATGGTCAAATTACTTCGGTTAGTGGTATCAATTTCTTTCTGACTTGCGTTTATGCAGATAATGATGCATTTAAGTGTATGGAGCTATGGAGCTCTTTGAGATCTCTCGGTTCAAACATTACAGCACCATGGATTGTGATGGGCGATTTTAATTGTTGTCTTTCTAGCTCAGAAAAAACTAGAGGTAACCCGGTATCTCTCAATAACTCTCTTGATTTTAGGGAATGCATAAATGATAGTGAGTTGCTGGAGCTCCCGAGTGTGGGGTTATTTTTCACTTGGTCCAATCAGCAAGTATCTAAGCCTATCCTTTCTAAGTTGGATAGGGTTCTTTGTAATTCCCAATGGCTTGAGGTGTTTCCTGGCTCCTTTTACAAAATTCCTTCATCCCTCTCTTCTGATCATTCTCCGATTATTACATTCGAACACCATCTTCCTCCCTTCTCCCACAGATTTATGTATAAAAACCACTGGTCCCTTTCATCTGATTTTCTGGAGGTTTCTAAAGCTGCTTGGGATGGCTATGTTGCCGGTGATCCTCTGTTTGTTTTCTCAAAGAAATTATCTCAGGTTAAGAAGGCGTTTAAAGAAAGAAAATGGGATCTGGGCTCTCTTCTTGCTCAAATAAACCAAACTAAAATAGATCAAGCTAAGGCCTTTGCTTATCTTGAGCAAGATCCAGGTAACCTTTACTTTTTGCAGCTTGCTAAGGATATTAACTCTAGATATTTGGGTCTAGTTCGTAAGGAGAGTATGTGGGTTAAACAACGGGCAAAGGCGCACTGGATGACTTATTCTGAGGATGATCTGAAATTTCTTTATAACTTTATCAGAGAAAGGAAAAATGCTAATTTATTCGTGAACTTCACACTGATAATGGGCAGTTTTCCAATCCTACATTGATGGCTGAGGAATTATGTAAGTTTTATCATTCTCTATTTAATTGCAACTCAAACAACTTCATTTTATTTTCGGATATTCCATTGGGAAACACTGTTCCATCAAGCTAGGCCTTTGAGTTACAGGAAGATGTTAGGGACATGGAAATTATTACAGCTCTCAAGAATATTGGAGAGAATAAATCCCCAGGTCCTGACGGTTTTAACTCCAATTTTTTTTTTGACTACTTGGGATGTGACCGGAAAATAATTTCTTAGAGCGGCACATCATTTCTTCAAATTTGCAAAACTCCCAAAATGCTTCAAACATACACTTATATCTCTTATTCCTAAAGTTAAGCATTCTTGTAAAATCTCTGATTACAGGCCAATTTCACTTTGTAACATCTTCTATAAAGTGCTAGCAAAAATCCTAGCTAACAGAATGAAAAAAGTACTTCCATCTCTCATCAATCTGGCTCAATCTGCCTTTATTAAGGGTAGAGATATTGCTGACAATCTAGCTATGGCTAATGAAATTACAAAGGAATATTTTGAGAAAAATCAGCAAGGAAAGTTTATCGCAAAAATTGATCTCAGGAAAGCTTTTGATTCTATTAATAGAAGATCTCTCATTCATAGATTACTGGCCAAGGGTTTTCCAATGTGCTTTGTCAAGTGGATCGAGGCTTGTATAATGGAGGTCCCCTTCTCTGTCATCCTAAACGGTGAAATTAAAGGATGGTTCTCATCTTCCTCGGGTCTGAGGCAAGGTTGCCCTCTCTCTCCCTTTTTATTTACTATTGCGATTGATACTTTATCATGTTTGCTGGATAGAGAAGTAAATCTAAGATGTTATAACCCTTTTTCGGTGGGTTCTTGCAATGTGTCTCATCTTCTGTTTGCTGATGACTCACTGTCTATGGGGGTTGATAATAGAAACACCATTTCTTCATTAAAAGGCTGCCTTGAGATTATTAAAGCTTATATGGGATTGGGTATAAACAATGACAAATCGGTCATATGCTTTTCCAAGGAGTCTAATATGAGGGGAGATCTTGACCCTATGCTTAATATTAAAATTGGCACATTTCCTCTGAACTACCTTGGTCTTCCATTGACAACCGGTCCAACTAGAGTCATTCACTTCAATAACCTCTTTGATAAACTACACTCTTGGATGGCTGGTTGGAAGAGTAAATTCCTCTCTCTTGGAGGGAGATACCAACTTATTAGATCCTCTGTAAATGGTCTTCTTACATACTGGTTCAGATCTTTAGCAGTTCCTACAATCATAATTAAGAAAATTAACTCTCTTACTTCCATTTTTTTCTTCCATAATGGAGGTAATAAGAGACTTCATACCATATCATGGTCACGGACTACTCTTCCTAGGAACCTTGGAGGATCGGGTCTCCAATCTACTGATCGCTTTAGACTTAAATCTATATGGAAAATAATTAAAAGCAGTCTCTTTTCTAAGTGGTGTGAGCAGAAATATGGTTCTATTTGGGATTTATTTTCTCGTAAAGTCTCTTCTTTGTGGAAAGAATTAAGGTCCCTTTGCCATAAATATAAAGACAATCTCAAATATAATATTGGTGATGGCAAACGGTTCTCACTTTTCAAGGATCCTTGGTGTGATAAAGCATGTTTATTTCAACTGGAAGGTGGTCAGTTTTCTGAAGTGTTGGGCTTTCCTCCTGATGCCAGGGTCAGTTCATTGATATCTGAAGGGAAGTGGGTTCTCCCTTGGAGCTCTTATCCTGGTCTCTCTCTTCTATTCGAACAAATTAATCTTATTCCTATAAATGGAGGGCCGGATTGGATCTCTTGGGGAGACTTCAAACACCCAACTAATGCTATGCTGAAAAAGGTATTGTTTGCTGATCATATTCAAGTAAATTGGTTTAAAGATATATGGTTTAAGGGTAATGCTTTAAATTATTCTTTGTATTGTTGGATGGCTTATATCGGTTGTCTGAAAACATCGGATGTGTTGGCTAATAGGGGTATTGGATCTATTCTGAAATGCTATTTTTGTAAGGAAATAAACGAATCTCACAATCACCTATTCTTTGAATGTTCATATTCAATGAATCTGATCAGGACTTTTCTACCAAATGGTCGGTTCTTCCTAATGAATGCTTCTCTTCATCAAATTCTGGGATACATTGATATTGCTGCTCATAAAATGATTAGAAAGCTTCATTTTCTAATAACAGCTATCCTGGTTTATGTCATTTGGAAAGAACGGAATAGTAGGCTATTTTCATCTACTGTTGCTAATTATCATGAGCTTAAGTCACAAATCCGTTTTCGGGTTGGATATAAAGTGTCTCGGTGGAAAATTAAAGAAAATTGGCCTCAAAATGTGAAACAGCAGCTTCGTTGGTGGTGTATGGAAGATGCTTGCTACTCCCGCTTTTCTACCCCCCCCCCCCTTTTCTCCCCCTCCCCCACCGCTTTTATTTAATGGTGGTTTTGTTTGACAATGATGACTATTTTGGTTCTTGGTGATCTTTCCGGTGGAGAATCTAGTCAGGAGGCCTTCCTTTACCCGACTACTACGAAGGTATTATCATTGGATGGCAATTGAAGGCAGCCACTGGTTCTCCACCGTGCTTGCTGCTTGGTTATATCCTCTAGAGAAATTGATCCTCCAAAATTAGTTTTTTTGAGTCTGAGTCCAGACTGTTTCATTAATTTTCAGTTTTCTTATATCATTCAGTTTTTGTAAATCCATGGAGCTAACGCTCTGTGGGTTATTTCTGTTTTTATTTCAATTAGTCATTTGCTGTTTACTTTACAGATTGTAATCTCTTTGTAACCTCTTTTACACTTTGGAATGAATTGGGCTTATGCCCTCAACTTTTTCCAAAAAAAATACTCTAACTATCTGCAAAACTACATCAATAAACACTTAACAAATATATAATTATTATATATTAATTGTAAAATAATATTTATTATTGTATATTTAAGTGTATATAGATATTATATTATATCATATAATTAATATTATATTAATATATAATAATATATAATATTTTATAATTAATATATAATAGTTATGTCATAATTGAATTCTACATGATGCCATATTGTGGCAGTAACTTATGAGCTGTTTGGGATGAATTTTATTTTCTATTTTTTATTTTTTTATATTATTTTTGAATAGAATATTTTTATATGATTTTATTTTTTATTTTCAAAAATAAATAATATTATTTTTAAAAATACTCAAAATATCTAAAAATATTTTAAGTATTTTTTAAAATAATAAATATAATCAAATATATTTTATTTTTAAACAAAATATAAAAACAAAAATTCAAATAATAATAATAATAATAAATGTGATCCTAAACGGCGCCTTAATAATCTCTCATTCCATGAATGCTCACCCAATTCTCTATGATATCCGGAGGCATAGACCACGATATCGAGAAAAGCACAAAAAGCATCGATACCGCTGCTTCAACTCTATCCATTTCGGTTTCAAATCGCCGTCTTATCGCTGGTTCCTCTAAGCTTGCTAAGCCGATATCCTCCTCTTCATCCAAACCCTCTTCGTTCCCTCTTTCTTCTTATCCATCGTCCTCTTCTCTCTCAAATGCTGGCTCTTTCGGATCGGTTTCTACGAGCAGGAGGAGATTAGTTGAACTGGGAATCGGTCTTTTGGCTTTCTCGGCTCCGATGCTCGACGCTAATGCGACGAGAATAGAGTATTATGCTACGGTTGGGGAGCCACTCTGTGATCTGAACTTTGTCAAGTCTGGCCTTGGCTTCTGTGATGTTGCAGTGGGGAACGGAGTCCAAGTCCCGGGAGGGGAGCTTATCAATGTGAATTCTTGTGTCTACTAGCAATTGGAATTTTTCAAAGATTGTTCTTCTTGACAAGTATTATGTTTTTTTTTTTAATGGAGAGCTGATGGGCTCATTCGATATCTACAATTAGGTTGAAACTTGATTCGACCATTCTTATCGCTTTGCTGTCGCATTTTTTGCTTTGCTGGATGACTGGGGAGTTTTCTCTATGTATTTTCGTTGTTTCGGCCAAGAAGAGTCCTTTTTTTTTTTCTTTCAAGAGTGTTTCAACACATACTCATAAACCTGTTTAGCTTGTGTTTGCCACTAGCTGTCATGCTAATAACATGCTCCTAAATAAACCAAACTATCGATTAAGCTTAAAAATGCGAAATCACCAGGCACACTTACTAGTGCAAATCAGAAGTTTAATCCAATTAAAATACTTTCCACATTAGGAGATATATCAATCATTGGCATGCTGTAAACCTCAAATTACTATGAAATCCGTGATGGTAATTGAGTTAACACCGAATTTCATTCTCATACGCCCCCTATTTGAGTGATACTTTTGCTACCCACAGGAGATGGAAATCACCACTAAGATACTGTAGGGAACACCATTACATCTGATGGCTTGATCACTTACTAATGTACTAGCCCCAAAATCTGCACCAATCATATGCCAAACATCTATAACTAGAAAACCACCATATTTTTGTTAGGAAATGTGGCTAACTTTTACGTGCAAGTGTTAAAGAAGAGAGAATATGATGAGCAGCTACAATTGATTTAAAAGCATTCGAGGCGTGCCTTGAATTGAGGTTCATGAGGTGTGCCTCAAGATTTAAGCCTCATACAATCCAGTGAGGCTTATGCCTTTTTTCAAATAAGGTAATGCCTCGAAGCACTTTAAGGTGGCACCTCACTTTATTTTTTATAAATAATAATTATAATCAATTTATTATAATATTAATATATTTTATAAATTATTATATCTATTTATTTATCTATTTACCTCACTGTCTCACACGAGTTAGAGTTCTCTATTTGAGCGGTCAGTCTCTTCTAAATTTTGTGAGCCAGCATTCTCTTCTCCTCCAAGCGATGAGTGAGCCTTTTAGTAGCATTGTGTCTTTGATAAACACGAGCTAGAGCCATTATCTTTGTCTTTCTCCATGTTAGTTATTATTGTTTTATTTAAAACTATATTGAATACATTGATAACTGCTATAGGGAGTAAGAAAAAAATATAGTTGACGAAAATTTTGAAGATGATGAGACATATTTCAAGGATGACAGTTATTACATATAATGATTCTTTTAAAAATGATGAAAATAATGGCGAGATCACCATAACTCTTGATCCTCGTTGTGCATATAAATTTTAAATGAGTGCTTTATAAAATCTTATTTCAATTATATATTTTATATTAATATTTGAGATTATGATTTGTATTTTGTTGTTATATTTATAAATTATTTGTAATTTTATGATTTTTTTAATTTTTTAGTTTTTTAATTTCTAGGCTTATATGTTATCTCACTATGATAAAATGCCTCGGTTTTTGATTTGTCTTTTTAATTATTGATTGTTATGCAAAGACAAAATATATCTAACTACACGCAATAACTGCTAGGATTTATGTGAGCTAAACAAGTCTACATCATTAGGAGAGAGAAGATGATCCAATTTACTAAATATAAGCTACAAACAATGCACAAAAAAATGACACTCACATGTCCTTAAAATTAGAGCACACTAACTTTGCTGAAGTAGAACTCAAAATCTCTCAAATAGATTTTACCATTCATCAAGATTTGTACTATATTATATGATATATTGGCAACACTTTCAAAGATTGGAGCTCAAAAATTTTCTTTGCAACATTTATAAGCTATTTGAATCAATATCAACATCACATAGAAACTTTTGGAAATTTTCTTACACTGCAAATATAGCTCTTGGATCTTATCAGTTATTGTTTAACTTGCTTCAAAGTTGCATCATATTCAATTTTATCCATAAGCAACTTAACTTATCGTGCATCACTTTATATGTGTTATACCGACATATAGATTACATAATAACAACCAATAGACCACAAATTTTAATATAAATTATATAGTATGAACTACGTTAGATTTAACCATCTTTCGAGAGGTGCATATAAAGTAATTGTGATGCACCTGGGTGTGTGAATCAGGCAACCTCATGTAGTTGCTCAGCCATTATCTCTAATTCATAATGTATTTTACTCAATTTGTTCTCTTATTTGCGAAATCTCTAACATAATACTCATTGCAACACTCTTTTCGGGCATGTGGAGAATCAACAATCTTTTCTATTGTCTAGAGAGATAATATGATTCGTTCGCTTAGTTCTCTCTCTTTCTCTCATTCATGATGTAGTGGGAAAATCAACAATCTTTTCTTTTATCTCTTATTCAAAATGTAGTTGCTTAGCCATTATCTCTAGGGTTGTCAACATAAAACTCTTTTTCTTGGGATGCAGATCAAGTTGCCAACCCGCTCTGTTGTCAAAACATAAAATTGTTATAGAGGTCAACAATTATGAGAGTGACAATCAATTAAAAATATTGTAGTGGGTTAGACCAATAGGAGAAGTTAAAGTTGCATAATTTTTTTGTGGAATCTTACAATTAAATCAGGAGTTTTCACTTGTTATTGGAAGGAGTAACTCACCATGAGGCTTTTCATCCATTTGAAGGATTGAACCAGGTATATACATTTTTGTAAGACCTCCAAATCTCTAGGTTTTACTTTCTTCATAGCTTAATTTGCCACCTAAATAATCATCTATGGTTTTTGTATGGTTTGGAGCTTTTAGGACCAACATTATGAGGCTTAAAAAGAACTTGTAGGTTTGGTAGCTTCTTGACTTGAGTAGCAGATCAACTCAAATGGCATTGGAATTACATAACCACTTTGATTTCAAGTCTAGTTTTTAAAATTGGAAGTTTTTGATACACTCATAAATTATGATGCTTTTCTCAATTTAGAGACTTAGGTTAACTATCTTATTGTTAAGAGCTAGTGTTAATTAGATAATTTCAACCTACAATCTCTAAGAACATCCTTCACAACGCCATTGAATTAGTTGCTTCTCTATGCAAATATAATCAGTAACATTTATTGACAGTTTGTTTCGTATGTGCAATAGAAATATTTGTCATAAGTTTACTATCTATTTGAGTGATTACATTCTTATTCACAGGTTCATTACACTGCAAGATTTGCTGATGGGACCGTGTTTGATAGCAGCTACAAGCGTGGGAGGCCACTCACTATGCGCTTTGGAGTAGGGAAGGTAATTATGCTAGCACATGAACCAATTCCTATTTAGGCTATTTTATCTCCTCTAACATGCTATGACAAAAACTTAGCATTTTTATTTTGAAAATGAGTGCAATTCTTGTAAAATTATATATTTAAAAATATGTAATTGAGAAGGTATCTTCATT
Source organism: Cymbidium sinense (assembly GCA_021442155.1). Lineage (NCBI taxonomy): Eukaryota > Viridiplantae > Streptophyta > Magnoliopsida > Asparagales > Orchidaceae > Cymbidium > Cymbidium sinense. The sequence continues at coordinate 21,520,025 of CM038218.1, read as the reverse complement.
TATTATATTTGGTTTAACATAATGTCAAAGAAGATTCATGTCATGGTTTTTTAGCTTAAATAGATCTATAATCGAATATATGGAGTGTAATTTTACTTGTAAAAGATCTAGTGATGAGGTTGTGATATTGAGTTGATCAAGTGATTAAAAGAGCTAACATTTTAGATATCTCGGATCGATTGTTCAAAATGATGGTGAAATAGATGGGGATGTTATTAGTATAATTCAAGTTGGATAGTTGAAGTGAAGGAATACATCTAGCTTATTATGTGATAGAAAAATCCCGCTTAGACTTAAGGTCCGTTTGGGGTTGCTGTAGTTTTTTGTAAAGTTGGTTGTAAAGCTGTCATGCGGAAAACAATTTTTTGAAAAGCTGATGTGGGTGTTAGAAATATTTTATTTTTTTTAAATTTAAATAGTAGCTTTCTGACAATCACCATACTCTAATAACTATTTCTCAAAAATAATTTTTTACCACAAAACTTTCTTAAAAGCAGCCAAACACAACTGTAATTGCTCTCTAAAAAACAAAGCAGCTAGAAAGTTGCCCCTAACACACCATTAAGGAAAAATTTTATTAGATGGTGGTAAGAACTGCAATGATTTATAGAGCAGAATGTTGGTCGATAAAAGAGAAGCATAAAATTAAGTTAAGTGTTGCAAAGATGATGATGCTCAGGTGGGTGAGTGGTCTTACACTTAGAGACAAAATGCAAAATAAATATATAAGTGAAGATATTGGAGTAGCTCCAATGACAAATAAGATTCGAGAGAGCCACCTTATATGGTTCGGTCACATAAAACGTCGGCCATATGATGACCCTGTTAGAAGAGTAGATGCATTGGATTTGGCCTATGTGAAAATAGGTAGAGGTGGACCTAAGAAGACTTGGTTAGGTAGCATAAAAAATGATTTTATTTTATTAGAATTAAATGAGAATTTGACACTTAATAGGACACAATGGAGTAGAAGGATTCATGTAGCCAATCTCACATAGTGGGATAAAGGCTTGTTGTTGTATAATTTCAAAAATAAAAATTTCTCACTTATTTATGTCTATATGGCATATTATAATATAGCCACTTTTTCTAGCAAATTTTTCATCTAGGTCATTATCATCTTCATTAGTCTTTTCTTGATATTTTAAAGTTTGCTTTATGAATCCTCTTACATTCATTCTTACTTTTGGCTAACTCATCTCCTTTTTATTATTCACTGTGCTCATCTTATTAGTGCATCTTTTGTCTTCCATTATATATGTTAAATCCCGTTAAAAACAATACATAATATGAACCGATTAATGTCAATTCACTTGAACCGACATTTGTCGGGTTCATTATTTAGAGGGGAGATGGGGCAAGAGGGGCTGAGTGTGAGTTTCCTCTTGCAATTAACAAAGAGAGAGCAAGAGAAGGAAGCAAATGGCGATCTAAGGCAAGGAGCGAAAGAGAGGGGGGAGATGACGAGGGGCATCAAACAAGAGTGAGAGTTGAGATTGGATTGAGTAATCAATAAAGAGAGTGAGCGAGATATGAAAAATGAACAAGAGTGAGGGAGAGACACATGACAATGAATAGTGCAGTGCAGTGCAAGGCATTGAACGTCAGGAAGCTTCTACATGACCACCAAGTATGTGTCATCAAGAGCCCTAGAGAATAATGTTGAGCAGATTGATTGAGCATGCGGGATAGCTAGAGAGAGGGAGGCCGAGCAAGGTGCTATTGGTTGCAACTACAAAAATTATTCTTCTTTCTCTAAGGCTTGAGTTAAGGTAAACCCTAATCTTAGTTTGCAATTTTTTCTAAGTGTTTTGGTTATGATTTGATATTATGTTTTATATATTTATTTGTCTGTAAACCAAATCTGGAATATATATATATATATATTAGTTAAAGTACGTTGTTAAATTTTACATTGGTGGATTATAAATATTAATTTTAAATATTAATTTTAATTATATAGTTGATAAAAATATATTATTAAAATAATAAGATTAATTGAGATTGATCAATATGAAATTTTACTAAAGTTGTTAAATCAATGAAATGTTAGGAATTAATTATTAAGTTTTAAAAAGGCTTGAATAATAATAATAATAATAATAATAAAAATAATAAAGTTATATGTATAATAAAAATTTAAGATTTTCATTTATGAAACTTGAAAGTTAAATTTATTTAACATGATTAATATTATTTTTATAAAAATAAAATAATAAGAATAAATTTGAATTCAAAATTTATATTGTTATGTTATTAGAAGAGATTTTAAAAATATTAAAGTTATAGTATAAACTAAATTATAGAATAAGAATGTAAAAGAACTGTGGACATTAAGGTTTGCATATTTAGAGATTTAAAAATTAATGATGATATAAGAATAGAAAAGATCAACCTAATGTAGAAATTAATTAATATAAATGTTTCTATATTTTTATAGATATCAAATAAAAAATGACAAACTCTAAGAAGTGAAAGGTCAAAAAAATCAAATTATTAGAGATTCAAGTGGATACTCATACTTCTGATTTGTGATAGTAATCTTGTTTTCTCTTCTAAATTAAATGTGTTATCTGTTACTTATTCTTATCATGTTTCTACAAAAACTTAATTCTGATTTATTTTTTTTTACAGAAAAGCTTGGTCATAATGATTTGAAATATTTCAGTTTTCCATACTGTACAATGCATATCATAATAGATCTGAAATATTTTGGATGAATGTAAATGATATACTTTTTATAAAAATGCTTATATATGCATGTTGATTGATTGAGTTTCACCTACTTTTCAGTATGAGTTGAGGATGCAAGATAGTCGTGCACATATATGAAAAGTTATGAAAAATTATATCAGTATTAAAGTATCTTAATGTTACAACTTCTGACATTGACTCCTGTGACAGATGTAATGAATATAATGATATCGAAAGATATGAAATTATTATTATTGCATAATTAAATGTGTCGAAATAATTTTTATATGATCATTTTTGAATGAGAAAAATGTCAATTGATTATATACGATCTATGGAATTTGATAACTGTGCATGTTGTTTCTTTATTTCTTTGTGTTACTATGTGTTAAAAGTATGTTTATCTACTGAGTTGTTTGATAACTCACTATAGATTATATTAACATTTTTTAGATAAAGTTTTGAGTTGAAATGAGTGAAAGAAGAGTAATCGTTTATCGCCGATGTGGTGCTACAAGATGTAGAGAGAGGTATTTATTTTAGAATTATTATAATATTGACTTAGAGTAATTTTATAGTTCTTTTATTTTATTGGACATTGTTAGTTTTAAATTTGCATTGAGATTAATGTAAGACTGAAATTAAAAATAACTATCTGATCATCTATTCCTGCTTTGATTATTTTAAGTTCTCAGTTGGACTGTGAAAATATATATTAGATAAAAAATAATTTAAATTATTAGTTGTATATTAAGACTCTGACTTGACTGATGATAAAATTATTTAATATTGTACAAATAAAATAAAATTATAATTAATTATTAATGTTTATATATATATACAGCCATGAGATAAAATAGTTGTAATTTTTTTTAATTTAATTTTAAAAATAATGGCACCATGGTGTGATAGTTAAGTATCAATTAAAATAGTTATTTCAAAATAATGGCACCATGATGTGATTGTTGTCTTATAAATATTTTTAATTCAAATTCAACATACCAAAATTAAAATTACATAGTAATAATATACATTATGTGATAGAAAAAATATTTTTTAATTCAAATTTTAAGCCGCGTCACATTTCATTCATATAATGCACCAATCTCTAATTTGTTAAAACCAGAGCTATAGTTTATCCTAGAACTAGGGCTAGGGTGACCTGGGCTATCTAGTGCACATGTTGTTCCCAACATAATTGATTTAATTGCAATTTATCAATATTTCTAATGAACACTTTGTAAATCCTATGATAACCTTACTATATAATGAGCCTGTAGTGCTATTTTTGAGAGGTTAGAATAAGCAATTCATCAATTAAGAGTTTTCACATTTTCTTCTTTGCTAAATTTGGGGAAGCATTTGTCATCCACAACCACAGCTTACATATATTGGTTATTGGGAAGTTAGTTTTGAGTCCAACCATATGCACATTTTTTGAACATAAAAAGATGCCACAGACTGTACAAAGTGTCTCGTTTTTGCCTCCATCGACCTACTGCTACACCATTGATAACTACTTTTATTACCTGTGGTGTATTGCTAGACCCACTTCTCATTGTCTACTCCTCCACCATTGCCACTATTCACAAAATAATGTCAACTGCCGTTGACCATCAGCTTCCACCATGAATAAAATGATGCATTTACTGAACCATTTTCACCTAAGTTAATTTAACACCTCAAAATAATTGAATCACTTAAATGATGCATACTTTAACATTGCCATAAAATTTCTATCATTTTCAGAGTTTTTAACAAAAAAAAAAAAAACTCTTTAGTTTACATGGAAGCCCTTATAACAAGTAATTCCATTCCTGCTTTAAGCAACAATTTTCTCTTTGCCATATGATTTTCTAATGGCACAGGAATATGACATGTTCCATTGTCATTAGCTTCTAAATGATAGAGTTTAACTAAAGTGCTGTTGTAGCGTTATTGAAACAAGAGCTTATTTGGTTTCATTGATTGCTTGTAGACAAAACATGTTCTATGAAAATATGATATCATTCACTTATTTTCGACGAGGAAAAGAAATCATTATATTTTTGGGAGTTTTGAGAAGGTTTGTGGATTTTGAAATCAATATTATGATTGATAAGATCCAGCCAATTTACATATTAATAAATTTTATCATTGTTCAAAACATGTTTTTTAACTTCAAGTAACCAAATGAGCCAAAATGTAGGAACATGTAGAAGCAATATGCATTGGAAACAACTTAATGCTCAAGAGGTAATAAGCTTATGCAAGTGAATAAATAATAGCTTTCTCAAATCTTTTGATGCATGACTAGTCATTATTAAACTTTCAGCTTTGTCATTGTTGTTAGGTATTTAATGGGTGATATTTGCGCTAATGCAAATAACCGATTCTTCCATTTTTTTATTTTATTATGCTCAGGTTTTACCAGGTCTGGATCAGGGGATTTTAGGCGGTGGGGGTGTACCACCAATGCATGTTGGTAAAATTCCAACAAGAAAGTTCTCCAACTTACTAAACTAGAAGGGATTCATGTCTTTTCTATCATTAAATTATGTTTTTCAAATTTTCAGGTGGAAAAAGAAAGCTTTTTATACCTCCCAAATTAGCATATGGACCTGAACCTGCAGGATGCTTCTCAGGTGAATTATACTAACTTGTAATCATTAGATCTTTTTGTTTCTTGCAAAATCAAGTTAAAAAAACAAAGGTTTTCTGTGTATCATTCTGGTTGGAGAATGCATGTCATATCACAGATTTCTCTCTAAGGATGAAGGTGAAATAATTTTCTTCAATGTAATATATGGTAAAACACTTTTATCATGGCCCTGGAAGTTAAACTCTTTAGGACGTGACATTATAGTAAAATTGTCGAGGGTTGTTAATGAATGTTTATTTTACTCAGCTTTTCGGTTGGCTGTTTCCATACTCTATTATCATTAACGCTAGCATCGTCCTTGACTTAGTTCCAACCAGGATAAATGCTAGAGTTCAAATTCATTTGGTCCAAAAACCGTCATATTTTATGATTGATGCCAGAAGGAATGGTGGAGGATACGTAACTATGAAAGCAATTGATGGTGAATTCTATGGGAAATATAGATTTTTAAATAAAAATATGTTTACATGTCTCAAGGGTTCTAGATATAGCTCATAAAGGAAAAAAAAAAAAGAAATTCTTTAGATTGCCATAAATTGAAATTCCCAATCTATCACACATGGATTTCAGTGAGTTTTCAATTTTTTTTCTTGGCAAAAGCTCTTTGTTTTCGCAGAAGGCAAATATCTCATGTGCTATAGTAAGTCGAAAGGAGCTGAAGAAGGAAAGACAGCTGCTTAAGGCAGAAATGGAAACCACAGATAGAAGTTTGCCTTCAGCTATGGTTCCAAGAAAATAAAGCCATAGAAAAAAAAGAACATTGATTAATATAGTTTGTGAATCAAGAGCAATTGAAGGAATTGATTTGATTGTTATATTATCATGAAGATAAATTCATGAAAGGCAAGTTACTAGAATCTCGAAATGGACCTTTATGGCTTTTCAATTTTCATTAGGTTGTCAGCTTACTAGTTATTTAATTCAGACCTATAGATTATGGTTTGAAGCTATCCCCGTGGGATTGATTAGCCTCCATACCACTGATTAAAACCAAAAATTCATGTCAGCGCTAACTTGTGGTAAGAAAGGCCAAATCATAAAATCTCCATCCCACCATATCACAATATAATATACCTGCTGATAATGACAAGGAAGTAAAATTCAAATGGTTTTATTATAATAGGATTGTATATTTAATTGAGATCCGACTTGACAACATGCTATGGCAGCACTAGTTTGGAAATTAGTACAAGCAATCTGATCTCAAATCAAGGTGATCTTCTAGTCCTCTCAAATCAAGGTGATTTTCTAGCCCTCAACTTTTGAAGGTCTGGTTATCAACATCTTGTCGGCAGTCAAAACAGCGAGGGAGAGGTCTGGTTATCAACATCTTGTCGTCAGTCAAAACAGTGAGGGAGAGAAAAAAAAAACATGTAGAGGCGGGGTGCGGGGAGGTTAAGAAGCTTATGAATCTTGACCCTTCTTCACTTTCTTCTTCGTCCCCACCCTTTGTTCAGCGGCAAGCAGTTTTTATTCAAAGGGTTATTACACCTATTGTTCATATAAATCCAAATTCTTTAATAACTATGAATCTGAGTTTTAGCTGAAGCAGAGAACAATCATCTTGTTCCATAGGTGATTGCAACATTCCTGCCAACGCTACTCTGCTTTATGACATTCTCTTTGTTGGAATTTACAAATAGTTTGGACGACCTGGGAAAATGCTCTTGTTGGATGAAAACAAACACACGGACCAGAACAATAAATAAGGTGACGATTTTTACTCCCCCTTTTTGTATGCCATGAAAAACTTTCCAGTAATTAAATTGGAGATCATGAAAAAATTTACAATATTCTACCCCTTTTAGATTTACTATAATGAGAGGTACTGTTTCTGTGCATGCGCCAAAGCATAAGTCAAGTTTGGTCAGTCATCAAGGATTTCAGAACAGCATAACTGGACGGCGCAGAACTTTAACAGATGAATAGAGACAAAGGTTTGTCTATGTTTTTTTAATCACATATTTATTTTGATAACATCCATGCTACATGTAAGTATTTTGTTCTTTGAAATTTTATTTCAACACACTGTAATATTGTTAAGTATGAATACTATTTAATTAAACAAGCTTTTGACCGTGTATCCAACTAGTACCATCATCATTAATATCGTCATAAGATTATAACTTTATATTTGGAGTTTGGAAATCTCGGGATGAACAGGGTATCGCACCAACTCACATATGCTGGCCTAGGTTTTAGTTTTCAGAAAAAAAATGATACTTATTTTTGGAAGCTTGACTGTTCATTAGCTAAAAATTAATGTATGGGGAAATTGTACTGCTATATCTGTGAGGTGGCATCTTAATTTTGATGAATGTTCACACCGGATTTACAGTTAAACGATAGGCTAGTGATTGTGCATGGAACGAACTAGCTGTTCCAGTTGTATAGATTACACTTAATAAATTAGCTTTGATGCGCTTTGGTGTTGGTCATAAAAAACATGGAACCTATGAAAATCAGACTAGAGTGAGGCCCTATTTACATGTTGGGAAATATGTGACATTTACTTTTAACTTAGAGTGAAAAAAACCATAAAAGAAGATTAATGTGTAAATAATTTAAGGAATTTTGTATATGTTCATCCAATTAATGGTTTTGGTTACTGCCATTGCGAATTTTACTATGATTTGATTGTGAAGAATCACAACTTGATTCTTCTCATATAATAAAAAAACGACTTGCCTCCTCTTTATAAAGAAATAATCTAGGGCTATCGGAAAGCACAATAAAATTTTCGTAACTCTCTTAATGAAATAACACTAAATGTTGAATATTGGATACAGTTTAGGGGTTCCTCCCTTGATGCGCGGGGCTTTTCTGCTTTTCCTTCAACATATGTGGGGACTTTACCAAATTGACTTGCAATTAAGCCCGCAAAGGTCTTTTTCTCCATGCTTTCAGGCCATGTGCAACGAATTTATAGTACTACTACTTCAATTGTGCAAGAATGATTCATTTTATATCAATACCAACATAAGAAAACATGAACGTAAATTTTAATTCATGTGCTTTGCAAAAAGACTTGATTATCATTTGTATATTGTGTTCCATTCCATTAGTGTAGATAGGCTTGCCAGGGTACCACATTAACGTTCAATACAATACCACCAAGTAAGGGAATTTCAAAGCTTCAAACAGACTCTTTAAAAATGGAACTATAATATTTTAGGGGAACATTTGTCTTATTATACCTTAGTTTGACCACTTTTCAGCCATGCAAATTTTTGTTTTGATGTTAGTTTCTTCTTGTTTTGCAAGGTCCAAAAGAATGGAGGTAAATTTTACAGTTTAGGATAATTTACTAAAAAATTGTGAAGAAGATTCCAGGACTAATACATATCAGAAGTTTATTTTACTCCTACACAGTTCATACATTACTGAAATTTATTAAAGTAAAACTACTAAATCAGCTTCCATCTTTGCAATTTATTCTAGCTTTGGATGGAAATTTGCTGATTATGGGGATTTCATGTAAATCTGTGCAAATAAATTAGTACTATAATAGTAATAACTTTTAAAAATCATCAATACAAAGGAAAGTGAACAGATTTGCACATACTTCGCAAACTCTAGCTCAAGTCTCTTCGTCATATTACATGAAAGCCATGAACGATGCATTCTTCTTTGACAGAGAAATAGGTAATTGATATCTTTTCTTCTCCATTTTTTTTAAAGCTTCTTCATTTCCTTATCACATAATAGAGCACGCATTGGGGTTTTCATCACTAAACAAATTGGTGTACTGTTCCTCTTCGCTGATTGCATGACTTTGAACTGTGATTGTCTCCAAATTTCTCACGTGCCCAGGAGGAGCCCTCTTATCATAGGTCCCAGCCACATATGGCTGCCTGACCAAGTTATAAGGAACGTAAGGCCATATCTCTACTTTCTTCCCAGTGGACTGGACTCTCTTCAGAACCTTGTTTAGCTCAACATAACCAGTGACTGTAACCTTATTTTGCTTTCTGTTGATCTCCACTGACTGAACTCCTGCAATTAATGGGATGGACAATTAAGGAGAAACTCATTTAGCTCGATTATAAGCATATTTTGGCTTGAACACAAATATGGGCTAGCTCGGTAATAGCTCTATTATCGTTACATATGCATGTAAATGTGCAGAAATCATAGACAAGTGTGTGTAGGGGGGAGGGAGAGAGGAGAGAGAGAGAGAGAGAGAGAGGTGCCTTTCATGTAGAGAGGGCTTTCTTTATTTTGAGCTCACAGCCATCACAATCCATCCTGACTTTAAGTTCAACAGTCTGTAGCTGCCTCCTCTTCTTGTGACTGTGGCCATATCCCAAAAGGTAGGATAGATACCCCATGGTTGCTGAAGATCCTGGTATTCAATAAGAAGCAGAGAGAGAGAGAGAGAGAGAGAGAGAGAGAGGTTACCCACCCACAGGAAGGTCTTAGTTAGGAAAAGACAACTTTTAGCTGAAATGCGCTTGCAGATATGCTAGAACTGAGATATTTGTAAGCATTTGATGAAGAAAAAGAGATGGTGGCTGTCCTAAGAACCCACGAAGGAGGAGATGGTATAAGAAGGGAAATGTGGGATGGGTTATGTAAGAGGGTTATCCTTTGTGAGTTGTGATAAGTTTTCCTTCAGAATTGCTTGCCTCCCACTGCTCTTTCTTTAATCTCTCAACGCAAGTCTGCAAACTATACTCGGCCTTCAGCTCCTTTATATAGGCCTTTTTAAAAGCACAAGCTAACCCTCAAAGGCTAAGCGCTCCTCACCTACAAAGTTTCTACTTTCAACGGTCGGTGAGGAGAAAAGAGATGCGAAGGCATAGAGGAAAAACAAATCAAATGCGGCATCTTTTTTCAAAAGATTCAAAGCGATTTACAGTATTGTTTCGGTTCTGGCTTGGATAATAAACTTTAAAGTGCTATGACTGTTCATCTGTATATTAGTCGGACCTATTTGTTTCAGTTTTAAGTTTTTTAAATGAGGATAAAGAAAACAAAATAGTTGAGTTTATAAGATTTAAACAATGTTGAGTTTATTTAGTAGGCTTAAAAAAATATGTTGTTAGTTTTGTTTGAACTCCTTCCTTTCAAGCACTATTACCACCCAGTCTAGGGCTTTAACTGAATTAATATACTTGATAAGTTAACTCACGGCTCAACTCTAATTATTTATGATTAATTCATTAATTAATCAAATAAATTTGAATACATTTATAAATATTTAATTCTTAAATGAACAAATTTGAATAACTAAACACTCATTCATCTATATATTTATGAACAATAATATTTAAAACTTTTGAACAAACTTGATTAAGGTTAATATAATTTTTGAAATAAAGCTTGATTAATGCTCATTTGATTTTTTTTTTAAATAATTAGCATAAATTAGTATTCTATTTAATAATTATTCTTTAATTAAAAAATATTTATTAATTTATAAAATGAATTTTTATTATCCATTTATATTAATATCCCCTCACCTCAATAGCATACCTAAATTGTTGAAATATTAGAGAAAATTGAAGTCAAGAACTAGAGCTTACTAGAGCTGTGATGGGGTGTTCCAAGAGAAGGTTGATGGGATCAATTATATGTAAATAAGAGAAGTTTGTCCTCCCAA
>CM038218.1:21287083-21508985 GCA_021442155.1 Cymbidium sinense | reverse complement strand
CATCACTGGTTGTATCTTCAATCTGTATCCCCATAGTGTAGGGGAGGCAATTCATGAGAGGGCATGAGGCCATCATCACACATTACTAGCGAGGGCGGCGGGGTTCGGCGTCAATCATCCGCTTACGCTTTGGTGATTTTCCAACTAGTGATGACCATACTGATAGTATTCTTCTTAGTGGGACCAACCACCATAGAGGCGGTTCTTGCAGAGAGTGGGTGGTGTCTCCACCCTCTTCCTTCTCCGCACCGGTCGTTACAACATCTCCATCTAAGGCCATGAAGGCCACATCAGAAAAAGTGCACCCGTTGGTGATCCGGCTATGGCCAAGGGATCCTAACCCTTCTACACCACCATTATGGTAGGGGTCGAGCTCTCTGCTTGACCTTACTATGGTGTGGTGTGGAAGGAAGCATGTGGTCATTCCTTCCTTCACCAACTCCATGATTCATATGGAGATGGTGGCGGTGATTAGATATTTTCATATGAGTTAGCACAGTGTAGTGGATCCCTAGGATTGTTACCCCTCTTGTAGTGTGGTAGTTAGAGATCATTCATCTAGTGAGTATAGTCACGATTGACTCCCGGTCAGGGTGAGGTTGGTGCCTCTCATTACATGATAGTGATCACCGGTCAGCTAGATCATATTTGTAACATTAGATGGATCATTTAGATGAGATAGTGACATTATTTCATGGAAAAGAAGGAGATCTTGGGGTATGAGTTGTCGATGAGAAAGTCGACTTGATCCCAATGAAGATGACTTGATGGGGATTTGGTGAGTACATGGTTGACTAGAGATCTCTTCTTAGGGAACAACAAGCCATGGAAGGTGATGAGGTTGATCAAGAAACCACTCAGCCATCACCTCCAGTTAGGCAGAAGGATGAGCAGATTGATAGGATGGCATGTGATTCTAGGACTTGTTAGGATTTGTCAAAGCAAGCCTTTAGTTCATCCTACTACAATGCGATATCAATGTTTGAGTTAGTGCATGTCTTGGACTCAGCCAAGACTCTACCTGAGCAAGGTAGCACTAGTCTGTATAGGAAGGTAGTGGAAAGTACCTCCATACATGAAAAAGATCTAAAATCCATGGTTGAGCAGCAGGTGAAGGAAGCTTTGGCTCAAGCCTGGGGAGGATCATCGGTTCCAAAGGTAGACCTACTGAGGAATTGATTATCATCCCAAGGGTTTTTCATGCCTCCTTCCTTCAAAAGCTTTGATGGTGGAAACACATATACATATTTGAGGTGGTTGTTGCAAGGTGGCGATGATTTTACTCTTTAGATTCTTTATAGTAGCGGGTATTGCTTTTGATTGGTATGTTGAACGCAATGGTTGATAAGATATTTGTTGAGTTAGAGCAACTCTTCATCAAGAGATTTCTTTGAGCTTAAAGGGTTCTGTAGGTGATCTCGTTGTATACAACACACTGGTGAGTCACTTGTTGATTATATTCTCAATGGCATAACAGAAGTGAACATGTATCTAACAACATGCCATTGAGATTCTCTTGAAGAATATCCATGGCCCGGTTCCTTCATGCTTAAGGGCTTCACTATCAAGACATTTGAGAAGCTAATCAACAAGGCTAGTCTGAGAGGCCAAATAGTTACCTTTTCAAGATCGGTTGCCTAGCGAAGCCAAAGGTCTATGAGAAGAAACACGGAGTAGTTGCGATGGTTGACAAGGGAAAGCCAACTAGAGATCGGTCAGAGACCACGACCTCGGTAGACCTCCTTTGCCACCATGGTAGCCTTATACCTCCAGCTACCTCCATGGCGACCACCACGACCACCCTCGACCATGCTATAGCACATGCATACACGCCGCCGGGTAGCTATGGTCCACCTACTCTTTTAGATAAGTTAAACAAACCTTATTCTTTTTGAGGGGAGGTAGGAAAATCTTTAAGAATCTCTTAAAGAAACGATTTATTTTGAGCCTAGGAGATCAGGAAGTAGCAAAAGTCATGATCAAACTTTTTCCCTTACCATATGCTAGGCACATGTTTTGGAGGATTGCTTCACATTTGGACGGCTTGAACACAACTTCAAGACCGGTGCTATAGTTATCCCAAAGGAATACCTTGTGGAACAACCTAGTTCCATTAGGGTAATCCTTGGGGATACATGTGATCTACCAAAACCAAGAAGGTTGGGATATCTCTTATCTACCTCTAAGATAGTCCAAAGATCAAGAAGCTTTCCTTGGTGCACGACCAAACCTCCAACAAGGAAGGTTTGCAAGTTTGCAGTGCCAACTCTAGGAAAGTGGGAGCTCAACGATAGCGCAACATGTGTTCTCTGGGATAGCCCTTTAGCATAGCCATCGTGTCCAGCTTCCGACCTTCTGACCTCGGACTTCTTCTTCCATTTATTCTATTTATTCTACTAGTAGAACTCTTGTATCGTGGATAAGGGCATCAAATCCCTTACTCCACTCACTACTTGACTTTACTTTGTACCTCCAAATAATTCCAAGAAATTGAAGAATAAAGCTAGTTTGAATTATCTATGTCACTTATGGGTTGTCTTCTATTCTAATGATAACTCTTCAAGTCTAAATAACTATAATTTGATCTTCCTCTTTGATTGAGTTGGACTTTCCAACTCACGAACACTAGTTCACCTCTTGAGATAGACTTGGAATCATCGATTGAGGGTCCCATAGGAGAAGTATAGGTGAGCGTGAGTGCAGTGAACCTTCCACCTTGCCTCGAGATCAAGTCAACCTCCATGGTGGCAGGTTATACCTCTGAGTACCTCGAGAAACAAGTCATTGATGCTTGAAGATCAAGAAGCCCTTCCAAGATGCTCCACCCTTGGATATGCTTGTGGAAGACGACCAAGGTGGACTACAATGTTTCTCATCTAAGAAAGTTGCCATCTAAGCTAAGCATATATGATGCCCTTGTCTTATCAAAGAGATGAGGGAATCACTAATCAAGGCTCTCCTTGATCCATATATGCTTAGTGACCGCTATAGGTGAGGAAGCACATTATGCAAAAGAAGCCCAAGGATCCTTCACGATGAAGACCTTCTGGGGGACTTGGAGCACAACCGTCCCCTCTGCATCATAGTCGACATGGATGGTTCAAACTCAGGGGTTCTCATGGATGCAGTGCATCGATGAACATTATGAGTCTAAAGACCCTTTCTATTTGAGATGACATCTCTCCACTCAGGAGATAGGATGATGTTGAGAGGATTCAATGATCAAGGTGAGCGGGCTTTAGGTTATAATAGTGTTACCATTGGAGATAGGTGAAGAGCCAAGTTCTATATCATTGATTTGAATACTTAATTCATTGCTTTGCTCAGTAGACCTTGGATACATCAGAATAAGAACATTCCATCCTCCCTTCATTAGTGCATCAAAGTTCAGAAAAGATGGAATTAAATATCGGGTCAACGTTGATGAAAAGCCATTTTTAATTAGGGAGGTTGAGATTTATGAGGATGCAACCTACTATCTTCCTCAACACACCCTTTCTCATGAACTTGGACAAAATTCAAATGCAAAATCAAAAGAAAAAGAAAATCAAGAAAAGAAAAGATAAAATAAAATGAAAAGAAAAAAATGAAACAAGTCCACAAGAAAGGGAAATGAGAAAGAAATAGAGCTGCATATCACATTCCACCCATAGTCCATTCCATCATATGGACATGTGGGTAGAATGGCTCAACCTCCACCAGGTAGAGGCAGAGGTAGAAATAGAGGCGGTTCATAGAGGTGGGAGACCCCCAGTTGGCCTTCATCCAATAGGCGTGTTCCAGTTCATGAGTACCCCTACTATTCACATAGACTTGGAATCTGCTTGGAGGATGAGTCTAATGTGATTAGTATAGCCAACCTCTCGGTTCCATTGGAGGTGACTTTCATTCAGATGATGAAGAAGGCCTCCAAGCAAAAGTATTTTGGTTTATGTAGAACTATTAGGCGTGGTTGGAACCAGCTTCTCACTTACATCTCTTAGAAAGTTGAAGGTTTAGTAGTTAAGGAAGTCCCTAAGTCTTCCAGTGACATGAAGTAGAAGAGGTTCTTTCTGGGATCATCATCCTCAAGTCCTGATGTGGATGTAGAACTTGAGGAGGATACTTTTAAAGAATTAATGGAATTACCACTTGATTTTACTCCTTGTGTTCAAAATCTTATATAAAGGTTTGGTTCCTCACACATGGTCCCAATAGTTGAAAAGCTTTGGAACAACTCGAGGGAAGAACAATCAAAGTAGGACTAGGATTGACATAGTGGTCGATGATGGTGATTGCTTATTTGTTACTACCATTTGAGTCGATAGGTTCTTCTCACATCCCCAACTCTTATGAGAATGTGTATTTAGAAATCTCAGATGATCCAAATGATCTTCAAGTCAAGGATGCACCTCCAAAATTTGAAGAATAAATCCATTCAATAATAGACAAGCTAAAAGAAATCAACCTCGGGATAAAAGAAAATCCTCGCTCATCATTCATCAGTTCATTGATGAATGAAGAAGAAACCAATAACTTAATTTTTCTATTGACTGAGTTTAAAGACTACTTCATATGGAGTTATGAAGAAATTCACGGATTATCTCCACGTTGCGGTCCAGCAATAGCATTACCCTATTAAGCAAGCTCCTAGGCATGCGATTAGAAATTGAACAAGGTCATTTAAGTCAAGAAACTAATCGATGTTGGTTTCATCGGAAGAAAAATATCTACGGTTAGCTTGTGTCATCCCGGTTAAGAAGAAAAAGAATGGCCAAATTGCATTTGTCAATTTTAGGGACTTAAATAAGGCATGTCCTAAGGATGAGTTTCCTCTTCTATATTCAAAATTAATGGTGGACATTGCCTCATCTCATGCAGTCTTTTCTTTCATGGATGGGTCATCTAGCTATAACCAAATCAAGATGTCTGAAGATGAAAGAAACACCTTTTTTTGAACACGTCGAATCTTCTATTATATAGGGTCATGCCTTTTGACCTTAAAATCTTTGCATACCATGGCCATGACTTCAGATCTTCAATGAACTCATCCATCATCGTTGAGTGCTATGTTGATGATCTAGTAGTCAAAAATAAAAGAAGACCATCTCTTTGACTTGAGAGTAGTTTTCAAATGATTAAGATAATATAACCTAAAATGAATCCCACGAAGTGTGCATTTGAGTAGCTTCAGAAATTCCTTGGGTTTGTTGTTTGACAGGGGAATAGAAATAGATCACGAAAGATTAAAGCTATCTTAGAAATGTTGCCTTGAGTTTAACTCAACTTCAGATCCTTTCAAGGATGGCATATCTAAGATGCTTTATCTCAAATTTATCGGAGATGCAAGCCATTCGAACTTGTCAAAAGGATGAAGTTCAAGTGGGATGACAAGTGTCACATGCATTAAGATATCAAGAAGTACTTGGTGAAGCTAGCTACCCTATCTAGGCCACTCATCCTTTACACGCATTGGATGACTCTCTGCACTTGTTGGCCAATGATGAAGGAAAGGAGAGTTCCTCTACTACCAAGCATCATTTGATCTATTGAAGCAAACTATCCACCTAAATATTGCCTAGCTTTGATCTTTGCCTCCAAAAGCTACTACATGCTTTCTCAAGGTGAACTTGATCTGATGAATCCCCAATCTCATGACATGGCCAATGATATCCAGATTTGGCTCATGGTCCATGATACTCTGTTTGATATCACTTTTATACCCCTGCGTGGGGACAAACACTAGATTTCTTAGCGCACACCCACTTCCGCTTAGTGATGATCTCACGATGAACAAATCATGAACTTAGGGAGGCCAACAATGGATGGAGATGTATTTTGATGGTCTTCTTTTCTTAAAGGTGAAGCACCATGATCTATTCTCCCGGAAAGGCGGGGTAGGAATAGTTCTCTAACTCAAAATCACGATGTGATGAGATTCTCATACTATCTTTCCAACCCTGTATGAAGGTATCCTTGTCGGTGTCAAGCATCAACATCTTTGGGATTCTATTGGTTATCAACCGGTCGGGTACAAGTTCTCAAAAAGCTTTTACCATGAGTACACCATGAAGGCTGTTGGCCGATTCTCAGTTACCATCTACAAGGTTCCCGGCGAACTTCGATGCGATGCTTTGGCCAAACTTGCCAAGAGTGGCATGTCGAAGATGAGTCCATTCAATAAGGGTCCAAAATAGACAAGTTTCCTTTATTGATGTGAACTCATCGAGAGACTTTCTCTTGAAGGGGAGGTTGTCGTTGCCAAGGAGGATGGAGTTGGAGGAAACCATTCATACTTGACAACTAAACTACCAAGAAAGTCACAAGCCCATCGGTGAAATAGAGCTCTCTCTGCTCTTGTTGATGGCACCATATATGGTCCTTTGACCAAATGTGGTTATTGTTTAGACAAACATGAAGCCCATGGCATTAACCAAAGTACATGCAGTCTATGGAGCTCATCAATGAAGATGAAGATGAAGACAAAGATCAACTTGGATACTTCTTGGCCTTCTATGATTTCAAGCATGGATGTAGCTAGAAGATGCCATCATGTCGGTACACAATGTGGTCCTCCACCCAACATTCTACACCCTACATTGGCTTCATGGCCATTTGAGTGTTGGGGTACGACATTGTTATGATCGATCCTCCTTCTTAAGGGTCATCGATCTTCATTGCCGCCTACTTTTCCTGAGTGAGCCATCCCACTCAAGAGGTCAATTTCATGTGCTTCATTTTTTTTGAACCATATCATATATAGGTTTGGGTGCCTCGATGAATTATATCGATAATGACTTCATTCAAAAGCACAAGATCAACGCTTAGCTAGAAGACATGGTATATTGAGATACTCTACCATCTACTACTACAGAGCAAATGATGGCTTAGCGAAGCATTCAACAAAATCTCATCATCCATATATTGAAGAAAACTCTTGATGATAATGAGTGGCATAGCGGTTGGTTGAAGCCTTGTGTACCCACCCCTCACTTCTACCCCATTTTCCTTAGTGTATGGGTCTGAAGCCATTATACCTTTAGAAGTTTAGCTCCCATCATTAAGGATAGCATTGGGTAATCACTTCAAGCAAATGCAAAGTTATGGTTAGAAGAGCTCAAGGTTTGGAGGGAGTCTCCAGGCGCCAAAAATTGTATAAGCCAAAAAATTCAAGCTCAACAAGGTCTTTCAAGTAGGAGAACTTGTGTTAGTCTAAGGGACCAATTGTTGCCCATCAAAGATGGGACAAGTTTGAACCCACTTGGGAAGGCCCCATGTCATAGAGAAGAACCAAGGAGGATCTTATCGACTTATTGATTATAAAGGGAACACGATGCTTCCAATTAATGGGCTCTATCTAAGAAATATTACCCATGAAATAAATCATGTTTGAAAATAATCATTAATAAAAGAACAAAATTTGATTCCATTCATCAAATCTTCTCTTCTTTGAAGTGTTATGTGCTTATCTTAAATGTTTGGGGTAGGTGTAAGTCCCCTTGGCATCTATCCCTCTTCTTCATAAACATAATCACTCTTATTAGAATAGGTGTGAGAGAACCCAAGAGGCATCCTATTTTGATTAGCATAACTAAGTTAGGTAGAGTCCCCAAGTGGCATCCTTTCTTGGGAATCCTTCCATCCATGGCACCATTTCATCAAACTCCCACAGTGTTTTTGGGATAGGTGTAGAGAATCCTGAGGCATCCTATTCCTTTTAACACATGCATAAACAAACACAAATCTCTCATTTATTTTGATGTGGGAGCAAGCCCCTGTGACACTCACTCATTAGGATGCTCTAGGTCGGTCTACATATGCTATGTATGTCACCCAATGATCATTTATTGGAAGATGTGAGTCCACTTTCTTCCTAATTTGATCATTTGCAAACCAATGAGGCCTTGTTAGTATGGTAGTTCTTTGCCCTAGTAAGCTACCTCATGATCACTCTGCTTAAGAAGATGTGAGTCCCTATGCTTTCTTCTTGAACTAGGTTGAGTGTATTTGAGGATTAGGGTAAGTACCCTAGAGACTCCTTCCCTCTTGACTACTTTTGAGTCAATGTAAGTCCCCTAATGGCATTCACTCATGTAGTCACCTAGGTGGGATAGCATTGAGAAGACGACTATCCCAGTGATTTAGTTCCCTATAGGAGGATGTGAGTCCCCAGCTTTCTTCTAGGATGATTGTTGCAAACAGCACCTTGGTTGATGTTGATGTTCTATGGCGTGACTCCAGTACACCACTCTTAGATATGAGTCCCCGCTTTCTCCTTGAGTTGGACACCAGAATACTATTGGATATGACTAGCCATGTCATCTTCTCCAAGGTGTTGGATTAAGCCCTTTAGTGGCCCCATCCCCTGGGCACTCTATTTGGATCAAGTCCTTTGCAATCTCATTTAGACACTACCTGGGTTACTTTTGGATTATCCCCTTTCTAGTACCACCCGTGGTTGGAAAATTTGTTCATATGCAGATTCTCCCTTTGGTTTTAGTAAATAAGATAGATCTAGAGGCGATATAAGCTCCTTCTCTTTGATCCCTCATTAGGGTCCATGCTAAAATAAACTAAAATAAAACAAATAAATTAATTCACTTATGGATTAGAAATTCAAGCCCCCAAAGGGCCCCTTTTCTTAAGAAAGCAAAACTCCCTATAGGAATTGCTACGTTGAGATAAATCCCGATAAATCTCCGTAGTCGCTTAGGTTGGTTCAATCTATTTTCCATAGCGGTTACCCAAGTCATTCCTTTGAAAGATGTAAGACTACTATGCATTCTTTCTAGCATGACTATCATAAATCGACGAGCATCCCTAGGTCGGGTTCGATTTGTTGCCCAAAGCAACCGATCACCCCAGTGGTCTTTTGTAGTGGAAGATGTGAGTCCCTGAGCTTTCTTCCCTTAAATTGATCATTACAAACCGAAAGGCACTCCTTTGGTGGATAGTCTCCCATCGAAAATACTCCCTTTGGTTGATAAATCGAGATAGGCTATATAGCTCCTTCTCATTTTGACCATCAAACCAACATAATCCAAAAAATAAAACAAATTTAAAAATAAAATTATCTTTGACTATTCTTGAGTTGATTTAAGTCCCCATGACATTCACTCAAGTCGGCCAGGTCGGTTGATTTGTTGCCCAGTAGCGATCACCCTAGTGGTTCCTTATCTCAGATGTGAGTCCGCTTTCTTCTTAAGACTTGACCATTGCACAAAGGCATTCCCCTTTGGTTAAGTCCAATAGATACTCCCTTTGAATTAGTAACTTGAGTTAGGACTAGGCCCTATTTTATTGATGTAGTTCATCAAATAGGATCCATCAAAATACAAAATAATCTAAAAATGAAATCTATCTTGACTATCTTGAGTTGATCTAAGTCCCCAGTGGCATTCACTCAATAGTCGACCTAGGTTAGGTTTAATATGT
Organism: Cymbidium sinense; assembly: GCA_021442155.1. NCBI lineage: Eukaryota > Viridiplantae > Streptophyta > Magnoliopsida > Asparagales > Orchidaceae > Cymbidium > Cymbidium sinense. The sequence continues at coordinate 21,499,571 of CM038218.1, read as the reverse complement.
TGCTTGCCAATGATCACCCAATGGTTTCTTGTTCTAGAAATGTGAGTCCTATGCTTTCTTAAGACTTGACCATTGTATACTGAAAGGTATTTCTCTTGGTTGGATAGTTCTACCTTGTGGTTGGCATACTACTCCCTTTGAATTGGTAAATCTGAGTTAGGTCTAGGCCTCCATGGCCCCTACTCAGTATAGTTCATCGCAAACTAATAGGATCCAACAAACAAATTTAAAAATAAAATTTATCTTTGACTATCCTTGAGTTGATTTAAGTCATTCACTCAATAGTCAACCTGTTGGGTCAATCCTGCCAAAGATCACCCCACTTTGGAGATGTAAGTCTACTCTTTCTTCTTAGTACATATTGTATCAAGGCATCCCTTTGGTTGGCTAATCTCTGTGTCTATTAGACTATCCTTTGATTGAATGAGTTAGTCTTGGCCTCTGGCTCTACTCAATTCATCATAAACCAATAGGGTCCATCTTAAAATCCAAAATCTGAAACAAATCTAAAATTTTGAAATAAACAAAGCCAAAGAAACAAATAAACAAACAATCAATCAATCTAAATCAACCCTTTTTGCTTCTCCTCAATGAGATGTAAATCTTTCTAGTCCCATAGCAGATCTATGATTCTAATCCCTCAGTGGATTTCTCAACCCCTCCCTTGTGGATGACTTGAACTTGCTTTCCCAGTGGAGAGTTCACTTTTCTATCCCTCGTGGAGTCTAAACAACAAACAAAATCAAATTAAACAAGCAACAAATTAAAACAAATTCAACCCTCTTCCTCAGCGGAACTCAAATCAAACCTCTCATCCCCTTGTGGATGACTTGAACTTCTTCCTAGTGGAAGGTTCACACTCTATCCAGTGGATTCTTCCTCTCTTAGTCTTGGACATAAGTAGAGCCACATTGCATTAGGCTCTAGATTCTTTCTACTCCTTGGGTTAAGGATAGATTGTTTCTACAAATGCTTGTGATCTTTTACTGTTGTTAATCATTTTGGTCAACACCAATATCTGTGGTGTACTTGGTCAGTTACACCACACCTTTTGGGCGCCCTTTGTTGACCTCATTTTTAGAATGAGCTCTCAACACCTTCATCTTAGACATTGAATTCCTCTTAGACTTTAAGAGTTCTTTACTCTTAAGACACATCTAGTGATTAGCTGGGCACTCAACCTAGCCCTAGAAGATTTAGAAGGGTTAGCCATAAAAATAGGTCATGCCCTAGGGGTGTTAGGAAACTTGCCTACCATTAGCTTGCACCATTCCTCACTCTCCTTCCTTCAAGTCAAACTCCAAATCAATCTTAATTGATTTTATCCAAATCTAAATCAACTCCATATGATTGAAATCCATATTTGAAATCCATGATTGAAACTTTTGATTCAAACCCATGATCAAAATCCATCAAAATTCCTAAGTTCAAATCTTCTTAAGTCTTTAATCTTCCCTTAAGGACTTAACCAAAATCATGATCTAAACCAAATAAAATCCTTAAGATTTTATCATGATCCATTTATATTCTCATTTATATTAACATATATAAATTAAATATAAATTCAAACCAACCAAAATAAATTCAAAACTCAAAATCAATTCATGAAATCTTTGTTAAATCTTTCAAATTCCCTTTAATGGATTTAACCCAAATCAAGATTAAACCTATTCAAACTCATGGAATTTTCTCAAAATTTATTTATATTCACATTTATATTCTCATATATAAATAAAATATAAATATAAATCAATTAAATCAAATCCAAAATTAAATTAAATTTAAAATTCCCTTAAATCTTTAAATTCCTTTAATGGAAATCATGATCAAACCTATTCATACTCATGGGATTTTCAAAACTCATTTATATTCACATTTATATTCTCATAATAAATATATAAATATAAATCAATCAAATCCAATTCAAAATTAAATTCCAATTTAAAAATTTTCTTAAATCCTTTAAATTCCCTTTAATGGATTTAGCTAAATCATGATTTCAAATCCTCAAAATTTTCTCATGATCCATTTATATTCTCATTTATATTCACATATATAAATGAAATATAAATTCAAACAATCAAAATTCCAAAAATCAAACTCAAATCAACTCAAAATCTAAGCCTTTCAAGTCAAAATCTTGGGCTTAGCCAAATCAACTTCAAATCAAGCCAAACTCTTGATTTTCTATCATGATTCAATCAAAGATACAATCATAAACCCATATATAAATCTAAATTTCAATCAAACAATCAAAACCCAAGTCAAAAATCAAAACCAAAACCCCTTCATATTCTTCCTTTGAATATGAAATTATCAAATGGATCAAATCCCATTTGACTTCAAACCACTTGCAAATGGATTTATATTTCAATCATAAGTCCATAAACAAGTTCAATCAACTTCAAATCAAGCTTTGACCAAGCCATTTGACCCACTTAGCGTCACTTGACCCAAAGTGACCTAAAGTACCCTTATGAGCTAAATTTCTAACAAATTTGGATTGAACCAACTCATCCTCTCATCATGATCAACAATCATCATGGGATGATCAATCAATCAAATTGGGTCAAACCAAGTCAAACCTAAGGGTTGACCAAGTCTTAATAATGAAACTTAACATAGACAAATTCTACCATAGGCCAAATTGATTGAAAACCATTGATCTAAGTTCACTCATGACCTATGTTTGAACTTGACCATGCCAACATTTGAGCCTAACCTATCCCAATTGGCCACTTGACCCAAGTTGATCTATCTTGACCTAAAAAGTTAAAATGGGTCAAAAATTGATCTAAGCCAAATTGACTCAAATCATTGGGTTAAGTTCATTCCAAATCACTTGTTAAACTTGACCAAAGCCTCAATTGGCCAACTAGACCTAACTAGCCAATTGAGAAACATGACCTAAAGGGTCATGTTGAGCCAAATTGAACTTAACCAAAATTGATTGGAAAGATACCAATCCACTCCATATGACTAACCTAACCCTAAACCTACCTTGACCTACCTCAAATAGGTCAAATGGGTCAAATAGGTCAACTTGACCCATTTGACCTAAATGAAGTCATATGAGCCAAAGAAATCTAAACCAAATTGAACCAAACCAAAGCCACCAAAATATTTCAAATGGTCATATGAACTTGACCCAACCCTTGGTTTGACCCAATTTGACCAATTGGTCAACTTGACCCATTTTGAGCTAAATGGGTAAATATTAGTCAAACCCTATCAAATGGATTCCAAATCCAATGAAACATGGCCAAACCTAGCTTCTCCATAAACCTAACATATCGAAAGTGAAAAATTAGCAAAATGACCATCCTACCCCTAGGCCATAGAACAAATTTTGGCTTAATCCATGGGTAATTTGGTCATACCCTCTTCACTTTCACTTAAGCTTTCCTAAAAGCTCAAGGGGACCTAGTGATGAGTGGTGCACCCAACCCAATGGGTTTGGGTCAGCCCATTTGGTCCCTAGACCAAACCCGACCCTATGGGTCAAAATTGAAAATTCAAACTCCCTCTCAAGCATAAATTTAAGCACATGAGAGGTTGGCAATCCTCTCCTTGGCTCAAATTGACCATATGCACACTCCTAACTGATCAAACAACCCTCAGCCTATGATCAATTGGATCAAAACAACAAGAACATTGATGGATGTCCGATCCTTCAAGGGGGAGATATACTCCCCCTAGACAAACTCAAATGCATAATTTTTGAATTTGATTGAGTGTTAGTAAAACTTAGGAGCCATCAGAGAGTGATAGCAAGCATCCTAGAGCTCTTGCCAATTCCCCATTCTCTATTTTCAAACAGTGAAAATAGGGGAGCTCAATCCTTTTGCCAACTTATTCCACACTTCAATCCATTGCAAATCCTTTTGCAAGCACACTTAGGTGACAAAGTCGTGCTCACCTAAATTCATTCCCTAGTTCTAAAGGCAAGGCAGGATTGAATTGGATTAAAGCTAAACTCAAGTAAAGGAGGAAGTGATCCATAGGAAGATCCACTGAATCTCAAGTGCTCAAAACTTCAGCAAGGCTTCGTCTTAACCAAAAAAAGCTTCTCCAAGGGAATCGAGCCCCGGTGATCACCTCTGGCGACGTATGAGATTTTCAACCATTAAACTCAATGTGGTGTGGAGCTTTGTAAGAGAAAATTTCACCCCATCAATTTTTGACCATTGGATTTCCCGCTCTCTATCTTTAGATGGTGTGGGTTGAGTTTGATTGGAATCCATGCTAGATCAAGCTTGAATCTTCCCCTTGATCATGGACGGTCTCTATTGATCAAGGGGAAGAACTTGGGTGATCTCAGCCATCCATTCGCATATTTTAGATGGACAGTTGAGATAATCCCAAACATTTAGAAATTCCTTTACCCATTTTAAAATGTGGGAAGATCCTTAGCCGTATGATCTTTGATCAGACGATAGAGGATTAAAGCACGTGTGCCGCCAACCGCCATTTGAGATGTGATGATTAAGTGACCTCCCTCATGGCCACGCGTGTGTAAACTGATCACCCACATGCACGCACCATGAGAGATTACTTAGGATTAGTTTAAAATGCTTAGTTAATTTCTAATTAATTTAGGAATCTTCCAAAATTTATAATTCTCTCTAGAAATTCAAAAAATTATGAAATAAAATCTTATGGAAAGATAATTAAACCTAGAATATTTTAAAATTAATTTTAATAAGTTTTAAGTTATGCTTTTCTTTGAATTTGGGTTTTATGGGAAAGTTTATTTTTCTAATTACTTTTTAATTAAGCCTTTGATTAATCCTAAATTTCTTGGGTAAGTTTTAGGGCATGACTTCTACCTCCCCTAATTTTCTTGGGATTTGTTGAAGGCTTGATTAGAAGAATTGCTTATGGTTTTCTTAATTAACCTCCTTATGTAATTAAGCATAATTACAGTATGATTAGTAATTTTAACCTATGATTATGGTTGATTAAGGTTATATCCAATAAGTAGGAGGTTTATGGAATATTTTTGGGGCATTTCCCCTAAGCTATTCCCTAAACCCCCTCTTCTCTCCTTAATCTCCTCTAAATTAATGGTAATTCATTAATTATCACCTTAATCAATTTCTAAAAATTCTAAAAAGTTTCCATAACTTAATTAATCTACTTTTGGGTAGATGCTTAAGTGTTTAATAGCCTAAGTTCAATTAAGGAAATCAAAACCCAATTCACAAGTATGAAAGGGTGTTTTGAAATTACTTAAGCTAAATATCTTTGCTTAATTAACTTTTAATTGTAAGCCAAATTGCATTAGGTATTTTCCTTATTATGTGCATTGCAAATTTAAATTCCTTGTGGGTTCTATGTCATCTCAGTGGCTCATAATTATTTAGTTAATTTTTCTAAGGTGGTGTAGGTAAGGGTAAATTAAGTTACTTAGTTCATACTTTAACCTAATTAACACATAAAAATGGATCTAATTATCTAAAAATTAAAAAAAAATTTTAAACACATGTGGGAATGGGTTAGGAATAACAAACTTAACTCATCTTTTCAAAATTAAATCAAACTTCAAACTAAACAAAAATAATAATGAATTCACTTTGATTTATTTTAAACTTTCTTATTCCATAAGAATGTCTTTAGGATTTAAGTGAAGTGAGTTTGTTTACATGTTTTCATTGCTTTGAATTTTTCCCCAACATGTTAAATTTGTATGTCATCTAATTTTATACATTCATGTTTTTCAAATTCCAATTTTAAAATGAAATTGTTTACTTTATGTCAAATTTACATGTGTTGGCTAAAGTAGAAATATGAGTGGCTATTATCACTACTAAACTAAAATTATTTTTAAAACATATAAATAAAATATCAAATCTGAAAGTATGCTACTTATATTCTAATTATAAGCTTTCATATGAAGATTATAAAGGAATGTTTAGCATAGTTTTCCTTTCTCTCTTATGTTGGTATAGTTTTGAATAGGAATTTGGTGAGATGTGTGGTTCATTTGAAACGAACCTAACACTCACCTAATTTCATATCCTATTCATCCCCATGCTATCATCTAAGAAGGGCTACCTATACTTGCATACATAAATTGCATAAACCAAATGAATCCATTAATGCAACTTTTGCATTCTTCTTTTCCATTTCATTTATTTTATGCACATATTTATATTTAAAGAAAGTGGTATATTAGTCTAGACAACCCCGAGGTTGTGAGATTTTAAGTAGCCGTAAGTAGGTTTTATACCTTACATCTCTGGTTAATAATGGCACTGTACTCATTTATGTCTTTCTTACTTTCATGTGTGTATGTGAAAATTTGCATAAAGAAACCCTTTTCTATTTAAGAAAATCATGCATACTAATATTCTAAATTTCCTTAAATGGATTACTTAGCATGCATCATAAAGTGTGTTAAATACTCTCATTTTCATATATAGATATGCTTAGGGTCCTTCCATATGCATATTATACGTATTGGGAAAAGAAGTGAAGTAATGTGTGTTATGTGAATTTTGATTCATTTTATTTAATCTTAAAATGCCTTTATTTTTTTATTTGTTTAGAGTTCGTCTAAACTTAGGATTAATTAAAAGATTTAATCAAAACATTCACCTAAATGAAACTAAAATCTGAACCAACTTTAGAAATTTCTTAGGTTAGAGAAGGAAAGAGAAGTTCTCTTCTCTTTCCATCTCTTCATAACTTAGTAATTAATTGTAGGATCCACTTGAACTAAATGAAAATAAAAAATAAAATCAACCCAAGACTTCTAAATAACTTAAAATGAAACCCTTCTCTAAGTTGAACATATTTTCACACTTAGAAAATCTTGACTTAAAGCCATAGCTAAGCATACCACACAAACCTTCAAAGCACCCACATTAGCCTAAGTCACGACTTCTAGCTTTAGGTTAGGTTAGTGCATAACTTGATGTTTTATTTTTTATGATATATGTTGTAGATTGGATGTTAGGGTGTATGCTCATAGAATGAAAGGTAGGGCGATATTAGTTTAACTATTCTTTTCTACAGGGGATTGTGCTTAAGGGGCACTATCATAAATAAAATTATAAATGCTTTTGCTTGCTGGTGCCTATACCCCTAAGCATAATTTATAGGCCAGGTGGACTTAATCACCCATGTGTGGGGTGATAAGTCCAATCTACATGCTTCAGATTTGTGTGGATTATTTTAGCTAACCTTTATTTTGCAGGTGTTAGTTAGATTTCTACTTTTCCTTTTCATGTAAAGCATTGTTCATAAGATCCTATCTCTTTAGGGAGTGAGTTTAAGGACTTAGTCTCTTTCTAAATAAAAATGGCCTAGCTATTTGCATTAAGCATATGACTTTCCTACATGTGTTTAAAATTGTAGGTAGACCAACCCAGGCAAAGTCCAGGCTCGGTGGTTTGTCCTCTCTTGTGGAGGCAAACCAAATACTCATTTTTTGCCTTAGATTTAGGTTGTGCTTTTGGCCCTCACCAAAGCTCCCTAGATATAGATTTTGAGGTTGCTTTTCCCTTTTGTGGCATTAAGCATAAATCCTCACTTCTTATGCATTTCCATAATATTGTATTACGAAATTGTATGCCCTAGCATTCTAATGAAAAATCCAACTAAAATAAATTAAATCAATTTTAAAATTTTAAAGCCCAATAGGATAGTTTGAGATGCCATTGGGTTTCCTAGCATCGTGAGCATCTCTTACTTATTCCCATTTGGCTTTGATAATAAATCTCTCTTTTTGATCAATCCCATTTGATCTTCAAAAATAAACTAATCGATTGATAGTCCCTTCCTATTGAAATCTGTAGAGACAAAGATCATTTACCTTAATCGAGAGTTTTCTTAAGGAATCCCTATTTCTTATGATGTAATTAACTATGGGGGCTTGCCCCTGTAGGGAACTTAACTAATCCAATTTAAAATAAACCCTGCTTTACATTTTCATGTAAAGTAGGGGAAGAATCTCTGGCACACTCCAAAGACCCAACATCCTTAGGTGTCCTTATTGAGGTCATTAGGTCCATTAAAGGGTAGTGACTTATATCTTTCGAGATAGTACACTATTCCTTGATGACGTACTCGATCACCTGAATAAGTAAATCTATGAATCTGTGTGGCATCCTAAAAAGACAAATTTCTATAGGTCTCCTCTTTCTCTTTCTACCAATATATTTTGAAAGGCGACTCCTTATATTAGATATTTTTCACCACAATAAGCTTTTTGAAACTACATTTGAATTTAATAGTGATAATAGCCACACATTTTCATAGGTTAATCAACACATGTAATCTTGACATAAAGGAAATTCATTTAAGTTTAAACATTTTGAAAACATGAATGCATGTAACCAAATGACACACATCATTTAATATGACTGGAAAGGAATAATAAGACATAAAACACTTGTTTCATTCAATCAAAGTAATTCCTAAGGACAATTATATCAAATAAAAGCAATTAAAGAAAACCAAATCTTGTTAATGGCATCTTTCATTTTATGTTTTGATTTGATTTAATGAAATGAGGGAAAGTTTGCTGATCCTAACCCATTCCCATGTTTGTGATTTAATTTGGTTTAATAAAAATAATTAAGTTGATTTTTCGGGTTAATTAAGTTTGATGCATTAAATTAACCCTTGCCATGTTACCTTAAAGTAATTAATTAAATAATTATGAGCCAACATGCATGGAAAATAACTTGCAATGATCCTAAGAAATGAAAGGGTCTAATGCAATTAGCTCATAATTAATAATTAATTATGTTTAGGAACTTAATTAAGTACTTTTATGGTTTCCGACATAGGTGAATTAACCATAATTTCCTTAAATGTCTTTAGGTTATTGAACACATAAATATCTACCCATGAATTGATTAATTAGGTTTTAATTTGTTTTATATTTTAATTAGATTAATGAAATCATTAATCACTTAATTAAACTTAAAATGAATTTCCACATGGGTTAACTATCCTCCAAATGAAGTAGACTTAGAGAAAAGATTAGGAAAGAGGCCCCAATTTAATTCCTAAGTCTCCTCACTGTTAAATAGTGATAAATGAGCCCAATTAATTAATTAATTTAATATTCATGTGATTAACTAACCATTAATCAAGTTAGGAGAGTAATTAAGGTTCAATTATTTAATTCTCCTAATTAATTAACCAATAAATCCCAAAATAATTACGGGAGGCAGAAGTCATCCCTCTAAACAATCTCAAAAGATTTAGAGTTAATTAATTAATTAATTAATAAGTAATTAAGATATTTAATTTTTTAATTAAACCTTAATTAAGCTCTAATTACTACTTAAAATCAATTAAGAATATTTTTAATAAATTCTTCTCTAAAACATCTTCAAAATGAATATTTATTTGTATTTTTATGATTTTCTATGATTTGTTATAATTTTTCAAAGTTTTCACTGATTTAAATGATTTTTCATGATTTTTATAAAGTTTATTAATTTATTTTAACTCAATTAAACTATTTAAGCTTCAAAATGCAATATCCCCCAATCTATAAATTTTTATGGTATGCCTATTTTAACTTCACTTTCAATCTCTGAAAATTTTAACTCAATCTGATTTGTATTGTTAGTTTAATTAATGAAATTTTCTTTTTCACTAAAACTTAAATTAAGCTCAAAATATTCAGTAAAATTTGAGGATTTTGAGTTTGATAGATTCTTCTCGAAAAGGCGAATCCAACGAGCCCTTGTTTGTAATTTGTAGTTGAGTACTTTATTTTCAATGAATTTGTTATGGTTCAGGAGATTTAATTAATTTTTAAAATCAAAAAATCGAGAATTTCCTACTTAACATAGTCAACACCGCGCAGCACTAATGTGGCAACGTGGTGCGATTGGCCATGTGGTTCGGTGTGGCATGCGGCATAGTGCTATTAGATGGCACAATGCCGCATCTCGCACAAAAGCGAGGAAAGGGTGAAATGCGTCTTGATTGGATCGGAATCAATCGTCGTCGATCGGACGGTCTAGATTGGATCATGAAATTTAAGGACCAATATCATGCAGATCTAACGTGAAATTGTAGCCATGCATTTTCCTCGATGTGGGATCGAACGGCGGCTGAGTTTCGCCCCACGAGTGGATGATAGCGATGACAGATGAATAGTGAAAATTGATGAGAAAATGGGATTTTTTTGAAAATTGAATAAAATCTCATTCGATCGGGCTCGATTTTGCATTGATTCTCACTAGAGAACCTCTAATTTCACATTAGGATTGTATAAAATGAAGAATGCAGGAATTTTCTAAGAAAATTTCTAAAATTGTGCAAACAACTATCACAAATAAAAGAACCTAAGGTCGGCTATGATTCTTGAAAATTACCTCACTGGGGATGATTTTTGGCGACAGGTGATGATCGAGCATGCTCCTGAATGCAAGAAGAAGCTTTGGAATGGATCTAGAGCTTTGTCTCCCTTTGGAATGATGTATTCACCAATGGCTATTGCTTCCTCACTGGAATCCGCTTGATTTTAATTATTTTCACTCTAAAATGAAGTAGGAATGATTGTTGGTTGGTTTGGGAGCTCTAGGAGAGTGAAATGAGGGCAGGAGGAGAAATTTTTAGGCTTCTCTTCCCTTGGGTTTGGTTTTGGCTGAAAATCACCTCTAATGGTTATTATAGGCCTCTAGTGGATGTCTTATGGCTTGAGATGGTTGGGAATGGTAGGGAATCATCTTAGGTGGCTTTATTTGAGTGGAGGAAGGTGTGAGAATGCAGCCAAGGCAAACAAAATGGGAGTCCTTGCTTGCCAAGTGTTCCAATGGGGGAAGTGAGGTGAATTCACCTCCCCATAAGTCATGGCTGACCCAACCACCTCTTGGGTTAGGTTGGTCAGTATCCTTGGAGCCTATGTGGACTAATGGATGAGAGCCAAGTGGCCAAGGCAGAGAAATGACCATTTACATGGGTGTTTTGTCTTATGTGATACCCTTAGCCCAAGGGAAGAGTGGTCATTTGGCAGATTTAAGATGAGTCAAAAGTGGGTTGGACCAAATTTTAGGTCATTTGGAGTTTATTTGGTTCAACTTAGCTCAATTTAACCCATTTGGGTCAAATTAGGTCAAAATAAATTAGGTAAACCAATTGGACAAATTTGGTCAAACCAAAGGTTGGGTCAAGTTCAAATGATCATTTGAAGTGTATTGTTGTCTTTGGTTTGGTTTAATTTAGATTTAATTTAGATTTTGGCCAATTTGGTCTTTTAGGTCAATTTGGGCTAAGTTGAGTTAGGTTGACCAATTGGCCAAATTGGGCTCAATTATGGCTTTGGTCAAGTTTAATAATCAATTTGGAATGAACTTGAGCCATTGGTTGCAATCAATTTGAATTTGACCTATTTTAGCCTTTTTGGTCAATTTGGGTCAAATGGTCAATTGAGTTTCATTTGGCTCAATTGATGGTCAAGTTATGTTTAATCATTGATTATGAGTTGATGTGAATTGATGGTTTCACTTGATTTGATGTAGGATCTGTTTCTATATGGACAAGGCACATGACATGAAAGTGGGTTATAGGTGAGGATGAGAATTTGTCATAACGTGTGCCAGCACTAGGAGAATAGTTGTGCAGCTAATAAAATAAATTTTTTTCTTTAATAATATTGAAGTTTATCCCATATAATGTGCCCAAATAAATATCATAAGGTGACCTGAGGTGATCTAAATGCAAGCAACTAATTTCATTATAATTTCACATTTATAATCACCACTTGATTTTTATATATATATATATATATATATATATATATATATATATATATATATATATATATATATATATATATATATATATATATATATATATATATATATATATATATATATATAATCAAGTGGTGATTATAAATATGAAATTATAATGAAATTAGTTGCTATATATTGTGTTCCATTCATTCAATTATTTAGGCAAATTAGATGTTGATTGTAAGTGAATCGAACATTTCAGATTCATCGGTGTTATATGATTTGTGGTCGGAGGTTGTTCGAACAAAGTAAATGCCAATCGAATGAAGGGGATTCTGATTCAATTTCATAGTACATCACTTGCATAGCTTGGTATTCATTTTATGCTCAATCAAATTGACAATTAGATGCTCCATCTAGCATATTTCAATATTTCGGATGCACCGCACGATTCGTTTTGAGAATGAATGATGTTTGATTAGTCTTGTTGCGGTCTAGAAAACCAGTTGCGGTAGAGTGAAAGTTTATGCCTTAGCCTTGTTGTGAAATCCAGCACTCACACAAGTATTTAAAGAGTGAACAAGAAAACTCCAGAATCTTTTATGTGAAAAATCTCGAAAAGAGGAAAAACCATGGAGCCTAGCCCAGTAAGAATCTTCCACTATGTATTTGTTTCAGAGTACAAAATTTTCCGATAACGGGATTACAGAATTGTATATTAGAAGAGTCGACAATGAAATCAGAATCGACAACAACAACGTCACGTTGAGTTATGGTATTTATTAGTAGAGAATATAGTGAAACGCGGGTCAAAAACGATAGCGGTTGTCGGTGGTGGTGACCGGCGGTAATGACCGGCGGTGGCGCTTGACGGCAGCGGTGGTTGGCCGCCGACGATGGTGGTCGGCGGCGACAAACCGGCGATGGTGTGCATCGGTCAGATGACCGCGATGATGGCGGTGGCTAGCGATGGCCGGCGATGGTGGCGGCGGTATCAGCGATAGTAGTCGATGGCGATGATGGCGATGGTGGTCAGCGATGATAGCCGGATAGTTGACATAGCCGCGCAGCGGCAGTGATGGTCTGATGACAACCCGGCAGCGAAGATGGCATAGGATCGATAGTGGTGGCGGCGGTGACGGCAAACGATGGTGGTTGGTAACCAACAAGGGTGGTCGGCAACCGTCAAGTGGTGGCACGATTATGCATGGAGGATTTTCAAGCTTTAGAGCTCTCTCCTCTCTCTTGCTTCGCCTCCCCTTATATGAAGAATGAGGGGCTATTTATAGATTTGAGGAGTGACATCTCTATAAATACATGCAAAATCCGAACCACTCCTCTCCATCGGACGGCTCAAAATGATTCCTTTAATCATATGATGTATTTTGTGTATTTGAATGCTCAAATGAAGTCATAATTATAAGATCTTGGGCTTATTAGACCCGGCTCATCAAGACGCTCGATTTGACTATAAACACTCCATGTTTAAGAGTCAATTGATAATAAGTGTTTGATCTCGGTTAGTCTTGATTCAGAACTAGATTGCTTTCGACATCAAGATTCATGCTTCGACTAGTGAAATTTTCAGGGTCATATCAAGTCTCGACGGTGCTAAAAGTGATTTCAGCATGATTCTCGAAACACGTCCTTAACCCACTGTTGCCATCTTATTTGATTTAATTGACTATGATAAGCCCACTTCATATATCTCGGCGCTTCAGACACATCGACATAGCATATTACATGAACGGATGATGTTTGAAGAATCTCGATGACGATCAAAGTATTTTGATTCAGATTTATGTGCAGTCACTTTTGTCGTCCACCATTCTTGATATGCCAAACCGACTCAGCTAGTGTGATAGTGATAGAGGTCAACACATACATGCTTAGTGAGATGTGTAGGGCATGTTGAACATGACATTGGGTATATGCATCCATGCACACATAACGTACAATTGTGTCAAATAACGAAGCACGTTAGATGCTAGTTAAGCACGCAATGCACAATACTGAGTGCACATAGATGACCTTGAGGATAAGATGGTAAGTAGATTTTCGAGCAACATAAAGGTGGATGGATGCTTTGACAAACTAGAAGTTATAGTTTGGTTTTTATTATTCTTATACATTATTATTACTTTTGTTGCGTGCTAGAAAACCAGTTGCGGTAGAGTGAAAGTTTTCACCTTAGCTTCGCTGTGAAATCCAGCACACACACAGGTATTTAAAGAGTGAACAAGAAAACTCCAGATTTTTTACGTGAAAAATCTCGAAAAGAGGGAAAAACCACGGGCAAACTGAAAAAGCTTCCACTATGTATCTTTTAGAGTACAAGATCTTCCGTCTCGGGATTACGATTGTATATGAGAAAGGAACAATTATGTGATAACGATCGGGTAGTAATTCTTAGTAATATAGCGGATGATGGTAAAGCTGCGAGCAATCAGTGAAATGTGGAGAATAATTCGCAAATCACAATCCAAGAAAGCAGGAATAATCATGATAGAAGTCATCATGATGGAGACTTACAGAGATTGATGGCAGCAAGGATTAATGGCGGCGTCGGTTGGCGGCCGTCAGTGGCGGTACGGTGTGCTTGGAGGATCTTTAGAGCTCTCTCTCTCTTGCTTCCCGAATTGATAGTTAATTAGATATCCAGAATATTGATTTGGATAATCTATTGAGAGTAAGATTTGCCGGTTTCGACAAAATCTGAAGGAACGAAGTTTGATGAATCTTCATTCTTCGCTTGCGCTCCTTAAAAGCTTGAAATGCTACATCTCGATGGTAGTTTTGATCTTGTTGGGAAACTTGGTCGTCATACAAGATGATATAATGGGAATCGTATCCAGGCAAACCTGTGTGTGCTGAATTTCAAAGTGGTAGCGAAAATTTTACTCTACCGCACTGATTTTCTAGCGCAATAACTTTATATATATATATATATATGATATATGGCAGTTGTCTATAATAGTTCTGATATCTCAGAAGACGACGCATTGGCTTAACCCATTTTGTACAGTAGATAATGGTTGAACACTTCTTAATACATGCATGATACTTTGATGTATTTTTTTGCAACATTATACTAGCCTTCTGCTATTGTTGACATATCAAATTGAGTTGTGAAATATACATTGAGATCAATATTTTGTGACCCTTATCCTAATTGTTTCTTCATCTTCTAGCCCCATATTATTTGTAAGAGAAAATCTATCTGAGAGTATCATATCCCTGATGCTTCTCAAATGAAGTCTTTGTTAACAATGTAACTAGCGATTCTACATGCTTGGGGGAGTTGATATTTTGATTGTTGAAAGAATGCAAAAGTCAAGAAGTAAATTAATTAGTGCTAATTATGATTTCGTAATGACACCAACCGTATTGAGCTGAAAAGTTGGTGGTTATTAAGAGTGAGAAGGATCTTTAGAGTTAACCTCTGGACGAACGGTGTCATAGCGAGTATTCGGAGGACAAGAAAAAATGATTACGAAGGAGTTTGAGAAGAAATTTTTTTCCTTCGACTGCAAGGTATTCTCTTTCGCTGATATTTTAGCTGAGACTTTATCATGTACAATATTTTATTGATCTTATAAATCATGTCCCATTTGTTAAATAATTAAATAAATAACTCTTGTTCAACGTGTCGCCTTGCCCTTTTCTCCATTTTATGATATTTTTTCGCCAGCTAGCTAACGCTTTTAAACGATCTTAACAGAAAAAAAATAGTCTACTGCATGACCATCTATTGCTTTCTATCGCTTAACATGTACCATACAATTTTCGGAAGCTTAGCAGAGACTAGACTCTATTCTACTCAAGCTTCCATTGTAAAAGATTTTATTACTTCTACTTAAGATACATTGTATCCGTTATTGATGAGTAATCTAGCTTGCTCTATATGCAAGTTAAATTTAACTGAGTGGGCACACTAAAATGAACTATGAACAAGTCGAGAAAATTAGAACTAACCTGGAGAACTTCAGCAGCTGCTTATATTTTTATTTAGGAGTTGTTTAATTGAATGTATTTAGAGTGTAAAGTAAATCAAATACATATATTTTAATTTTTTAAAGTATTTGGTATGATGCAAAGTAGAATTATAAAGTATTTTTAGTGTATTTAAAATGTATTGGAAAGGTAATTTGTTGTGTATTTAAAATTCGGCCAAATTATATGAATTCCAAATACACTGCTCTGTATAAATTGAGAACGGCCGCCCGGCTCGCCATCCGCTACTTTTAGTGCCACCGGTTGCCGCGTTATCATTCGCCACCTCCCGTTCTGATCGTCACCCATTGTCGCCATCTCACATCTCGGCGGCCGACCATCGAAGCATCGCTTTCCACCTCATTCTCGCTATGAGCCATTGTATGCCCTATCACTCCGCGACCACTCTCGCCCTCACCTCACCCACTCATCACCACCATCCTGTTGTGCCCACTATTCGCCATCCCGGTTTCGCGAGCCGTCGTCTATCACCAATTTCTTATCAGTAGACCATGTCTTTTTAAAAATACTTCATTACATTTATTTTATCAAATAAGAAAAAAAATTCATATATTTATAAAAATTTTAACCAAACAACTTAAAATAATTTAAATATATTATATTTATTTTACACTATATATTTTTTTTATTCGGTCGGTTTTACTTCTAATCATGAAATGGCTCCACACACACGCATAGAGTTAAGTCTCCGCCAGCTTGGAAACAGACAGGTGACTACCATGCAAGAGGGCCTGAACTATGGACCCAAATGAAAATCATGTTGATTAGAATGGAACATGACACCTACACATAATCGATGGTTTTGGGCCACCCATAACATCCTGCTGTCAAAACTCATCAATAATAATATCCTTTGATTTCTTCATATAATTATTAGGTGCACCAGAAGAGACATATCAAAGTAGTAGTTTAAATAAGATTGTAAAAATCTTATTAAATATTGAACCTAAAAGCTTTAGTTTAAAAAAAATTTATTGGATGACTAAAAAAATTTAAATTATTTAAATATGATTTAAGTAATATAATAATGATATAAATATGAGACAAAAAATAATGAGAATTATTTTTTGAAATATGAAACACACATCACAAAAATCATTTTGTAATATTAAATTTAAATACCGAATATATTTAAGTAACTAAACTTTTCTTTAATAGCCTTAAGCAAAAATTTTCATAATTTTATAATTTATTTAGACTCTAAATTATTTATATTAGAATTAAGTTTTAATCATTGAAATAAAAATAAATAATGATAATTTGATCATAACATAATTTGGAGGTTCAATAAAATCATTATTAGTTCACTCATTCATTGATCTAAACATATGCTTTTATCAACTGTATACATTTTTCCGCCAAAGTAGCTTTAATTAGTGTGTCAATAATCGACCTAGTCTAATAATCCGACACAAACTTGACTCAAAAATATTAGGTTCAGATTGATCAATTTAATTTTGAGTCGGTTCGGGTTGACCCGCTAACCAAAAAATTGACTCGTCAGTTGAAATTGATCTAATTTTGGCTTTCTTTCTCACATGTCTAAATAGATAAATCGGGTTTGATTCACATTAATCGGTTTTGTCGAGTCAAGTTCGGTTAGGATTTTCAACCCGTATAATATTTGGCGGTTCAATTGGGTCAATTTTAGTCAGACTTGAGTCATACTTGTGTGCCTGAATTAACACCCCTAGCTTTAATTATTGATTGAACTACAAGAACTAGTCCATGGTTGAACCAACAAGTTTATTTTAATTTTCTATACCATGGGTTTAAGTTAATAGTTGATAGCTATAAATTACATAAATATAGAAATACCAAGTAATTGGTCATCTTTTGTATATAGAAATTAGTTTTAGATTGAAAATAATTTGAATATCAATATATATAAATACAACCTTATGTTGACCATTTTTTATTTCACAATCCTTAACAAGCGATATCAAAGCTAATAACTCTGTTGGAGTTAAATAGTTTATTTGAATTGTACCTCCTAAGAATATGGCTCCAAAAAACGTGATTAAAGTTCAAGAGTTTTTTTTTTTTAGAAAAATTTTGAGGGCCTAAGCCCAATTGTATTCCAACATGTGTTTACAGAAGGACAGCATAATCCCTTACAGGACTGAAAAACCTACGAAAAAAACAAAACTAAAAAACAGACCATAGAACATGATCAGGACACAAGCAGAAAAGAGAATTCCTGCTGAAACATAAAAGAAAACAAGAGAAACATATGGACTCAGAGATATAAAATACATCAAAGATGATAAAAAACAAGCACAACAGCAGTAACATCTTTCAAGGCCACAGGGAAGGGGAGAGTCCTCTCACGGTTATCAAGCAACAGCGATCCCCATATATCAAACCATCAGCAGAATCTGTTCACATTCAAGAAGGGGACCATGGTTGCAGAATGATCATCCAGGTGAGGGATACAGTATAAGAAGCTTAGTCGAATAGTTGTGCATAGAGAACCTCATCATCGTCCATAGCAAAAGAAGAAGAAGCGAAGGATACCCGCCAACGAAATATTCGAAGTAAAATATCAGCAGTGACATGTTTAGTAAAGCCATCCAGAAATTAACCGCTCAGCCAGTAAAAAACCGAAAAACAGCAGTTATCAGAGAAGCAGCCTCGATTAGAAATAGGAAAGAGGGTTATGGAGGATAGTAATTCCTCCATTTTTGAATCATTTCCTGCACATAGCTCGGCCAAGTTGTTTTAAATTTCCAAGATAGCATTTTGGCAGAGACCCTTTCTCTTACCTGAGTTAGCAAAGCAGAAAAGGGTTGGGAAATAGAAGAGTATATCTGATTGTTTCTTTCTCTCCGTATATAAACAAGAACTGCAATAATCAGATAGTGTCGATGTAACATTTTATGCTCCCCTTCATTAATGAAGTTCAAAACCTGGAAGAGGAGATTGCAACAGAAGAAAGCTACCATGTGGTATAAGAGCTCTCACCAGTTTCATGGCCATCGGGCATTCAAAAAATAAATGATTATGTGAATCAAAAATAGAATGACAAAAACAACAAAGAAGTTGAGTGCCAATTCCTTTATTTGCTAACTTATCAGATATTTTAAGACCATTTTTTGAATGCCATCCAACAATAGAGGGCATAGTTTATAGCCATTAAACCATATTCCTTTAGTCCAATCCCAATGATGGGTGGGATTCAAAGATTGCTTCTGAAATCTTTAGAAGAAGGTGAATTAGAGTTTAGCCGACTTACCGTCAGTCCCCTTCCTTTATAGAGTTTCACATATCATTTGGGTACACACGGGATGAGAAGCCACAAGTGCACTAGGAACATTCCATTGACCATTTTGTAAAATTGAATGGATCTTCAAATTATCAGAGAGGTTCAAAGATTTCAGCCCATTAACACCCAACCAATTACAAAGTGATTGCCCATTACACCAAGGATCATAGTATAGAGAAAAAACATTACCTGCCCCAACTTTAAAAATCAGTTTATTCCTAAATTTTTCAGCAACCTTCATAATCGATTTCCAAAGTGGAGAGACTCTGAGAATGCTTGGTTTCCATAATGAGGTGTATTTAGCTAAGCACCATCTAGCAAAGATTGTTTCTCCCTTACAGATTTTCCACATTAATTTAAGTTTGCTGATCATATTGATAGAAGAAGCAGAAAGTAAACCTACACCACCTTTATCTTTTGGTAGGGTAGTGCGTTCCCAAGAAATAGTGTGTAGCTTTTTGGCCTCCCCAGAATGATAGAAAAATTTGGCTGTAAAAGAGCGATTTTTTTAATAATGCCATCGAGAATAGCCATATATGAAACCAATATGATAAGTAGCTATTTATAGATGATCTGATAAGTTGTAATCTTCCACCTAAGGGGAGGAATTTACTTTTCCAACCAGCCATCCATGCATGGAGTCTATCAAAGAGAGGAGAAAAGTGAGCCATCTTAATTACTCCTTTAATAAGAGGTAAACCCAAATATTTGAAGGGGAATGTTCCCAATGAATACCCAAAGCTGTATGTGTCTTCTTTCTTACTAGAGGCATAGGGATGATTTAGAGTAATTTACTTCAAGTCCCAAATAAGATTTAAGAGATTGAAGAGTGGACTTAAGGGAGTTAAATGTGGAGAAGTTAACATTTCCCATCACTAAAAGGTCATCAGCATACAATAAGTGGGAAGAGTGTTGTCTAGCAATAGCAATAGGATTGTATAGCCCTTTGTTAATTTCATTTTCTAACATACAAGAGAAAGTATCCATGGCAATAGTAAAAAGAAAAGGATAGTGGGCAACCTTGTCGAATTTGAAGAAGAGAAATAACCGAAATGTTCCCATTTAGCACTATAGAGAAGGGCACATCTGAAATACATGCTTCCACCCAAGTTGTGAACCTCTTAGGAAATCCTTTATCAAGGAGTCTATGAATCAAGGCTTTTCTGTTGATTTTATCAAAAGCTTTTTTCAAGTCAATTTTAGCTAGAAAGTAGGAGCAATTAGAGATGGAGAACTCATTGCATATCTCAAAGGCCATAGCTAAATTATCAGCAATATCTCATCCTTTAACAAAGGCAGATTGAGAATAGTTAATAATAGAAGGGAGGAATCTCTTAATTTGATTTGCAAGAATTTTGGCCACCACCTTATAGAATGTATTACATAAGGAGATGGGACGATAGTCTTCTATTCTATTTGAGTGTTTCACCTTTGGAATGAGTTAAAGAGTGTGCTTGAAACAATTGGGCACTAGAGTTCTTGAAAAGAGAGAAACGGCATTAACAAAAGATTTGCCTGTGATTTCCCAAGAATCAATGAAGAACTTGGAGTTAAAGCCATTAGGACCCGGAGATTTGTTTTCACTAATACTGTTTAAGGTAGCAATAATTTCCTGTTCAGAAATATCAGCTTCAAGATAAGCACCATGAACCGAAGAAAGACAAGTCCCTGCAGGAAAATTCTGCACTGGAAAAATAATAGAGTCATCACAATTGAAAAGATCCTCATAGTACTTATAAAAAATATCAGTGATTTCCTTATGATCAGAGAAAACACTCAAATCGGTTTGCACTTCTCTTATCAAATTTGAGCTTTTCCTTTCTTTGATAGAGAAGTAGAGGAATTTTAAATCATCATCTGAATGGGTTAGCCAATGAGCCTTTGCTCTCTGTTTAATCCACAACATTTCTTTGATAATGAGCTCAGTATATCTATTTTTGATCTCCTTAGCATCATGAATCAGATGAATGTTATAAGGATCACTTTCCAATTTCCCAAGGACTTCACTTTGTTCGATTTCACTATGTTAATTTCTCTGTAAGGGAGATATATCCTATATCTACCTTTCATCATAATTTTGACAAGTTTCAGCTTTTTAGAGAGGACATAAAATGGGTCTCCTTGAATGAAGTTACTCCAGGCCTCCATAATATCCTCCTTAAACCCTGGCTTTAAGGTCCAATAATTCACGAAAAGGAAAGCGTTGAGATGCCAAGGAGATTGAAGAAGAGTTACGGTGAGTGATCCGATGATGAGGAGGTAGAACTTTATAAAGGAAGATGGAAACATCTCAATCCAATTGGAATTACAAAAGACACGATCAATTTTTTGAATATATGGGATTTTCCAACCGATTATACCGGGTGAAATGTAATCACGTGGGAGCTCTAGCCAACCACATTCATGAACACAGTCTTTAAATTCCATAGAAGAGTTTAGGGAGATTAGATTACCCCCTTTCTTATCCTTACAGCTCAATGGACAATTGAAGTCACCCAAAATTATCCAAGGAAGATAGCTAGAATCAGATAAGTCCTTTAGGGTGGACCACAAGGAGGATCGGCTAGAATCATTATCATAAATACTTGTTAAGAAAAACTAACCCGGGCTGTAACTTCGACCATGAAGGGCTTGGACTTGCATAATAACTCAAAGTTCAACCTATCTGCTTGCCATTTAATCCATATTCGACCACCAATTGTGCAGTCAAAATTGTTTACACTAGATTCAGAGGTGAATAAATTATAGTTAGAAGAGAGATGATTGGTGTGCATAGGAGTTGAATGAACTTTAGTCTTGAGTAGACAAAGAAGGTCAAGTTGAGAGTCTTTGATAAGCTTTCGATAGTCAGATATTCTTGCTGAGATAAACCCTAACATTCCAACTACCAAAGAAATCGATTCATTGGGAGGAGGGAAGAGGGTTTTACCCTTTTTTTGTTACCTTTTTGGGGGGCCAGTAAAGATTGAGAAGAGGAAGAGCTATTTCCTCCTTCCATGATTGTGCTGCTAGTATCTTGAATCCCTTTACTATTACCATAGTTGGTGAAATTTCTACACAGTAAGCATGTAGGTAACAACACCAAGAGAAATCGATCGTGAAGGATCGGTGTTTATATTTTCTTCCATGTCCTTAGGAAGAAAGATCATCATTATCGAAGGGTCCTGTGGTGGAGTATGGATTGGGGCTGATTCAAGTCAGCTATTGTGTTTGAAGTGGAGGGAAAACTATTAGAAGTATCTATAGTATTATCAACAGAAGAGGAGATAATAATCGGAGAAGAAGAAATCACGTTTCTTATAGGGGAGTGGGTAAGGGGAAGATTTGAGGGTAGGAGTCTCTTTAATAATCTGAGAGACCAATCTTGTTGGAGCTTTGGGGGGTGCTCGACTTCTACTGCGACCTCTAGGAGGAAGAGATGAAGTCGGGTTAAGCGGGCAATTGCATAAATAGTGAGAAAAAGTGTTACAGGTTGAACAAACTGTAGGTTTCCAATCATAGATAATGCTTTGCAAAAAAATTTTCCCATTTAAATTGATCGGAATGGAGTCAGGAAGAGGGGAGGAGGTATTAATTTGGACACAAATACGCGTGAACGTAATCCTTGATTTAGCTTTATAAGGTAATCCATGAATACCTATTTTACTAGCAACCTTAGAAAATCACCTCGTTCCAACAGCAGATAAAGTAAAATTAGGAAGTTTAATCCAAATCGGGATCTTAATGGGTTCATTAGATGGCGAAAATCCCAAGTCCACTTTTGGAAAACAAGCGTCCATTGAAAACAGGGTCCATGATTCCACACACCATATCAGTCCTCTTGGCGATTAAACTTGCGAAAATAGTCACCTTCGAAAGTAAGAAGATCAAGCATACCTTTGAAGATCCATTTCTTTTTAATTGCAGCTAGCAAAGATCTATAATATGGTCGCTTACCGATCGAGTGGCCAATTAGAGAGAGATGACATTCTTGCTTTCCGGCAGAGAGGTCTTCCTCTGAGAAGTCCACTTCATTGGTATCAGTCGGCATATAGGATAAAGGGATGGATTGGTTTTTGTCGGATTGCGCTAGGAGAAGATCTTTCCATACAGAGTGAGACCCGACTGGGTTTGATGAGATGTGAGCGGTGGTATGGGAGGAGGATGTAGGTAAAGGGAGAAAAGATCCATTTAGGGGTGGGCTGGCCAAACCAGTTGTCATGCCGATCTTTGAAAGGAGACCCTCATGGCCGGAGGTCAAGAGGAACTTGGAAAAGACTAATGCCCCAAAGGGAGAGGGGAGGTTATAGTGGAGGAAGAAGCAAGACAGAGGAGGAGGAAGGGAGGCGTCGAGAGAACCCTAGCGACCATCGGGGTTTTAGTGAATCCTCTCTCTCTCTCACTCTGAATGTAAAAGTTCAAGAGTTACTATTTTCACGCATACTCTAAATGATTGGGTGAGCTCACTACCATGAATTTGAGCTATAACCATAATTTTATATCAAATATGACCAATCATATATTTTTTTTAATGATACCTAAAATAATATCTTTAGCCAAGAATTTGAAGAACAACTACTTATAATGAGATTACAAATTTTTAGGGGGATTTACATAGATACCACATAATTTTTTATGTATTTATATATCTAACATCTAAATATTTATATGTATAACATCCTAATCTTTAATATCACATCAAAAATATCATCATCATTCACTTTTTAAAACTGAAATACATCTTTTTAAGCATAGAAAAATATTAGATAATTAAATATCTAACTTTAAGTGTTAGATATATAAATACATAAGAATTGTGTAGTATGTATGCAAATCTCCAAAAATTTAATCTATAAAGCTTATTATCATCTTGTCTAATATCAATATCCACACTCTTGAAACTATGTGATAAGTAACACAAAATGCTTGACAACAAGACACTTTTCACCCATTTCTTTTTTTCAAAATATGATTAATAGTGTGCTATTTATAACATTATTTTAATATATATATATATATATATATATATATGTATATATATATATATATATATATATATATATATATATATATATATATATATATATATATATATATATATATAACTTTTATAAATCTTGGTATTGTTTAAAACTTTTATTGATGAGGTGCAATAATTGACGTTGAATGCTCTCAATGAGCAAGAAATTATTATGACATGTGAACATTGACTTTAGTCTTACATCAAATAGTTGAAAATTATGATGGTTAAAAACTACATAATTACTTCTTAAAGGCTTTAGCTTTTAGGTTCTCCATTTATTTGACTATTTGACAATTGATGTATATATATTTGCTAACAAGTGATATCAAAGTGCATTTAAATGAAATTTAGTGGCTCACAACTCTTATGTGTTTTGACCACTTCGATGGTCTAGCTAGTAAATTTCAAGAGAAGATAACTCTCACAAGAGCTCTATGTCATTGAGTAGGAATTTGATGTATAACAATTAATAATATCAGTAAGATTCAAGTGAGAAAAAGTCATGAAAATAAAATTGACGTTGGCAATTCTTAGTGATCTAGCATCAGTTTATGTAAATATATGAGAATATTAAATTTAATCTCGTATCATATTAAATAATTAAAAACATATATTAATACACCAACATTTTAATAATTATGTTTTATTTCATATATATATTAATATATATATATATATAATATAACATATGTATTAATATATATATATAATATATATATTAATATGTATATTAATAACATATATATTAAAAATAATATGCATATATATAATATATTATGTATAATATAATAATAATAATACATATGTATATTATATAATAATAATAATAAATTTTGTATAATATGTATACATATATATATAATATTTTTTATGTACAATATTATATATAATATTATATGTATATAATAATAATAATAATATGTATATAATAATGTATATACATGTATTTATTATATAATAATAATAATATTATAATATATACATATGTATATATATTAATAATGTCAGAATGCATCATCATTTATAAAATAGGAAAAATTTTCAAAGCCCAATTTCATTTCAAAGTGAATGTACAAAGAGAGAAAAGTTTAAAAGGTGAGAAGGATGAAATAGTAACACAATTCAACTAGACCAGGGTCATCTAAGCAGAAGACCAAAAGAGACAAGAAAAACAAAAAGTATAACTTGGACTCAGAGTATCAAAAATCCTATAAAATAGGAACGCCAGTGAGTGAAGATTGAATTGTCATTCAGAAGTTTCCCAAGATAGTCAAGAGTTGAGATCCCAGCTTCCGATGGTTACCAGGCGTCGCCCTCCAATGGAATTGGCCAACAAGAGGGAAAATTGAATACAAAGGAAAACCCACCAGCCAAAATGATAAGAATGCTTACTCTTCAGCTGGGGGAGGGGGATCCATGGTTGCAAGACTGATCATCCAGATCGGAAGCCAATACACCAACATTGCAAGCTCACGGCAGCCAAAAACTCATCATAATCCAAAAATTAATATCTAAAGGAGATGTATCAAAACCAGTGGAAAGAGAAAGCAATCAAGGGTTAGATATCATTGAAGATAGCTTTATGTCTCTCCAATTCTCCAGCAAGAACATGACACAATTTGGCCAAGCAGCTTTGAAATTCCAGCATTTTAGTTTATGGGCAACAATCATCCTGATTTTAGAGGCAAGGGAGGAGGCACCTTTGAGGTGAGTTCTATTGTTCCTTTCTCTCCATAGTATGTATACTATAACATCAATGATAAGGTAATGTAACCTTTGAATAGCTTTATGATTCAAACAACAAGCTTCATTTAGAACCATCTAAAGGGAGGAGGAATAAGATGAGAACTCTCATTTGGTAGCAGACTTTTGATCAATCACATAGAGAGGGGGCACTTAAAAAGAGATGTGAATAAGACTCAGGATAGAGTTCAAAATAGCATACCATAGTAGATCCTAAGCCTTTCGACGAGAAGACGTCAGAGGTTTTGAGACCACCTTGGTAGGCCATCCAATAATAGAGTGCATGATTAATTGAGAAACCTTTAAACCAAATTTTCTTGGACCAATACAGAGATGGATAGTGGGAAAAGATAGAAAGCATAAGATCAGAGTTAGATAAAAGCTTCCTGTCCTTCTAACAAACAACATTCATCAATAAGATAAGAGGGAGCTGCTTAATGCCATAATAACACCAAGGGTTTCTCAATTTTACATTATCTGGTAGGACCCAATTGTTATTAATGATAATAGAATTAAGGGTAGAAAAGATGGGTTTACCAAATAAAGCTAAGAGTAGGTCCAAGGGTCTCAAATAAGGAATTGTTAAACCCAAAGGTTGAAGAACAAGGAGAGATGAGCACCATTGCCAATTTAAAAGCTTATATTCTTCCTATTGACCTCCATATATGTGTCATAAGTCAAGTACAATATATAAGTTGAATTCGGCAAACTTCAGAAGTGACAGTGTGCAAATCAAGGATCAAAATATACTGGACATCACCGAAAATGGTCAAAACAACCTCCGATTGATGAACAGACTTCACTGTTGCGTTCAGAATGTCTAAATTGATTGGAATATAAATATTGCATAATTTGATCAACCGAGCGATGACTCATTATATGTGCATTTTGAGTCGAAAGATGTGATGATGTTTGAACGACCTCCGTTCATGAAATTGATCACGCCGTTAGCTTCAAAATGCTAAAAACTACCAAATGAGACTATCGCCGGGTGATGCGTCAAATATCGAATGATGCGTGATAACATGTAAATCGAGGCTGAAATATACTGGATATCACCAAAATCAACCCAAATGACCTCCGATCAATGAATGAACTTCTCCATTTCATTCAAAACATCAAAATTAGTCAAAATATAAATATTGCACAACTTGATGATCAACTGATCAAGCGTCGAATTAACACCCTACCGTATATCGAAATTGGAGGACATAACAACGACCGTTCACAAAATTGATTGTAGCTTTGAATCATGAAATCTATTATGTAAACTTTTACTCAATTAGCAAGTCTATGAAAATTGAGTGATCGAAAGTGGCGAGCGTATTTTGGTATGACTCAATTTGATGTCGACTTGAACTAAACAACCTCTGATTGTAAAATGGGCTGTGCCGTTGCATTCGGAACATCGAAATAAGCTAAGATTGACATATATTTTGACCATATAATGATGTCAGCATAAATTCATATTAAAATTGATTAATATTTGGAAAATTAATTTAAAAAGTCCATTAATTCCCAATAATTCAACGAATAATCTTGTACCCGCTCCTCCCTCACGGCTAACCCAAGCGAACCCTCCTCTTCATGCGCCCAATCCTTGCATGACCTCCTCCCCTTCTTCGCGCAAGTTGACTCTTTACGTGCATCACGACAGTTCCCCATTCACTGATCTCCCTCTTCCATCGACCTCCTCCAGCCATTCTCCTTCCTCTTCTTCAGAAAATAAAATCTGGATCCCTTCCTCTCTAAACAAAAATCTTCCTCTTCCTCATCAAACCTCTTCCACTTCCTCTCCCAACTGAAAGACTCTTCTTATCTTCTCCTTCTTTCTTTTTCTTTCTTTTCTTTCTTTTCTTTATTTTCTTTCTTCTTCTTCCTTTTTCCAATCTGAAATTACTTCCCCTTATTATTTTCAATTTCATCTCTTCTTCTTCCTTCTCCTTCTTCTTTCTTTTTCTTTCTTTTCTTTATTTTCTTTCATCTTCTTCCTTCTCCAATCTGAAATTACTTTTCCTTTTTACTCTTTCTTTATTTTCCTTCCCATTGTAAAATCCCCTCTTTTCTTCGATTGATCTTCTTTCTTAAAATCTTACTTTGTAAATTTGCAATCTCCCTAGCTGAACCCCTCTAGTTGAATTGGCCTCACTGATCATTGAAAATGCACAGGAAAATAAGTTCAAATATGTGTGACGCGCAATTTCTTAATGTATATTAATGTAAATGTGCGGAATTGAAATATATGTGCTTGTGTCCTTTTCTATAGGTTCCAAGATCATAAGCATACATATATAGCGACAAGAAATGTTAATGTAGAAATATATGTACTTGTGTCTTTATTTATGCATGTTTCAAGACCCCGCTAATGCCCCATAGGGTGTAGCAGATTTGAATATGGTCATGGTGTCACAAGACACCACTCGCTAAACTCAATAGGGCATATCGAGCAAGCCAAAAAAATGTTAGATGTCACTCCCCTAGCTTAAATACTGCCAAAATTGTCAAAATCTTTTGACTTAAAAAATGAAAAATAAAAGAATCGGCTTAAGAATGTTAAGCAAGGAAACCTAAGGCTAAATTCAAATTAAAAAACTTCAAACAAAAAAGGGGAAGGGAAGAGGACATACAATGAATACAAAGGTAAAAAAATGAGGTGAAAAACACTTACAAAATTTATCTAAGCGAGTTGAAAGCCCACTAAAATTTTTAATCCTTCTCTTTCAAACACTCCAACTCTTCAAACAAATGGAATGGAATATAAGGCCCCCTCTTGGCCTTATTATAGAAATTAGAGAGGTAGTGAAGGACCCACTTTAAAAAAAAGAGGACATGAATGTAGGAGAGCTTGAATAAGTTTCCTATGTGTGTCATAGCATAACTAACTTCAATGCAAGCACTTAAAATGTTGGTATTTGAAGTTTTGGCTGTAATACCTAATTGAAAACAAACATTTGCGTGGAGGAATTCTATCGAGCTATCTAAGGAAATTTAATTTATTGATTCACTGAAGTAACTTTGAGGGATTGGATTTTCATGTAAAACTACAAATTAAACTGTCTTTTGAATTTATAGCTTCAAACACATGTAAATGTAAATAAAATTGAACTTTACATTCACTTTCAAGTAAACACAATATTCAAGCATTTCAATTTATGTGAGCTCGCATATATAAAATCATGATATTTCAATAGCTTAACTTAAGTGTTGAAAGATATATGCAAGATTTTAAATGAATGAAACATACCACTAACGCCACCGGATTCGTAACGCATCGTACAAGCAAACATAAGACATTAATTAAGGAATTATTAAATAAACCCGCATGGGCTCTGACACTACATTGAGTGCTTAAATTCAAGTGTCTGAGGATTCTACGCAGGCTGCTTCCTAGTTTAGCCTTAGGACTGGGTCCAACTTAACAAAACATAAAAATCTATTGTAAGAATGTTAACTTAGTAAAATATATGAGAAGCTAATTTTATCATCTTCTGAAGATCGATCCTATTAGAGCTCAGAGTGTGATCTAAAGCTCTTAAGTATATTCAAATTAATCAATTTTTTTAAATCAAATTAACTCAAATTAAGTACCAATCTAAAATTGCTTAAATAAAATTCTATCATTAAAAACTTAAAGCAAAACTTAATCTATCCACTTTATGTAATTATTTGTTGGGGGTGACAAATTAAGAAAACCATAGCTCACAAATGAGTCAATGTCAAAATCAAGTGTTTTACTATGTTCACTCTCAATCAATCTCTTGCGGTAAGATGTGGCCGTGTCCTCATGCGTGGCTTGGCCAAGAGCTCCAGATGATGTATGACTAGAGTCCTTTGATCGGGTGGCTTGGCTAGTAAGGCTCCGTTATATTACGATCACGACCATAGCCCACATGCTCCCCAATGGCTTTGCCCTTTGGGTTGTAAATCATAGGGTACACCTATTAGGAAAAATATCCCTCTGTCAGCTAAGGTAGACTTTAACTTATCTCTTTATATAAAAATTGCCCCATGTCTACAAGGATTTCTTGGATGACAGAACCCATGTGTTGCTGATAAGGATCCTTCGGTGAGGTTAGGTCGACTACCTCCTCTAAGTAGACTAGGGACGATTGCGGGATGATGGAACCATGAGATCTAGATCGAGACGCATCATTCCCCAACCATCCATTTAAGCTAAAATGATGAATTTCATAATCTTAAATTCTAAAACTCCATATGATCTACTATATCTACACATTAAGTGACTAACTAGCCTTGTCAGTTCTCTTCACTTATTGGGATGGTAATTAACTATAGGGCTTGCTTTAGAAACCCGAACCAGATCTAAAGTCCCTACCAAATAAAGATGAAATCTTTGGGTAGTGTCTTATCTACTATTCCATCTACCTTTTGAAAATTACATTGACATTCTAAAATCAAACTCTCTTCAATTCAATATTGTCGAGAGGTCGGTGGTAAATTTTTCATGCCCATAGATTTATGGCGACTCCGCTAGGGACAAGATTTTCTTTCCATCTTTAGCTATTCATATATGTGCTATAGTAGCAATAAAATATTTGAAAATTCAAAACAAAAAATGGTGATTTAAATGTGTAATAAATTCATATTACTATTGTATGAGACTCTATATTGAATGAATTATTCTGTAGAGTACATATTTATTACACTATTATTTTGTTCTGTAGTGTCTTTGCATTTTGAAAGTTTGGGTGAAATAATAAGTGCTAATTACTAATTCCCATCTTTCACTTTACAGAATGGATCTACAGAGCACTCCTATCACAATTCAACTATGGCATGGTGTGTACATCTGCCTAGCCAATGTCCATCAACATAAGAGATGTTAGAGCTATAATTCAATTTGGTAGTTTGAGTTTCCTGGCTATCATAGCTACAACTCCTGAAGTACCCACCCATTGTACATTCATCCGAGGCCATGCTGGAAGACCTCAAGTTACTGAACCTCCTATTAGCCATGTTTGGCATTCAAAAGCCTTGAGTTCTCCCAATAGAGAACTTCAATTTTAAAAGGATTAGGCCAGTATCAAATGAAAAGAATCATTCAAGGCTTTAATGCCTCAGTATGCTCGATTGAACCTTTGCTTGGAAAGCATGATCATGAAGCTTCCTCATCGAAGCAAATTAACCAAAGATAGAGAAGAAGAAGAAATCGATGAGATCCCATTTGAGCGACCTCATGAACAAGCAATACTGCCACCAGAAGCGAGTATTCCTACCCACAATAACTTTGACAACCTAAAGTGGGTAAAAATGAATAGCTCTATTAATGAAGTAAAGTAGTCTTTCTGGAGCCAACCACGTTAAGCTCCACCACCATAGAAGAGATAGTTTGAAACACTGTCTGCCAGAATACACAAAGTTCTCAAAGTAGTCAAGGATAGAGGCTTAATGGAAAGAAGATTTCAGAGGCCCGTGGTGATTGAGAATACTGAAGCTCCACCAAGGAGGTTTCCATCTCTTCTGATAACTAGCCATCGAGCTCAATATGCTTCACATGGTGAGCGTCGAAGCGTGACACTCGGACCACGTGTCCAAGAATCCACTGTCGAAAGGTCCCGGTGAAAGGATAACCAGATATGGAGGCCAATGCCCAGTAATGAAACTTTGAAGAATGGAAGAGGTATGACATCTGATACATATACTCAGAAATCTACCTCAAAAATAACTCATCAGAAGTGGATACCCAAAAGAAGGGATATCACTGATGAAAGACATGATGGTCAACACCTTGGAGAGTCCTCTAGGAGATCCCATCATAGATTAGATTCACCCTCACAAGCGAAAGTTGACTTTGATCATAGTCCTTTAGTGGAAGAAGTATTCATTCTACACATTGAACCAGAGATCCATTGGAAATGTCAATCAGAAATTCATGCGTAAAAAGAAGGTGATGAAGAGGACACTATGGAAGTAGAAGTTGTCTATATGGTCAGAGATATAGATGAACTTTCTGCTATGCATCATCAACAATATGAATCCTGAGAGCTTGAACACGAATTCATGTTTTACAAGAAGAGTCTTCATAAGCAAATAGAGATCGATCTTCAATCTCTACTAAAGAAGAAGAAGAAGATCAATGAGAAAGAGATCATGGTGTTAAAGCTATTTATATGGTTGAACCGGAAATGATCTGGTACACACTTTTATATAGCATCATCATTCATCTAGCCTACCCACAAATGCACAAGAAGAATAATCAAGTTCTTCCCTAGAGATGATAGAGCAACAATAACAAAATAGAGAGGAAGAAGAAGAGCCTGTACTTATTGATGTTGTGGTGCTATCTAGAGAGCAAAGAGAAACACAACGTCAAATAGAAGTTAAAGACAAAGAAATTGCACAACTTGGTACCAAGATGAGTGACGTGATGGTACAAATGAATATCATGATGGAGATGTTGTAGAAGAATATCACATCAAGTGCAATACTTATTTTTTTCTACTAATCAATAGGTAGCTAATAATGCAACCTCTATACCATCAGTCACTCTAGTACCTCAAGCTCACACAGTACACATTACACCTGAAGTAAGGAATGAAGTTAACCAACTACCTCTTCAGTCGATAATTCAAAATTTGACTAACACACTTTGATAATAGCTTAAAATAATAAACAATGAAAAGATAAAGGCAGTCATTGCCTCAGATCTGATTGAAAAGTTGGTGAGTAAGGGTCACCCTTATCCAGCTGAATATGATCAAGTGTCATACCCAAAGGTTACTTGAAATTTAATACTTTCTGGCTTGGTAATCCAAAGCAACATCTAGCCCAATTTAAGGCTACTTGTGGTAACAGAGGGAATGATGCAGCTTTTCATCAGTTCATTAGCCTTCTTTGCGAGTGGTATGCTGATCAAATGATTTGGTTAAAGCCTTTGTTGAATTAGAGACTATATTTGTAAAGAGGTTTTCTAGTACAATTGAGAAACTCATAATCGTTGACCTTATCTTGCTAAAAAAGAGAAAAGATGAGTCAATGACAAAATTCATAAGTCGTTGGCGTAACCTAAGTATGAAATGCGAGCAAAAATTGGAAGAAGAACACGTGATCCAATTGCTAATGGGCAATATGGATGATAAAATGGCACCATTTTTATGTATGGTGTCAATTACAATATTTCAAGACTTGTTTGATAGAGTGGCTAAATTTGAAAAGATGAATCACCCTAAGTCTGAAATCTATGCAGATAAAGCAAAGAGAAACAAACCTTTAGACTCAAGTAGAAACAAAACTCATGTCACTTCCTATAGCTCAAATGGTGAAAAGTGGGTGATATATAATGTGGATAAAAGAAAGCAGCCAATGTACAATGATGATAAAGGTAAGAAGCCTATCTATTCTAATCCATAGCCAAAATTAGTATTAGGAGAAAATGACAAATCTCAGACTTTTTCAAGTGGTGGGGAGCATCTTAAACAAGTAACAAGAGATGAAGAGTGAATGTGGCCATCTCTTAAGGAAAAGATGAACAAAGATATTCTTTAGAAGGGGATTGGAATTATTTGCAAGTAGTCAAAGTTGGTCTATTACAAAATTAAAAGGCCGAAGAAGTTGATCAAGTCGATCCAAATTACATCCCTATCATCGGATGATCAATCATCTATTGAGATTGTTATGTCTTCAAAGATTGGCTAGAAAGGAAGTATCGGCGAGGTGAATTTATCGATAGTGTTGTAGTCAACTAAGAGAGTCTACAAGGATGATTACGTCCTCTTCCGTATCATCCATCAAAGATAAGAAGAGAAATTAGTTCAGACTCAAGAATGGGAAACATTAGTCTCAAAAAAGACAGTGAAAATGCTAAAGCAGCTAAAAGGCATCCCTAATGTTAAGTGGAAAGCACAACTTGAACCTATATTGGACTTAAGAGAGATGCCTAAACTAAGTATTTGGGCTTCTTAGTGACATTTTGATAAGGCTACCTCATCACAACATGAGGAATAATCTACTAAATGCCAACCTCATAAATCAAAGAAGCTGGTGAAGAAAAAAGAAGATCAAGAAGGGAACTACAACTCAAAAGATTATTAATAATCTAGTGGAGTATCACCAGCTAGCAAGGCAACCATTTAGGCTTGCAGACTTTATGCCTAAACTTCGCATTGATGAATCAGATGAAGAAGATAATGGTGAATCTTGTCCAGTAGAGACATGCCAAATCATTTATATGATATCAATATTCTTCATCAATTACTCAAAATGATAAGGTAGTACACTCGACAAACCCATCAAAATTCTTATCAAGAAATAAATAAGAGCCTGAGGAGCTAACATCTGAATTTTGTTTAATGACTCAACATGACGATAACAGTTTGAATGAAGATCTATGTTTTCCCGATGGAGAAGAGTCAGACTCATCGATATCATCACATATGAAATGTATGAGGTTGAAAAATGAGTCTAGCCCTTTTGGTCAATCATCGTGAATAAAAAGTAAATTTGTTGAAACTACTTCTTCAGAAGAATTTAAGTAAGATAAGGAGATTCAAGTTCAATTGAGAAGTGGTAAAGTCTTACCACCTTCATCAAAGAGAAGAAATGCAAATAAATACAAAGACAAATAAATTGAGGTCAACAAAGATATCATTCCCAAAAATCCTAGAATGAAGCCTAAATCAAGCAAAAAGATAGTCTATAATATTCTCACATATGAGAAAGATCCCTGGCTATTATGAGGCTCTCTTGATGTCAAAAGATCTCAGAAACTTTGATATAGGCTCAAAGATCCAGAGAGTTATGAAGCTTACTTTGCTAAAAATGCATGACTGAAGCATTACAAACTCAAGATCTCCTAGTAATCACATTTTTTAAAGAAGATCTTATGTTGGGAACGGATCACCATCCTCTATATATTCGAGAGTGATGACATCTCAATTAGTGAATATTGATTGATCCGGGTTCTTCTATCAATCTTATGAGTCTAAAGTATTAAGAGGATTATCACTTGATATCCAACATCTTGGGAGAGATAAGTTGATGGTTCATGGTTTCAATGAAAAAGGGCAAAAAATCCTGGGTTCTTTTATTCTCCACTCAAGTTTTAGGATTTATATACAGAAGTTAAGTTTCATGTAATCGATGTTGATACATCATTTAGAGCTCTCTTAGGTCGACCATGGCTGCATGAGTATGGCATGGTCCCATCAACTATGCATCAGTGTATGAAGTACTTAAAAGATGGAAAAGAGTTTAGAATTCTAGCAACTACAACCATTCTCATGAAGTAAAGATATGAAGATGCAAAATATTTCATCCTTAAAGAGCCTAAGCCAACAGAGCCTCTTGAGGCAGTAGCATCCACTTCAGGAACTAAAAAGCAACTTCACAAAGTGAAAGAGCAGAAGCAAAGAGGAAGAAAGAAGGCAATGCCAACTCTCCCTAAAGCACTTAATTCTGCACCTAAATAAAAAAAAATCAGTTCCTCATTTGGGAAGTGGCATAGAAGAAGAAGAAGATATTTCTATCAAACCTAAGGGAACTTATAAGCTTTCAAGAAAGGCATAGTATGAAATAAGTGATTTTGATTCAGAATATGACTTTGAATCTACTTATGAAATAGAGTTCAAATGGTCAGAAGGATAGCTCACTTGGCGAGTTAGATGACTCACTCAAAATTATACCCATCCCATGGTGCTTCAAAGAAATCACTCCACTAGGGTTCATAATTGAAGAATTGATAACATTCTATGTGTCCATTGAGAGAGTGAAAAGAACTCTATTTTATAAATCTGAAGAGTCTCAGCCTCATAATTTTGAGCAGCCTGCTCAATAAGAAAATTATGATGAGATAGTGCCAACAAGAATACCAATATACTATCCATAGAAATTATGAAGAATGATGCATAAGCTTGGAATTCATATGAGAACTACTAAAAATAGAACTCAAATATTTAACAGGATGTGGAGCCAAAGAAGTCCTCAACCATCATGAAGAAGTGATAAGTTTATCACTAAAAGTCTTGGGTTCATCCACAAATCTCATCAAAATAAAGTCTATTATAAATAGAAGTGAGAAACTAAGAGTGAAGAAGATGATCTCCATGAAATTCTTCTTAAAATGATGAAGTAGAAGCCTACACTAAGAACTTGAAGATGGTGGACAAATAGCTACTATGGATGAACTCAAGAAATCAACTTAGGAGCTAAGATGATCCCCATCCAACTTTCGGTGTCCTTCTACGATGAGAAAGTTGAAGAAATAAAAATGCTACTTTGTGAATTGAGGATTGCTTTCATAAATATCAAGCTTATCTCGATGTAGTAGTTTATAAACTTTATTAAACCGGATGTGATGCATTAAGCAAGTTCCTCAGAATGAGATTGGAGATTGAAGAAGGTAATTAAAGAAGGCGATTGAAGGCGGTTTCATCTTGGAGGAGAAGTTATGCATATTGGATAGCCAACATTATCCCAGTTAGGATGAAGAATAGCTAAATCCATCTCTGCATTGACTTCCGGGACCTAAGTAAGGGGTATCCAAAAGATGACTTTCTACTTCCAATATCAGAACTACTATTGGACAATATTTCTAACTCCGACATGTTCTCATTCATGGATGAATTATCGAGATAAAATTAAATCAAGATGGCACCTGAAGATGAAAGACATGTATCATTCAGAACACTTATTGGCATTTATTGCTACACAGTCATGCATTTTGATTTTAAAAATGTTGGAGCTACATACCAAAGAGCCATGACATGTATTTTTGATGAGATGATTCACCAGAAGGTGCAATGTTATGTTGATGATTTGGTGGTGAAGAGCTTAAATTACAAAAATCACTTCGAAGACTTGAGAATTGTATCAGAGAGAATTAGAAAATATAATCTTAAGATGAATCCTCTAAAATGTGCATTCAAGATATCCTCCAGAAAATTCCTTGGGTATATTGTACGTCATAGAGGAATTGAAATCAATCCTACTAAGATCAAAGAAATTATGGAGATTCCTCCACCAAAGAGTTTGCGTCAACTTCATTCTTTACAAGGATAACTTGCATTCATCCGTCGATTTATATCAAACATATCAGGTTGATGAAGAAGGATTCTCTATTCAAATGGGATAAGGAGTGCCAAGAAGCATTTAATAGCATTAAAAGCTACCTGTTAAACCCACCAATGCTTGCAACGCCTACTCCAGGGAAGCCCCTCACTCTATACACAATTAAATTAAAAGAGTCCCTTGGAGCATTATTGGTGAAACAATGAAGAAAGCAAAGAGAATGCTCTTTATTATATCAGTTGAAGATTAATAGGAACAAAAATGAGATACTCTTTGATAGAGAAGCACTCTTTGGCATTGATCTTTGCAGTCTAAAACCTCCATCATTATATGTTATCTCACAAGATTACCCTCATCTCAAGGATCGATCCACTAAAGTATTTTGATAAGACCAAGACCGGTGACAATGGCAAGATGAGTATGCTTTTATAATTTGATATCACATGTTCGAGAAAGTAGTGAAGGGACAAGTCTTAGCAAATTTTCTTGTTGCACATCCCATCCCTGCTAACTCTTCTCTTAATGGCGATTTGCCTGATGAGAAAATTGTGCTCATTCATGAAAGAAAAAAGTCACAAATTTGGGAAATATACTTTGATGGAGCCTCATCGATCAAACAAGTCAAACCTCTAAATTCTCCAAGGACAAGAGCAGGAATCGGCATCATCTTCGTAACACTAAAGGGAGGGAAAATGAGATGATCATATGGGTTGACTGAGCCAAGAACTAATAATGAAGCTGAATATGAAGCATTAGTGGTAGGTCTTGAAGAAGCTATTTTCATAGGCATCCAAAACTTGCATATTTTGGGTGATTCTTAGCTTATTATAAATCAAGTACTTGGCATATATAAAATCAACAAGCTTGTGTTAGCTTTCTATCATAAGAGAGTTCTCGAGCTTATGAAGCAGATACCAAATGTTACACTAACTCGAGTCTCTCTATCTAAGAATAACAAAGTCGATTGCTTACCCAAATTAGCTAAGGAAATGGCAAGTATGAATGGTGATTATGCCATGATTGGCATATTTACTCGATGAGTTATAGAGCTATTAAAGTATCAATCCCAGGTAGAGGGTTATCAAATTTGACAATGAGGATGCTCGTTGTTCCTCATACTCCCCAAAATCAATAATAAGTTATAAGAAGAAAAGAATGATATTGCTTAAAAGTATGTAGCCTTTATTAGAGAAGAGTCACATGATTGGAGGCAACCCTTGATTGACTACTTTAAAGAAGGCAAATTACTAGATAATAAATCACTGATAGCTCAAATCGAGAAGAGAATGTTGTGCTATGCTTTCATCAATAATACTCTATATCATAGATCCTTTGAACAAATGTGGCTACAATGTCTAAATATAGATGAAGGAACCAAAGTGATGGTTGAAGTTCATGAAGGACTTTGTGGTGCACATCAATCAGGTCCCAAGATGGCAGTAAAGATCAAAAGGATGGGTTATTATTGGCCATCTATGGTGATCAATCATGCTAAGAGGTGTCATGAATGTCAAGTACATGGGAATATAATCCATGAACCTCCAAATCCACTACACCTAATAATATCATCTTGGCTATTCGAATGTTGGGGTAAAGACATAATTGAATCAATTAATCCTCCATTGTCAGTTGGACACCACTTCATCAACTAATTATTTCTCTAAGTGGTGCTACATTTAAAGAATTACTACTAATCAAGTGATTAACTTCTTCGCATAATGTAGTCTATAGATTTGGAGTGTCATGTTGAATAACTTCTGATAATGGAATAACTTTCAAAAGTGCAAAGATTTATAGATTCATCGATCGACACAAAATTGATTGACAATACTCTTCAATATACAACCCAAGAGCAAATGGTTTGGGAGGCCTTCAACAAGACATTAGTTAAGCTACTCAAGAAGATCCTTCACTAAAAATAAGAGAATGGCATACTAAACTAATAGAGGCACTATGGGCACATCAAATCACATACAAGACACTAAAGCCACTCCTTCATTGGTATTTGGGCAGCTTCTTCCCTTGAAGTTGAGTTGCCTTCACTTCGGGTAGCCATCCAATACAATCTAACTAAAGATCAAAATGTTCATTTGAGAATAGAGAAACTCAATGCGCTCGATAAAATTAGACTACAAGCTCATCAAAATCTGGAAGTTTATCGTGCAAAGATGTTTATGGCTTTTGACCATATGATGCGGCCTCGAACATTCCAAAAAGGAGAATTGGTCTTGGTGTTGAGAAGGCCAATTATTCCTAATCAAAAATTAGGTGGCAAATTTGAGCTTAACTAGGAACGCCCTTTTGTCATTGAGAAAGTATACCAAGGAGGGGCATACTAACTCATTGACATAAAGGGGAAAAGATGCCAATTAATGGTCATTACCTAAAAGTATTATACATGATAAATATTCTCAAAGTACAATAGAAATCCTCATGCAAGATAGGGGCATTTTTTTAGTATATCTATTTAGGTCAACATCGTGCTTTATGCAGAGATCCCTAAATAAATATACTCACTCCAGATGAAAAATTATTTTGATTACCAGGGGTATTTTAGATTTACATATATAGAGGAAATCAATGTTACATGTTAAAACCCTCTTAAGAGATTATCAATTCAAATATTGATGTATTTGCATATTTTCATCTTAAAAGTTCTTCTAAATGGTCTTTAGAATTCCCCTTCCAAGACATGGCATTTTTATTTTATATTAAGTTTATTTGAGTTGACATCATGGTATAAGACAAGATCCTCGAATATATTCTAATTTAGGTCGACATCGAGCTTTATGCAAATCCTTGAATATATCCAAAATTAATTGTTATTAAGATAGTTCATCTTTGGAAATAAATAATCTATTTCCATGCATGAAAAATAAGCCTAAATATCAAAAGTTTATCTCCCATATTTGTTAAATTCTAAAGATCAAATCAAGAACTCCCAATTTTGGAAGCTTCAATCAACTGAGTTGAAAGAAACTTCAACCTCTACATCTTGAAGTCTAGGACACGGATGGGTTCTAAAGGTCAAACTCAACAAGCCCACAAATGGTCGAGTTGCTAACGCTCTCCTCACTTAACAAGCCATAAAAAGGCCACGGTGAAAGAGCCCCATTCATCGGTCAATGACAAAACCATCCATTTTAGCTTAAGTGAAGACTTGAGTAAGTTCTAAGGTCAAACTCACAAACCCACAAATGGCCAAGTTGAGCTCTCCTCACTCAAAGCCATAAGAAAAGGCGCAGTAAGAGCCCTCATCGGTCAATGATGATAGATGTTCAATCTCTCTCCTTAGTGATTACAAGCAAAGGATCAAGAGATCCTTGATAGATCAAGATAATCTAAAACTCAATTGGTGGTCTTCAAATCAATCTATATATTACCCGTGATATTTCAATTTATTCTCAAATGATCAACCTCAAAGCAAAGATCAAAGCCAATCTCCTCATCAAGCGGCACAAGATGGAAAATTCCATAGTTCATACAAAGTTGACAACTAAAGAAATTTTGTAGTTATTCAGACTGTTAAAGCACACATTACTAGACTAATAACCCAAAATAGACTTAGTATAAGCTAGAAGGTTTAGTCATCTATACGTACCCTTCAATGAATCCATCAAAATAGTAAGCACAGGATTCATGGCATTCCTACACTTCTTGACAAGCCAATATGGACAAATCAGGTTAGTCCTTCATCAAGTTCGTCAAGCCTAAAGCTAGAATAGAAGGAGTTTCAAATTTGACCAAACACAGATAAACTGATTCCCTAGCGGAGTTCTTTATCAAAATAAGTAGACCAATTCCTCCATCAAAATCAACCAAGCATGAAGCTAGGGTTGGAGGAAACTCAAATCTGTTATGACATAAAAAAAAAGATTTTCAACAAAGCCATTGAAGCAGAGAGTAGATGGTGTAAGAACTCTTATCCATCTGACAAGTCGATTCTGACAAATTGGTCAATCATGTCATTTAGCATGTCTTAAATAAGCCAGAAAGTAAACCCAAAGAACAAAGCACCAAAATCAAGCCCAAAGCACAAATCAAAGCTGATTTTCTTATTAAATTCCCCAAAGATAAAAATCACAAGAGTAATAGAGGAATGCTGATTTCATTAATACAATAAGGTAATACATAACTGATGGAAAGAGAAATAAGAAAGAGAAAAAAGTATGTCGTGGGAGCCTAAACTGTAGCTCCTGAAGCTCTGCTGAATAAGCTACTAAAGACTGCTGCTCACTCTCAACCAACTGTAAAGCATTAGTAGCTCTAGTCAAAGAAGCCTCAGCATCTACCATAGCCCGG
This sequence comes from Cymbidium sinense, assembly GCA_021442155.1. Taxonomy (NCBI): domain Eukaryota; kingdom Viridiplantae; phylum Streptophyta; class Magnoliopsida; order Asparagales; family Orchidaceae; genus Cymbidium; species Cymbidium sinense. The sequence continues at coordinate 21,458,512 of CM038218.1, read as the reverse complement.
TGATGTAGCAGAACGGCTCCTACTCTATAGCCACGAGCTCTCCGTCTCGCCACTATAACTCTCGATCCTAGCAGATGCGATTCGAAGAAGCATCTATCAAACTCTGATGATCATATTATATAGCCTCAACACTCTCCTCCAACTCATCATGTGTTAGGTCAGCAGTCTCCCTATGAAGCTTGACATGCTCTCAAACTCGTAAGAAGTGTTAGAGACAATACCAGATCTCATCCAGTGGATCAAGAACTTTACATCTCTACAAAAACTCTCCAGATACCTGAGAACCTACTCCTCCAAGCCAGGAAGAGCTAAAATATCCAGAATGGTGTTCACATATGATGTGAAGCTATCTTGTCACTCTGGTGAATCCAAAGTAAGCTGAGAAACCACATCCCTCAAAAACACCAAGCCGTAATCCCGCATGCCCCTATCACATGGATCTAGCCTACAAGGATATCAATGGTAGATCTTAGACTCATAACCTACATCGGGCACTGCAAGGAACAAATGAAAAAAATTGGCATAAAGTAGAGCAGTAAATTTAAAGAAGTATAACTAAAGAACAAAGAGAGAAAGAAAGTACCTGAACATGATTAATTTGACTGAACTGGTGTATCGTAAGCGACGTAATCCTCGAGGACCTTCACTATCTGATAAGCTCCAGGGCTATGTGCTGGCTCAATAGATGTCCCACTAAGCACGAGATCTATCACCTTAGAAGTCTCCCTAAGACAATGGACAGAGTCAGGCTTAGTAGAGAAAAGTGGCTCCATAGAAGAAGTAGCAAAATCTGAAGTGGTAGTATCAAAGGCTGGCATGTGCGACAGCCCAACTCCAGAGTCCTCAATAATATCTCTAGTGCTACCTGACGCCTGTGGTACCTCGTTAGAAGTCAAAAGTTGTCATGGAAGTGGACTCATGGCATAATCAGGCTCAACAGCTCAGGGGAACTACACCTACGCCTATGGTGAAGAAATCTCGATAACTGGGGAGCAATCCTAGCTCTAACTTAGCTATGAGGAGTGGTATCCTCAGCCCTAACCTGCTCCTCAACTAGTACATCTGTCATGAATCAAATTAAAATATCAAATACACTGAATATATTTTAATGACACACTAAAGAGGATGGTAAAAGTATTAAAAAAATAGTAATTAAAGTAATTATACCTTTGGTGTTGTTGTGTCGTGCTGGTGGTGACTAACATCGAGGCCTCTGACCTCGAGGAACTCCTAAAGATCTCACCCTCCATTCATATCTTCTGGCATCACGCTCTAGAAAAGGACCAAAAGACATCCGTGCCAAGGTGAGGTTGGTATAACTAACCCCTGTGTGACGCTGCAGAGAACTATCCGAAAGTGAGCACTAGTACCAAGCCTCAGTAAATATAGCCAAACAGCTAAAGCAATCAAGTAACGTGTCTCAAGGGGATCCATCATGATCATCCTAATGTCTACTATACCAGGGATGAATGACCTACCATCATGAGCGATTGACTAAAAAAACTAAACTGCCATGCAACCCAGTTGGGCTGATAGCCCTCTATAATAACTGACTGCCCAAATTGATAACATAATCATCCAAGATGTGTACTAAAAAGGTACTCAACTACTCTCAATGTCCGACAACTATGAAGCAATGAATATCTGTCATTATCATCAAGATTGTCAATAAGATCAACCTCTATCAAGTCAGATGGTAAACCAAATATATCTAATTTGTGAACTAATAAAAATCAATCTCTGACCAAATGAGGAGCAAAGAAGAACATGCAAATCTGCTCCATCTCCAAAGTAGATGATGCTCAGTATAACTACAAGACTATAGGATATCCACGCTCTAAAAAGAATACATGATACTCAAAATAAGAAAATGCACCATGTATGTGGAGGTGAACCCAAGCGCATTATTACTACCACGTGAGTCACATCTGTAACTCTGAATCGCCGTAAATCACCCCAATATCCTGTAAATAGTAGCTAACAGTGCAGGGGTTAGAGAAATCCACTCACCTCGAGATATCCTGCTGGCTGCTAATAAAGCAACTGGACAAACTGATCCCTCTATGATGGGAAGCACAAAAACATAAAGCTAGGTCACTATAAATAAGACCAAGAACAAATCCTCGCTCAATCCCTGTAAGGCCAGAGAAGTCACTCCTGCTAATAAAATAGTCTTCACAGTCTCCTCAGATAAGTGACTGCCATCTAACACACCCAATTGAAAGGGTTATGTAGTGCTACATTCTCCTCAGATAGAGCATAATCCTGTAAGAAGCTCTGAATCCATGTACTCATAGGTAGTGCATCTCGTGATAATCTAGAATGTCCTGACGCCCTGAAAGTCTAGTGATAGTGGTTCAGAAGATCAATGTAAACAAAGGCATATTTACCTCATCGATCACAATCATTCAAGGCCGTGAAATAACTCTTCATCGGTGGAACACACTCTAGTGCTTAAGTATCGGAGACCTAACATAGCCTATAAGTCCCAAAGGATAACTATCAACTCCTTTGGGCCAATCCAACAAGTGTTACTACTAGCATCCTAGAACCCCACTACTCCATGAACCCAAGAAGAAGGCATACCTCCATAATCAAATAAAGAAACATATAATGCCTCATAAATGCCAAGTGTTCGTAAAGTGTCTCTATAAGCAAGATGTATCCCAGCAGTATCCAGGTGGAAGACTAGGAATCTTGCCAATAGGTGAATCTCGAAGCAAGTCTGATGACTTCGACTGTAACTAATGGTGGATCAGAAGTCTAGATTGTCTCATTCGCTTAGTGCTACCAGAAGCAGGTTTTTAAAATATCATAGTATCCAGAGCTAACTATCCAGGATTGTAGTCATTTCTTAATGGTTGTCACCCATGCGGATCCTCGAAGGAAACTTGAAGTACAGTAAAGAAGCATGGAAGAGTGCGCAAGAAAACCACGTAAAATCATGTCCCTCAACATATCGATGCTCAATCCTATCCCCGAGATCGCATCTCCACGGATCATATCGTCAATCTCACCAAATAGCCTCCTCACTCAGCGATTATCGTCTTCTAGCAAAATATTCTCCCTTCAAGTGTTTAAAGAAATAGCACATAAGAATCCAAGTGACATCATAACAAAGCATAAAAAAAGGGAGTTATACTAAGAAGCGCTAAAAAAAAGAGGAACAAGAAAATGAGAAAGTGAAGAAAGTTAAACAAAGAGTCAACCAATTTTCAACAAACGTGACTCGCTTCATGCATGAATCACATTTGTTGGGGGGCATTTGTTGACCTCCATATATGTGTCATAATTTGAGTCAAGCCTATAAGTTGAATTTGACGAACTTCGGAAGTGACATTGTCCAAATTGAGGCTCAAAATGCACTATACGTCACCAAAAATGGTCAAAATAACCTTCGATTGATGAACAGACTTCATTGTCACATTCAGAATATCAAAATTGATTGGAATATAAATAGTGCATAATTTAATGATCAATTGACCAAGCAATCAAACTATCAATGTGTCGATGGGCATATCAGAGTTGGAAAGCTACAAAGATGTTCGAATGAGCTCTGTTCATGAAATTGATTATGTTGTTAGCTTTGAAACACTAAAAGTACCAAATGAGAATATTCGCGCTTAGTTCGGGAAAATCTATGCAAATGTCAAATAATCGGAAGTGACAATGCATAAATCGAGACTGCAATATAGTGGATGTCGCCAAAATCAACCCAAATGACCTCCAATCAATGAACAGACTTTTCCATTGCATTCTAAACATTAAAACTGGTCAGAATATAAATATTGCATAAATTGATGATCAACTAATTAAGCGATCGAGTAGTCAATCTGCCTGCAAGCATATCAAGGTCAGGAGGCATAGACATAAGCCAAACGATCTCCATTCATGAAATTGATTATGCCATTAGCTTTGAAATATCAAAATATATCAAGTAAGATTATTCACACTCAATTCAAACAAGTCTACAAAAAAATTGAGTGGTCGAAAAGTGATTGTATTTTGTGTTGAAATTGACTCAATTTAGTAATTTGAACCAAATGGCCTCACCATTGTTGCTTGCATTTGGAACATTGGAATAAGCTAAGATTGATATATATATATATATATATATATTGACCATATAATGATGTCGACATAAAATTCATATTTAAATTGATTAATATTTGGAAAATTAATTAAAAAAGTTCATTAATTCCCATAACTCAAGCCCTAATCTAATGTGCACACCGCCTCCTCACTGACGGCCTTAACTGATAACCCTCCTCTTCATGCATGCCCCAATCCCAAGTGCTGTTTTTCTTTCATCAAGACTTTTCTAATTCCATTCGCATTCCTCACTCCATTGATTTCTTCCTTTTTCTGAAAATCGTTCTTCATCCTCTCCAAAATCAAAGCTATTTATCCAACCTCTTCTCTCTCCAACTGAATGAATATGAAATTATTTTACTTTTTCTCCCCCAAATTTCATCTCTTATTCTTCTCTTCTTCCTTTCTTTTCTTTCTTTTCTTTCTTCTTCTTCCTTCTCCAATCTGAAATTATTTTTCCTTTTTGTTCTTTCATTCCCATTCTACTATGAAGTCCCCTCATTTCTTCCCTAGCGAAACAATCTCCTTTTTAAAATTTCTTTTTGAAATTTGCAATCTCTAGCTAAACCCTCTCCTTTTCCTCATCGATCATTGCAAATCTAAGAAAGTTTGAATATGTGCGATGCACAATTTGTGAATATATGAATGTAAATGTGGGGAATGGAAATATATATGCTTGTGTCCTTTTATTAAGACCCTAATGCCCCATAGAATGCGGGTCAAAATGTGAATGTGGAAGTATATGTGCTTGTGTCTTTCTTTATGTAGGTTTCAAGACCTCCCTAATGCTCCATAGGGCATAGCGAGTGCAATGATGGTTGTGGTGTCGCAATACACCACTACACGCTAATAATGCAGAGCAAGCTAAAATATTGTTAGATGTCGCTTCCTAAATGTCGCCAAACTTTACCAAAATCTTTTGACTTAAAAAAAGGAAAATAAAAGAATCAGCTTAAGATTGATAACCAAGGAAACCTAAGGCTAAATTCAAATTAAAAAACTTCAAATAAAAAAGGGGAAGGGAAGAGGACATACAATGAATACAAAGGTAAAAAAAAAAAAAAGGTGAAAATCACTTACAAAATTTATCTAAGCGGAGTTGAAAGCCCACTAAAATTTATAATCCTTCTCTTTCAAACACTCCAACTCTTCAAACAAATGGAATGGAATGTAAGATACCCTCTTGGCCTTACTTATAGAAATTAGAAGAGGTAGTGAAGGACCCACTTTCAAAAATAAAGAAGGGGGAAACATGAATGTAGAAGAGTTTGAATAAGTTTCCTATGTGCATCATACATAACTAACTTCAACAAAAGCACTTGAAATTTTGGTATTTGAAGTTTTGGCTGTAATACCTAATTGAAAACAAATATTTGCATAGAGGAATTCTATCGAGCTATCTATGGAAGTTTAATTTATTGATTCACTAAAGTAACTCTGAGGGATTGGATTTTCATGTAAAACAACAAATTAAATTGTCTTTTGAATTTATAGCTTCAAGTCACATGTAAATACTTAAATAAAGTGAATTCATTACATTCACTTTCAAGTAAACACAATATTCAAGCATTTCAATTTATGGGAGCTCGCATATATAAAATCATTATATTTTCAATAGCTTAACTTAAGTGTTGAAAGATATATGCAAGCTTTTAAATGAATGAAACATACCACTAACACCGCCGGATTTGCAATTGAGAAATTATTAAATAAACTCACATGGGCACCCACACCTGAGTGCTTAAATTCAAGTGTTTGAGGATGCTACACGGGCTGCTTCCCGATTTAGTCTTAGGACTGGGTCTGGGTTAAACAAACCTAAAAATCTATTATAAGAATGTCAACTTAGTAAAATATTTGAGAAGCTAATTTATAGTAGATCGATCCTTTTAGCTAAATTGTAGATCTAAAGCTCTTAAGTACATTCAAATTAATCAATTTTTTAAATCAAATTAACTTAAATTAAGTAGCAATCTAAAACTGCTTAAATGAAATTCTTTCATTAAAAACTTAAAGTAAAATTTAATCTATCCACCTTTCAAAATTATTTATCGGGGGTGACAAATTAAGAAAACTATAGTTCGCAAAGACATGTCAAAATCAAGTGTTCTACTATGTTCACTCTCAATCAATCTCTTGCCAGTAAGGACGTGGCCCGTGTCTGTTGGCTTAATGAGCCTCATGTTCAATCCAATCAATTTTGATGATAACAAACGAATGCTTGGATGTTCTAATGAATATTTTTATATATTTCAGATATATCAATTGCTAATTACATATCCAATACATCTCAATATGTTTGGAGAAATTGCAAGAAGAAGAAGAATAAAGATAGATCAAATTGGATAATGTGAAGCTCAAAATATAATATTTTAGGTTATATGCATTTATTCATTGGCATGAATCAATTTTCTCACAACTTAACATATTATTTTAATGAGGTTAATTTATATAAATCTCTATTTAATTAACATTCAATTATATGTTTCATACATAGCATTTGAATTGTCAAAATAATAAATAATACTATTATTAAGTGTAATTATTTTTAATACAATTAAATATTTTAATTTAATTTGATGGTTATATGATAACTAACATATGTATTATTATATATTAATTATATCATAATATTAAATGTCACATGTCAAAATTAACAAAATATATGAAATTTTATATTTTAGCCAAAGTCATTTTATAATCAAGGAATTTATATCGATTTCATCTCCAATAGATTCCTTGGATTTTTTCCTTTAATTTGATAGGTCACATGACCCATGTTTGATTAAAATTAAATTTATTATGACTTTTCAAACATTAGCTGATTTTAATAATGAATGCATGCTACATGCTTTGAATATATTAAGAGCCATATTTGATTATTTTTACTTGCCCTGTGAATATTTTTGCTGCTTTAATTTAATATTTATTTAATATAAACTATATTTTTATTAAATATTAAATTATTACATGATAGCATGAGGTTAGAATAATATATATTTTTTGAAATAATTCAAAAATGACCTTCTTGCTTATAAATAGCCCTCATTCTCTTCATGAAAGTATTCCTCATTCAAAATTCAAAATTCAAAATCCCTCCAGCAAATCTAAGAGAAAATTTCTTAGATTTTCCTTCCAAGTGTTCTCCAAATATTGCAAGATCAAATCCTTGGTTTGGAAGCTTCAACATCTTCAACTAAGCAAGCTTTCTCAAATTACTTGAGTTTGTTTTCTTGATCTTAGTCCATTTTAGTTGTTCATGCTATTTTCACCATCTATTTATTCTTTCCAATTTATATTTGTTGGTGGATTAATCTTTGGACATTATTTTTCACATCAAAGTTTCTCAATCATCATTTTGTGAAAAACTCTTGTGATAGTTTGTAGGATTTATTTCAACTTGTTGAAATTTTTAACTTCCTACAAATTTCTTTTGGTTTCTTGAAATATTTCTTCATTAATCTCATTTTGAAAGATCGTTTATTCTTAGATCTATTTTAGAAGTATATAAAATTATTATGCTAAAATTATTTTCATATTTGCTAGATCTCTCTTTTTAATTAAAAGCTTACTAGCCTACTTAGATCTATCATATACTCATTTTAATTAAGTATTTTATCATCATTAGCTTTAATTGAAAGATTATTTTTGGTTAAAATAAAACAAATTATTCCTTGCTGAAATTTATTTTATGCAAAAGAATATTGTGAATTTATTTTGAAATAATTTTTATACTAGTCTATAAATTGTAATAACATAAACATCTTAGTAAGATCACTTTAAGATATTTATTTTATTATTTCTTATCAATATTAAGTGAGCATTTTATCGCCAAAATTTTAAGTGATCATTTGTAAGTTGTGAGATCATTTTGAATTGCTTGGTATATTTGTGAGATTTATTTTATCAAAACTTATTATTTTGCATTTTTTCTTTGTGTGTAAAATTTATATTTTACGCCTTTGTAGAGAGTACATATTATTATAGGGTTGTACCGCCTTATAGGAGAGTACTATTTATAAGCTATTTTGCATTTAGTGGATTCTAGGTGGCTATGTGAGCCATTTTTTTTTGAACCACGTAAAAATTATATTGTCTCTCTCTTACTTTATGTTTTTATTTTTCTACATTAAGAATTATATCTTATCATTATAAAATCAAATTAATTTTCTACTAAAACTTAAAATTTTAATATATTTCACCCCCCACGGGTATATGTTGGTATAAGAGCCTAGGATCTTTTATTAGCTTAACATCCAAGAGTAGATCTTTTCACTATGGCACAAGGTTTCCCAAAGGGTTCACTACCAGAGGGACGATCCACTCATAGACCTCCACTTTTAGATAGTGTACCATTTGATTATTGGAAAAATAGAATTAGTATATTTTTAAGAGGTCAAGATGCATGCATGTGGTATATGTTGACACATCAATATCATACACCCACGAGAAATAAATGACATTAAAGTAGAAAACCATTTGAGGAATGGTTTGTATGAAAGAGAACTTGATGAATTAAATGCTTTGTAATACTTTACATTATGTTTTATTACGATGATTACATGAAAATTTCAATGTTAAGTACAAAGAAATATGGGATAAACTCATTATAACTTATGAATGAACTAGTGAAGTTAAAGATGCTCATATATAAATAGACTTGTTCATGAATATGAGTTATTTCATATGTCTCCTTCAATCTACGATATGTATACTAGATTCATGAAAATAATTAACATTGCATTCTCTTGGAAAAACATATAGGAATAAAGACTTAGTCTATAAGATTCTTAGATGTCTTCCAAAAGAATGGGAAGCTAAAGTAACATATTAGTGAAGCTAAGATTTATCTACTTATCCACTTGATCATTTTGGGTTCTTTGATAGCACATGAACAAAGTTTATTCAAAGGGATAAGATGGATAACTCAAAGAAAAGGAGAAGGAGAAAGGAAAAGCCATTGCATTACAAGTTGATGATAGTGATGAGCATAACATCTCAAGCTCGATGGTGATAGTGATGAGGTGGTCATGCTATCCAAAAGGCTTGGGAACTTGCTAAGGAAGAAGAATCAAAGGTATAAAAATCTAAAAAACTATAAATTTCAAACTAAAAATTTCTACAAGTGAAGGGATCATTTGCTACCATTGTAAAAAAGCCCGACACATAAGAGGTGATTGTCCAACTTGTTGAATCAAAGAAGAAAGAGATTGATGTGAAAAGAAAAAAATATGAAGGAGAAAAAGTACCATAAGAAGAAGAAGATGGCTTTATGGGCCAATCCAGATTCAAATGAATCAAGTACTTGCTCATCCGATGAAGAGGTCAACATATGTCTTATGGAAAATGGAGAATCTGACTTAGATTCTCAAGAGGTATGTAATGATATATCTTATGATGAATTAGATGATGCTTTTAATGATTTAGTTATTGAATATAAAAATTAAAAAAGAAAATACAAAACCTTAGAAAAGAACATAAAAATTTAGATATGCATTTTGTGATTTAAAAAAATGAATGTGATAATTTAAAAGTAAAATACTTTTATTAAATTGTTCCTTACTTGTATGTAAACTTGAAAGAGAGAATATCTTGTTAAAATCAAGATTAGAATTATGTTTGAAATCACAAGTTCGTTATAATACTTCATCAAGAAAAACATTTAATAAAAATTATTTACATCATACACATCCACTCATATACCTTATAATTATCGTGCTAAGTCATATTCAAACACTAGTGTTTGGTGCAACTATTGTGATAGAAAAGGGCATATTTCATTTGATTTATGCACAAATTACAAAACACTAAGCAATCATCTTATGTATGGGTACCAAAAGGTACAAGCACTACACAAACCATGCATGCTAGATATCTTGCTTCAAATGTTGAATGTGGACCCAAACATGTTTGGGTTCCAAAAGTTAACATGTGAGTTTCTTTTGTAGGAATGCCTTCAAAGCAAAATCAAAGAAGGCATGTGGTACTTGGACAGTGGATGTTCAAGACATATGATGGGAGATAAAGATAAATTCACAACTTTAGAATCAAGTGATGGAGGATTTGTTACATATGGAGATAATGCAAAGGGAAAGATCATTGGCATTGGTTCTATTTGTAAGAATTCTATCACTTTAGATAAAGTTTTTCTAGTAGAAGGATTAAAATATAATTTAATTTCTATTAGTCAATTATGTGATAAAGGTTTGAATGTAGTATTTCCATGCATCATATTGCATTATAAAAATAATGAAAATGTTTGTTAGTAGGAAAAAGATATAAAAATATTTATGTCATTGATTTAGATAGCTTTCATGATGTGAATTTGAATTTACTTTGTTTTAAAAGCACTCATGATGATATATGGTTATGGCATAGGAGACTATGTCATATTAACATGCACACACTTAATAAAATTGCCAAACTTGATTTAGTAGTTGGATTACCTAAATTAAATTTTCATTCAAACTATGTTTGTGATGCATGTATTCATGGTAAGCATTCTAGAAGCTCATTTAAAAGTAAAAATATTATTCTACTTCTAGACCTCTAGAATTATTGCACATGGATTTATTTGGTCCCATTAGCAACCAGCTTAGGTGAAAAAATTATGGTTTTGTGATTGTTGATGATTTCTAGATATACTTGGGTTTTTTTGTAACTTACAAGGATGATGTTTTTGGTGAGTTTAGAAAGTTTTCTAAATATATTCAAAGAGAATAAGGCTTTTTGATCAATAGAGTTCAAACTGATCAAGGTGGCGAATTTGAAAATAAATTATTTGAGGATTATTATGATGAACATGGGATTAGACATAATTTTCTGCACCTAGAACTCCCCAACAAAATGGAGTAGTAGAGAGAAAAAATAGAATATTAATTGAATTAAGTAGATCTATGCTTGATGAGTATAAATTGCCAAAATATTTTAAGTAGTAATACCGCATGTTATGTGATGAATAGGATCTATTTTAGACCAATTTTGAAGAAGACACCCTATGAATTGTTTTTTTGGAAAGAAGCCTAAGATTGAACACTTTCATGTATTTGGATGTAAATGCTTTATTTTGAATAATGGAAAAGATCATTTAGGTAAGTTTGATTGCAAATCGATGATGGTATTTTCTTAGGATACTCTCTTCTAGTAGAGCTTATAGAGTTTTCAATAAGAGAAAAATGATTGTAGAAGAATCAATACATGTTATTTTTGATGAAAATTTAGTTGATCCTATTAAAAATGAAGTGATTGATGAAGAGATTGATAATTTTAAGAAAATATCTTTAGAAGACAATGTGGATGATTCAGTGCCTAAAGAATGGAAATATAATAAAAAATCATCCAAAGGAACTAATTATAGGAGATCCTTCAAAAGGAGTTATGACTAAGACATAGTAGAGGTTGTAGATCATTCAACATTTTTATCCGAGGTTGAACCTAAAAAATTTAGAAGAAGCATTAAATGATAATTTTGGATTATTGCTATGGAAGAGGAGTTGAATCAATTTGTAAGAAATGATGTTTGGGAATTAGTCCCAAGACCCCAAGATCAAAATGTCATTGGAACAAAATGGGTCTTTAGAATAAGCTAGATGATTTAGTTGTATTATTAGAAATAAAGCTAGGTTAGTTGTACAAGGGTACACAAGTTGAAGGTATAGATTTTGAAGAATCTTTTGCACTAGAAGACTAGAAGCTATCAGTTACTCCTTGCTTATGCTTGTTTTAGAAATTTTAAACTTTTTCAAATGGATGTCAAAAGTGCATTTTGAATGGATTTATTGACCAAAATGTATTTGTAGAGCAACCACCTGGATTTGAGAGCCTTGATTGTCCAAATCATGTGTATAAATTAAAGAAAGCCTTATATGGTTTAAAACAGGCTCCTCATGCTTGGTATGATAGGTTAAGTAACTTTTTGATAGATCATGGATTTAGAAAGGGTAGAGTAGACCACCTTTATTCCTTAAGAGCATAGATGATGATTTGATTGGTACAAGTGTATGTAGATGATATATTATTTGGAAGTACAAATGAATCTTTATGCCATGAGTTTTCATCATCTTTGATGTCTAAAGAGTTTGAAATGAGTATGATGGGAGAACTTAATTTTTCTTAGGTCTTCAAGTGAAGCAACAAGAAAATGGCACATTCATCTGTCAAACCAAGTACACAAATGAATTGCTTGAGAGGTTTGACATGAAAAGATTTAAATCTAGTAAAACTCCTATGAGCCCATCTACAAAATTGGATTTAGATGAATTAGGAAAATTTGTTGATTAAAAACTTTATAGGAGTATGATAGGTTCACTTTTATACCTTGTCTAGTAGGCTGATATTATGTTTGTTGTTTGTTTGTGTGCTCATTTCAAAGCCAACCCAAAAGAATCTCATTTAATAGCAAGCGTATCTTCGGTATTTGATAGGCACTACTAGTTAGGTTTATGGTATCCTAAAAATTCTTTATCATGATTTGGTTGCTTATTCGATGTTGATTTTGAGGATGCAAAGTAGATAAAAAAAGCACATCGGCACATGTCATTTTAGGATCATCACTTGTGTCTTGGTCATCTAGGAAAATAAAATTTTAGCTTTATCCACAGGCTGAGTACAAAGTAGTAGTTGTGTTGCTCAGTCCTTTGGTTAAAGCAATAATTAGAAGATTTTGTATTAAGCAAGATCACATTCTAGTTAGTGTGACAATACTAGTGCTATTAGTTTGACTAAAAATCCTATCCATCACTCAACAGCATATAGAAATTAGACATCATTTTATTAGGGATCATGTTTTGAAAGGTGATGTTAATATTAATTTCATTAGTACCTATATACAAATTACAGATTTTTACAAAACCCTTACCGAAGAACATTTTTGTACTTTAAGATGCATGCTTGGAATGTTAGATCCTAATATTTAAAATTGTATGTAGTTGTTCTCACTTTTGATGTTGTCAAAAGGGGAGAAGAGTAAAATGTTGGTTAGTATTAAGTCTATTTTATGCATACATTTAGGGGAGCAACATTATTCATCTCTATGCATAAATTTTTTTTAGAAGAGAATTTTTTTCAAAAACTATGATGAAAGGTCAATTTGCACCTTCATCAAAATCAATACCCAACATTAGTTTGTCATCATAAAAAAGGGGAGATTGTTGCTTAATGAGCCTCATGTTCAATCGATCAATTTTGATGATAACAAATGAATGCTTGGATGCTCTAATGAATGTTTTTATGTATTTGATATATCAATTGCTAATTATATTCCAATACAGCTCATAATATTTTTGAGGAAATTGCAAAAGGTGAAGAATGAAAGATAGATCAAATTGGATAATGTGAAGCTCAAAATATAATATTTTAGGTTATATGCATTTATTCATTGGCATGAATCAATTTGCTCACAACTTAACATATTATTTTAGTGAGGTTAATTTATATAAATCTATCTAATTAACATTCAATTATATGTTTCATACATAGCATTTGAATTGTCAAAATAATAAATGATAATTATTTAAGTGTAATTATTTACTTAATATTAAATATTTTAATTTAATTTGATGGTTATATGATAACTAATATATGTATGATTATATATAAATTATATCATAATATTTAAATGTCACATGTCAAAATTAAAAAATATATGAAATTTTGTATTTTAGCAAAGTCATTTTATAATCAAGGAATTTATATCTGATTTCATCTCCAATGGATTCCTTGGATTTTTTTCCTTTAATTTGATATGTCACATGACCCATGTTTGATTAAAATTGAATTTATTATGATTTTCAAACATTACGATTTTAATAATGAATGCATGCTACATGCTTTGAATATATTAAGAGCCATATTTGATTATTTTACTTTCCCATGTGAATAGCCAAATTTTGGCTGCTTTAATTTAATATTTATTTAATATAAATTATGTTTTTATTGAATATTAAATTATCACATGAATGCATGAGGTTAGAATAATATATATTTTTGAAATAATTCAAAATAACCTTCTTGCCTATAAATAGCCCTCATTCTCTTCATGAAAGCATTCCTCATTCAAAATTCAAAATCCTCTAGAAATCTAAGAGAAAATTTCTAGATTTTCTTCCAAGTGTTCTCCAAATATTGCAAGATCAAATCCTTGGTTTGGAAGCTTCAACATCTTCAACTAAGCAAGCTTTCTCAAATTACTTGAGTTTGTTTTCTTGATCTTAATCCTTTTAGTTGTTCATGCTATTTTCACCATCTATTTATTCTTTCCAATTTATACTTTTTTGGTGGATTAGTCTTTGGAAATTTTTTTCACATCAAAGTTTCAATCATTTTTGTGAAAACTCTTGTGATAGTTTGTAGGATCTATTTCAACTTATTGAAATTTTTAACTTCCTACAAATTTCTTTTGGTTTCTTGAAATATTTCTTCATTAATCTTATTTTGAAAGATCATTTATTCTTAGATCTATTTTAGAAGTATATAAAATTATTATGCTAAATTATTTTCATATTTGCTAGATCTCTTTTTAATTAAAAGCTTACTACTTAGATCTATCATATACTCATTTTATTTAAGTATTTTATAATCATTAACTTTAATTAAAGAATATTTGGTTAAAATAAAACAAATTATTCCTTGCTAAAATTTATTTTATTGTGCAAAAAGAATATGTGAATTTATTTTGAAATAATTTTTATATTAGTCTATAAATTGTAATAACATAAACATCTTAGTAAGATCACTTTAAGATATTTATTATTATTTCATCAATATTAAGTGAGCATTTTATCTTGCCAATATTTTAAGTGAAATAAGTTGTGAGATCATTTTTTGAATTGGATACTTGGTATATTTGTGAGAGATTTATTTTATCAAAATTTATTATTTTGTATTTTTCTTTTGTGTAAAATTTATATGGGTTGTACTGTAGGAGAGTACATATTATTGTAGGGGTTGTACTCACGCTATAGGAGAGATATTTGTGTTTTCATTTAGTGGATTCTAGCTGGGTGGCTAGCGTGACGAGGCCATTTTGGAGTTTCGAACCATGTAAAAATTGTCTATTGTCTCTTTACTTTATTGTATTTTATTTTGCTTCATTAAGAATTGTATATCATTATAAAATCAAAATTAATTTTCTACTAAATCTTAAAATTTAAGATTTAAGTTTTAAAATTTTAATATCGCCTCACCCCCCTCTTGCTATAGTGACTCAGTTGTCTTATCTGGTCCCAAGATTCTATATGATGCAAATGATTTCCTACTCTTAAGACTGGATTATAATGATCAGACATATAAACCATGCAAATGGCTCACCCTTGAGTCAATCATAGTACATGAAGCAAATAACCCCTATTAGTAATGACTAAACTTATCTTTGATAAATACCAATGTCTATAAGGATATCTAATTTACATAACCCATGTATTGTTTTAAGATCCTTGATCAAACACATTTATAAGTAACTAGGATCGACAAATAAACTAAGGGGATCTAGATCACGCCATCATTTAACCATTATTTTAAAATGATGAATTTCATAATCTTAAATTATAAAACTCCATATGCTGCTACTATGCACTACTCATTAAGAGACCTAACGACTAGCCTTAATTGAAAGTTCTCTCTCACTTATTGGGAGGGGTAATTAACTATAAACAAGTATAAAATGAACTAGATCTAAAGTCCTCACCTAATGAGGACAAAATCTTAGGGTAGTGTCTTATCTACTATTCCATCTATCTTTTGAAAAATACACCGACATTCTAAAATTAAACTCTTTTCAATTCAATATTATCGAGAGGTTGGGGGAGAATTTTTGGATCCCACCTTCCCTAAAACAAGTTGCATAGAGTTTGAGTTCTTTCCAAAAGGAGGGATGATCTACTAGTGGTATTCTTCCAAAGAGAACCATACTTTTTTACTAGCCAATGAGCCTAGGTAGATGTCCTATTAAGCATATTCTAGAATTCTGGTTTTGCATTGGAGGTTCAGAGAAGAGGCAAGAGGAGGCTATGCCACCTTCATCATAAGGAAAAGTAGTTTTGGCCCAAGAAATAAGATGGATCTTATTGGACTTTCCACTATGATAAAAGAACTTGGCAGAAAAGAAAGAAATTTTCTTGAGAATGCATTTGGGGACCGCAACTAATCGAAATGAGTAGGATAGGTAACCATTAACTAAAGACCTCAGTAATTGAAATCTTCCACCAAGGGAAAGGAACTTAGATTTCCACCCACTCATCCAAGCAAGCAATTTATCTAGAAGTGAATTGAAATGAGCAGATTTGAGGGAGCTAGCAACCAAAGGGATATCTAAGTATTTGATAAGGATCCTGTTCAATATTAAGAGTAAAAAAAGTTCATAAAGATTTCAAATGGTTAGAAAAATAAATTTTGGATTTATTCTCATTCACTTCCAAAATAGTGTAAGAAGCAAGAGTGTCCATATTCTACTTAAGAGAGATGGCAATGATTTGGTTATTTTTTTCCACAACCATCAAGTCATCAGTAAATATAAAGTGAGAAATACAATGCTGAAGGAATAGTATCTTCTATGTTAACGATTCATGTGAGAGAGATTCCATGGCTAGTGAATAGGAATAAAGTGTACTTGTGAGCCCATTGGTAGAAGAGAAAAACCTTCAATTTCCCCATTTAGAACCAAAGAGAAGGGGACATCAGAGATACACGTAGAAATCCAACCAATGAATATTTAAATTATGAAAAGTTGGATAATAATTTCGACAAAATAAAAGCCTTCTTAAGATCAAATTTTGCTAAGAACATCTATGACTTATTGGAAGCAGTGAATTCATTAGATAGTTCATAAAAATATTATCTCAATATCTTTTAATGAAGACATTTTAATGGATGACAAGCTCAAACAATCTATAATCGCCATTACTACAATATTCTAACATCCTAGGATTGGGAGTCGCATGAAGAGGTATGGAAGGTAGAAGATTTCTTACCCTTCTTCTTGTTATTGGCTTTAAGTAAGATTGATTTAGTGAGACTTTGGGTTTAATTTTATGATACTAAGAATTCTCATAAATGTATCATTAGAACTTAATCGTGTGATGGTATTATAGGTTGTATTGGGAGGATCCGAGATAGTGGAGGTATCAAGAATTTCCAAAGTTTGATCAGTGGGATCTTCTTAGGGAGGGGCAGATTGGACGAAAAGTTGATTAAGATTATTTAATGTGGGAGAGGGAGAGGGATTAGTTGGTTCAGTAGTAAGGATGGTTGGGGAATTCTCATGAGATAGAATCAAGAATTAGCTAATTTACAAAGATAAAGAAAGATTTTTTAATTGAGGATACAAAGAGGTATTGATCTGACCATATTCTGTAACTCACAATTTAGAGTAAGATAAATCACGAGGAATGCCAATCATTTTATACTTAGGAAAAACCTTTTTCATTCCAACAACAGAGAGTGAAGTTTGGCAATTTTATCTAGCTAGGAATTTTGGAGAAATTTTTCTCGATAGGTCTGAAGTCCCAAGATCATTTTTGAAAGATAAAGGGTCTACCATTCAGAAAGCACGTAGCATTATCCCAAATTGAATCATAGCTCTCTTGATAATAAAATTTGAATAGGATGAAGTCTACTTCCAGGATAAGAAGCTCAAGATTACCTTTAAACTTTCATTTCTTTTTAACAACAGCTAACAAAGAACCATAGAAAGGTTGCTTACCGATGGCATGGCCAACAAGGGATATATGCCATTCCTTTTGGCCTTCAGCAAGCTCTTCTTTAGAGAAACTAACTTCATCAAAATCACTAGGAACAAAGGAAAGGGCAGGGGACTTACTCCTATAAACTCTAGAAAAGAGCAATAGTTATCTAAGTATGGATCTGCTTTGGCTAGCACACATTATTATAAGAGAAAACCAAAATAGATGAGAAAGGAATGGCTGAGAAGAGAGGTGGAAAGTGAGCAGAGAAGGTCGGCGCAGAGGTCGACATAAACAAGGAAGGGAGAGGAAAGAAGAGGATTTTATGACAATGACAGGTCTATCAAAATGGGGTAGCAAGAGAGCAAAAGACTGAAGCCACGAGCAACCAATGCTGTAATCGAAAGGGGATATGGGAGAGGGCATAACCCTAGTACTGTACAGGGGTTATTAGGTTGGCTGATGTGATTTCTTCAGTTTGTCGTCGCCCAGATGTGAGGGAATGCAGAAAGGTCCATAGAATAAGGTGCATAGTTTACGATACTTATTCAACACATATTTGAGTTTATCTTATTCAAAAAATAATATCTACAACATAATTTTTATTATTTATGATTTTTAAATAATGTTACAATTATATTTATTTAGAATGCATGAATGAGAAAAATATTTGTCGTTGCCCGAGCACATTATCACTCTAGTGGCGTTGAGGACGTCAATGTCAAACACCGAATCAAGATAAGAGCTATGCAACGATACATGAAGCTTTGCAGTTGTCTTAAAATTAAATTAAGGAATGATTAGCCATAATCGAGCTCAAAAATAAAAGGAGAGAGAAGGGAATTTCAAATGAGACTTTTTCTGATGTAAAGTACAAAACACTAACGACCGTAAGTAATAAAACTTAGTTTTCATTTTAATGTTTAGCCTATAATTCATTTCTATGTGAATATTAATTAATAAATTCATTTTTGGCCCACATGTTTGTGCCGTAGATGATCTGATCTCCTATCTAACTTTTGCTTTGATTTCAATTCAAGAAAGCATCTGAAAATAATAATTTCACTTTGTTCTACACGTCAAAATTAAAATCATTATATTTGAATTTTTATTTTATTTTATTTTATTTTATTTTTTGAGAAAAATGAGGACAATCACCCTTCAATATATTACCCAAAGATTAAGTTCCAAAAAATGAGACAGTTACAGGAAACTCAAGACAACACTTCTACCTGAAATACAAAAATTACATGTAGGATAAGTTAACAAAAGCAAAAAAAGCATATAAGAAATCCAAAACTAAATTAAGACTCAGAGAACACAAAACCAATCGAAGAGCGGCAGCAAAACTATTAACTAGGTTGCAACAGCCATCTAACGAGAGGTTGTCAGACGTCAGTTAGTGGATGATAGATAAAAACCTCAACGAAATATGACAAATTCGAGAAATTCTTAACATTATTTATGATATTTTTAAATAAAGAGTATCTAACAACATTCAATCAATTAAGAATTTTGATAGATCTTAAATATATTTTTTAACTTCATCCAACAAATTTAACATGCCAAATTAAAGATAATTAATTAGCACTTGATCGCAGTGACTTCATTGTTCAATAATATCATTTGGCTACTATTATCTAGCGATAGTTAACTAATGACTATCTCGTAATTGCCATCATAACACTTTAATGTTTCTCCAACATTCTCTAATATATCTACATGAAACCAAGTAAATTATTTTATATAGGTTAGGATTCACGATTCATCTCCTTCAAAATTTTCATGTAGAAATCATAATATTTCTTATTAACTCCTTTTATCTATATGTGAGCAGATTTTTTCTGCAGCATTAAAATAAAAAATTTCACTTTTATATCACAAATTTTATATCGTATAATAACTTTAAAATTTTTTATCAACAAACATATATATTAAATCTTAAATACATTTAATCTATAAATAAATTAATATACACTACTTTACTAGAGTTGGAGTTTATAGGGCTTAGAGATCTAAATAATTCTTGAACTATGCCTAACAACTAATGCCGACCACAACAAACAACCTCATTATCCGATAACCATTATTCGATCATCATCAGTATTGATATGATCTTGAAAATTTCACTAGTCGAAGCAATTTTGACGTCAAAGAATGTGATTCTAATCAAGACAAAATCAGCTTATTATCAATCGATTTAAACAATGTATCAAATTGAGCATCTTGACTAAATGGATCTAATAAGCTCAAGATTCATAATTAATTTCATTTGAGCATTCAAATACTTAAAATACATCAAATGATCAAAGGAATCATTTTGAGTCCAATTTTGAGTGGTTTGATTTTGTATTATAGACGCCACTCCACCTATAAATATCATTCCTCATATAAGAGAGAAGCAAGAGAGAGGAGAGAGCTCTAAATTGAAAATCCTCCGGCATAATCGACCACTAAATTGGTTTATATAAATCACAATATACCGCCGATCCTCTTATTCTATATAATTTCATCTTGGTTGTTTTTCACCATCATCTACCATTAGAATCTACAATAATAGACTATATGGCTTATCATTGTCCGATTATTCTCATTGTCGCCTCTTCTCATATAATTATAATCCCATTATCGGAAAACTTATACTCCAAAATAAATATATAAATGAAGTTTTTATTGGACTAGTGATTTTTTTCCTCTTTGATATTTTCCATATAAAATTTTTTGAGTTTTCTTGTTAATTTTTTAAATACATTGTGTGTGTGATTTCACTAAAACCAAGATAAACTTTCACTTATAGAACTAGTTTTCTAAAGCATATCATCCAAATGTCATCAGCTCCATTACTTCAATTATAATTGTACAATAAAGACCTTGAGTTTAGTGCATTACTTCATGATCCTATTTTCTCCAAGCAGGGGGAAGTTTAAGTCATTATAATATTATCTAATATAGTGGATTATTCTCATGAGCCAAGCTCATTGATTTTTCTCTTTTGAAATTTTCAGATTTTGAACTTAAAAAATTTAATGTCTCTAGTATTTTTCATTATTATATGTGTGCCAGATTTTTAGTATCTTCATGCAAAAAAGAGACAAAATTTTTTTATTCTATTGCCTGAAAGTTTTAGTATGCAATAAATCCCCTTAGTACTTATATACATAGTCATACCTATTGTTACCTGTTATTTTTATAGTAACTCAGCCTGATTTTGAGTGAGAAAATTATATCTAAGAGCCCAAAGTTTATCTAACACCTATATTTTACCATTTATATTATACTATTATATAATAATATAGTAAATCACCAACAATAATAACAATAATAATAATGAGAGTTAATTTGTTTAATTGTAAAATATTAGGTGGGTGCTAACATTAGTACAACAGAGAAAAAAATTCAATGTTATAAAAAAGATTTAATATTAAAATTAATAAAGAGAATTTTTAGAAATTCATAATTCATAATATATTAGAATACAAAATTTTATATGCATGTGTTTGCTTTATGCTATATTTTCTAGTTGAAAAGAATAATTCTAATCATAACAAATATATATAAGACATACACTAACAATAATAAAATACTGAGAATGAAGGAGAACGAGAATCTCAAATTAGTTCTAAAATGTATAAGACATCTTGACTTAGTAGTTAAAAATTTTGATTTTTAATAAAAAATTCTTAGGTTTAACTTACCTATATATTGTGTATATTAATTATGATTAAATTTGCTCAAATATTTAAAAAAAAAAAAATCCAGAATTTGATGAAGCGTTTCATTTTTTCCCCTTTTTTTATCTCTTGCAAACAGGCGGGTGGAGGAACTTTCACATCTTGTCTAACATAACAAGCGAGAGAAAACAAATTGAGTTAAAGAGGGATATAAGCATATAGATGAAGCCAGCAGGAGTCATATACCAATCTACAATAACAAGCTTTCACACTTGCTTCATAGGCACGTACAAAATACAAAGAAAAGAGTATATATATATATATATATATATATATATATATATATATATATATATATATAAAGTTGTCTGCATCTCAGTGGGCTGCCATTGTTCTGTTTTTTTTTTTTTATTCTTTTGGAAAAGGCTGCCAATGTTCTGGCTTCAACCATACGCTTCCGTCCCTCTCATTTTGTTTTCTCTCGCTTGTTGTGTTAGACGAAATGTGAAAGTTCCTCCACTCGTTTGTTTGCAAGAAAAATAAAAAGGAGAAAATGAAATGATTCATCAAATTCTGGGACCAACTTGAGATTCCCCTTATCTCTCATATTCCATATTATTTTATTGTTGTTAATCTGTGGAGTTTTGGATTTAGCAAGACAGCTGGGTGCTGATTATTTTAGGGCTTAATTTTTAAATTAAAAATTATTAGTAATTTACTAATTAGTGATAAAATAATAATAATAGACTGCACTAGCCTATTTTGTTAATTTTTTTTTATCCTGCCTAATTAACTAATTAAATCACTAATCAAGTTTAGTTTAAAAATTTTGCCATTATTTTAGTTGATTCAGACCTTTAATTTAGGGATCAATCCGTTTTATATTAAATTTGTATTTCAACATTAAATTTGTTATACATAATATATATATATATATATATATATATATATATATATATATATATATATATATATATATATATATATATATATATATATTTCTGAAAACCAAATGTAATGAAAGTTTACTTTAAATTTCACATAAGCTAAACAGCGTAATTAAAGAAATAGAACCCGAATTTTAACTGGAAAACCTCAAAAGAGGAAACCACTAAGAAAGCTTCCACTATATATCGTTCAAAGTACAAAGTCTTCCCGATACAAAGATTATAATGCATATGAGAAAAAATAAATAGTAACAACGATCGTTGAATGTTGATGGTGCGGTAACTTGGAATCAGTGACAATTACACGATAAATGGCATGATGGTATGAGGAATCTTGCTTTGGCAGGAGGATCTTCAAGCTTGAGCTCTCTCTCTTCCTCCTCACTGCTTTTCCTCTTCTTCCTCGCCGCTCTTCCTTTTCTTCCTGCTTGACTCTTCCTCTTCTTCCTGCCGGGCTCTTCCTCTTCTTCCTTGCTTCTGATGACGGTAGGATCGCACTACGGTGGCCGTTGGTGATCACCATCGAGCTTCTTCTTCTTCACTTGTCCCTCTTCACTTGGCCCCCCCCCTTCATGTGAGGAATGAAGTATTTATAGATAGGAGGGTATTCTGTAAATTCATGTAAAGCTACCACTCCCCTCGACGGACTGGGATGAATCCTTCAATCATTTGATGTATTTTGAGCATTTGGATGCCCAAATGAAGTCTAATTACGAGATCTTAGGCTCGATCCGCCGTAGACGCCTTCGATTTGACTATAAATCCATATTTGAGCTGTTTTGGGATTTAATTGATGTCCCAAAGATTCCAATGATATTTTAAGGCTTGATCTCGACGCTTTTCTCAAAATCATATCGCCGACATCAAGATTTGTGCTTTGACTAGTCATATTTTGAGAGCCATATTGTTCCCCTATTTTGGATGACATTAGCTTAATCATCCAAAATATACATGTCAAATGCTCGAAAATAACTAATTCTTCAACGAACGGCCATGAGAATCATATATTTTGAGAGAATAAACCATCATAAAAATACAAAATTATGATTATGGAATAAGATCTCAGAGCGCTTGGTATGAGATTTTGAGGTTATGATTTGGATACTCACTGAAGGGACTCGCGGCCATGCGCAGGCGTCGGGCGTCACAAGCTACGCAAGCATGACGGGCGCTGGCTCATTACATGTCTGTCGTCGAGGCCGATGAATGGACCGTGGGGTCGCTAATGGTCGGCTGGCGGTTTACGCAGCCGGCCAGGGTTATTCCGCTGATCTGCTCGTCAGCGCCTCATGATCGCTCGAGCCATTCAGACGGGCCATTCGCGAACGGATCGGTCACGCCATTCGAACGGATCGGGCAGTGAATGTCGAATGGGCTGAGGTCTAACGCTGAGCGGCCTCACAGCTGCTTAGCGTCACAAGGTCTGCTGGCTACATGCTGTTGCGTCACCTTACTGCTGAAGGCCGCTGGCTCATGACCCACGGGCCCGGCCGAGAAATTGGGCAGTTTTGAGCCGTTTTGAACCGTTTTGAGGGATTTTACCCTTTTGCTGAATAAACCCCCAGAGTAAGAGGGAGAGGCACACCTTTTCCCTCTCCTTCTTCTTGAGTGAGGGTCCTGAGGCAATCAAGAAGCGCATCAAGAGCGCTCGTGGAGGCGATCAAGGCCCACGGTATACGTCGTGGTTTCGGT
This sequence comes from Cymbidium sinense, assembly GCA_021442155.1. Classification (NCBI taxonomy): domain Eukaryota; kingdom Viridiplantae; phylum Streptophyta; class Magnoliopsida; order Asparagales; family Orchidaceae; genus Cymbidium; species Cymbidium sinense. The sequence goes on along the minus strand of CM038218.1, from coordinate 21,434,434 downwards.
TTACCGGCCCCGTCGGACCGTCCGGGTTAAGAGGCGATGCCATCTGATCGCGCCGTGGTTCCACCCACCCGATCGGTTAGGCGAGGCGCACGATACGCCGTGGTTCCGGTTTACCGCCACGCCGACGTCCGGTTAGAGGCGAGCGCGGATACGTGGTTCCCGGCCACGCCACGCTGACCGTCCGTTAGGCGATCAAGGCCCACGATACCGCCGGGTTCCATCGCCACGCGATCGTCCGAGAGGCGATCAAGGCCCACGATATCGCCGGTTACCGCCACGCAGACCGTCCGTTAGAAGCGGTCAAGGCCACTCGATATGCCGTGGTTCACGCCACGCCGTCTGCCGTCCGTTAGAGGCGATCAAGGCTCACGATAATGCCGGGTTCCGCCACGCCACGCCGACCGTCCGTTTGAGGATATCAAGGCGTATACGTGGTTCCGACGGCCACGCCGTATCGGCCCGTGTTAGAGGCGATCAAGGCCCACGATACGCCGTCGTGGTTCCGCCACGGCCACGCCGTATCTGTCCGTTGGGGAAGCGGCGTCACGATACGTCGTGGTTCCGTACCGCCACGCCGACCGTCCGGTTAGAGGCGATCAAGGCCGCGGTTTCGTGGCCCGGTTACGGCCACGCCGTCTGCCCCGGGAAGCGTCAGGCCCATCGCACGTCGTGGTTCCGGCATCGCCACGCCGCATCGTCCGTTAGGGCGATCAAGGCCCACGATACGCCGTGGTTCCGCGACCGGCCACGCCGCATCGTCCGAGAGGCGATCAAGGCCACTGATACGCCGTGGTTCCGGTTTACCGCCGCATCACCGGTTAGAAGCGGTCAAGGCCCACGGTGATACGTGGTTCCGCTTACGCCACGCCGACCGCCGCTGGAGGCGATCACCGGAGATGGCGAATCAAGATGCTCGATGATAAGGGCCGACGAGGATAACCGGCGATGGTGGTGACCGGCGATTGCCGGTGATGGTCGAGGCGACCGGCAATGGTAGTGAGGACCGGCGAAGCCACGGCAGCGGACTGTAGTGGTTGGCGGCCGACGGGGGTGGTCGACAGCGGCAACTGGCTCCGACTTGCACGTTAGAGATATAATTGAATCCGCTGAGGATTTTTGACCCATCCGAGGTTATTTGTCAGAGTGTTATCCGATGACATTAACCTGTGCAGACTGGGTACAAAGTTTTGACCTTTCCTAGGTTATTGGTCGGAATATTATTCGTCGACGCTAACCTGTATGGAAGAGGCCGTGGGAAGTCCACCAAGGACCTTTTGACCTTTCCTGGGTTGTTGGTCGGAATATTATTCGTCGACGCTAACCTGTATGGAAGAGGCCGTGGGAAGTCCACCAAGGACCTTTTGACCTTTCCTGGGTTGTTTGTCAGAGCTTTTGCTCGATGACATTAACCCGTATGGAAGAGATCGCAGGAAGTCCGCCAAGGACGTTTTGACCTTTCCTGGGTTGTTTGTCAGAGCTTTTGCTCGATGACATTAACCGCATGGAAGATCGCAGAAGTCCACCAAGGACGTTTGACCTTTCTGGTTGTTTGTCGAGCTTTTGCTCGATGACATTAACCCGCATGGAAGAGATCGCAGAAGTCCACCAAGGACGCTTTGACCTTTCTGGTTGTTGTCGAGCTTTTGCTCGATGACATTAACCCGTGGAAGAGATCGCGAAGTCCACCAAGGACGTTTGACCTTCCGGTTTTAGTCGAGTTTTCACTCGATGGCGAACCCGAAGAGGTTGAATTGAATCTGGTAGTCGACGGCATGATCGGCGCCGATAGTCGCGGATGACCGCCATTAGGATGACCGCATAAGATGCATAAGTTACGGCATGACCGGCGACGGTAGAAGCGGCGGTGACCGGCTATAGGTTGGCGTCGGCAGGGGTGGTCAGCGCAACCGGTAATGGTTGTCGACGGCGATCGACGTCAGCGCGATGACCGGCATATGGTGATGACCGCTAAGATTGCCGGCGAGCGGTCGGCAGGTGACCGACGATGGTAGTCGACGGTGACCGGGCGATAATGATTTTGACCCATCCAAGGTTGTTGTCGAGTGTTATCGATGACATTAACTCTGGCGGGTACAAAGTTTGACCTTCTTGTTTGTCGAAGCTTTGGCGATGACATTAACCCGCATGGAAGAGATCGCAGAAGTCCACTAAGGACGTTTGACCTTTCCTGGTTGTTTGTCGAGCTTTGCTCGACATTAACCCGTATGGAAGAGATCGCAGAAGTCCACCAAGGACGCCGACGGGCTCAAGTTTAGGCGGGGATGACCGACGATGATGGTGGTGACCGCGAGATTGCCGCGATGGTCGGCGGCAAGGACCGGCGACGTAGTCGGCGCGCACAGCCAAGGGTTACCGACGGGTGGTGGCGCAGTGACGGCCGACGGAGATCTTTGACCTATCCAAGGTTGTTTGCCGAGTGTGACTCGATGACGTTAACCCAGTATGGAAGAGGTCCCATCAAGTCCCCTGGATTGATCATGTCCCAATTGAGATGTAACATGAGTTGTATATTTCAAGTGGGAGGAAAAGTAAAGAAAAAGCAAATCTTGTTAGAACAAAGTCGAATTCACTAGTTCAATGATATAATCATAAGACACGGGTACGGGCTTTAAGAGAAAATGACAACAACAACTGCAACAACAAGCTTTAATCCTAGTAGGTGGGGTCAGTTTTACAAGGATGAAATGACAGACGAGATAAAAGTCATAATAATTATGCAGTAAGAGTTACTGATAATATTTTCGAAGATTCTTAGTATTCCAAGTTCGAGGTAGAGTTTTTCCTTCTGGGTCCTTGAGCTTGAACGCTTCTCGCTTGACCATAGCTATGACCACATACCGACCATCCCGGAGAGGTGAGAGTTTATTGGCCGAGGGCCTTTGCCTGCAGCACCGAGACTTCGCAGGACCAAGTCACCGACAGATATGGGACGAGGTTTCACTCTTTGAAGTGGCGAGCTACCCGTTGGTGATAGGAAGCAGTCCGAAGTAGGGCCATATCCCGAGTTTCGGGGAGTAGGTCTAGGTGCTGCCGGAGTTTTTCTTCATTACTTCCATGATCAAAAAACTGGACTCTTGGACTTGGAACCCCGATATCCGATGATGAGCTTCCGTACCAAAACACAAGTTATACGTCTCACCGGTGGACGCGGTTGAAGAACATTGGGGAGCTCATCAACCCATTGCCCCCCGGCCTTCTCAAGACGTGTTTTTAGTCCTTTGAGTATGGTCCTATTGGTAACTTCAGTTTGCCCATTAGTTTGAGGATGTGCTACAGCCGTATGCAGATGCAGGAGCTGAATGTGAAGATCTTTGCAAAAGGACGTAAAGACTTTTCCAGTAAATTGAGTTCCATTGTCAGTGATGATCTTTGCAGGAAGACCGAATCGACATATTATATTTTTCCAGACAAATTGTTTGGTATTTGCCTCGTGATTTTAGCGAGTGGTTCGCCTCTACCCATTTTGTGAAAGTGCTAGAATGATAAATTTTCGTTGCCCGATGCTATTGGAAAAGGTCCCATGATATCAATCCCACCGAGCAAAAGGCCATGGGCTTTGAATGGATGAGAGTTATGCGCATGTGAGGGAGGTTAGAATGCAATTGACAACTCATGCATTTCTTTGTGAATTCCAAGGCGCCTTGTTGTTTCATTGTAGGCCAATAAAACCCTTGCCTCATGATTTTAAGGGCCAATGCTCTTCCTCCAAGGTGTTCCCCACATATTCTGAGTGAACCTCTTTAACGCAGAATCACCAAGGTGGAAGGCATTTGAGATATGGACCAGAAAGCTTGTATAGTTCACCTCCAATAATAGCAAAGTTTGAAGCTTGTCTTCGGAGACGAGTTGCGGAAGTTGGATCTTCAGGAAGGGTCCCTTCTTGTAGAAAAGATAGGATCGGGTTTATCCACGAATGTTCCTTTTCCTCATCAATAGTTTGAATTATCCACCCAACTGATATGGCTCTCAAAATACCACTAGTCAAAGCACAAATCTTGATGTCGAAACCGATATGATTTTGAGTCAATACCGATCGAGATCAAGCACTTGAAATATCATTGGAATCTTTGGGACATCAATTAAATCTCAAAAAAGCTCTCAAATATGGAGTGTTTATAGTCAAATCGAGCTCGAAGCCGGATCTAACGAGCCTAAGATCTCATAATTCGACTTCATTTGAGCATCCAAATGCTCAAAATACATCAAATGATCAAGGAATCATCCCGAGCCGTCCGTCGAGGGAGTGGTACGCTTTACATGAATTTACAAGAATGCCCCTCATCCCATCTATAAATAGACCTTCATTCCTCACATGAAGGCTGCCAAGTGAAGAGGAGTGAAACAAGTGAAGAAGAGGAGCCACCGCCGATGGTCGTCCACCACCACGGCCACCGCCGGATCCTGCTGGCCAATCTCAAGCAAGGAAGAAGAGGAAGAGCCCGAGCAAGGAAGAAGAGGAAGAGTCCAAGCAAGGAAGAAAAGGAAGAGCCCGACCGAGGAAGAAGAGGAAAAGCCCAAGTGAGGAGGAAGAGAGAGCTCTGAAGCTTGAAGATCCTCCAAGCAAGATCGCACCCCAAGCAAGATTGCACTCCCGCTCGGCGGCCATCAACCATCGCCACCGCCACGCGCCACTAATTGTACCAGATTCTCACCGGTTACCCCGCACCATCAGCGAACATTACAACCTGATCGTTGTTACATAGCTATTTTTCCTCCCTCATATGCAATTCTATAATCTTGTATCAGGAAGACTTTGTACTCTGAAACAGATATATAGTGGAAGCTTTTTACTGGGCTAGGCCCCGTGGTTTTTCCCCTCTTTTCGAGGTTTTCCACGTTAAAAATTCTGGAGTGTCTATTGTTCGCTCTTTAATTACCTGTGTGTGTGCTAGACTTCACAACAAGGCTAAGGCGTAAACTTTCACTCTACCACAACTAATTTTCAAACACACAACAAGCTTTGCTGGGAAGTGATTCCCATTATTTCATCTTATATGACAACCAAGTTTTCCAACAAGATCAAAACCACCATCGAGGTGGATCATTTCAAGCTTTTAAAGAGCGCAAGCGAAGAATGAAGATTCATCAAACTTTGTTCCTTCAGACTTCGAACGGGGCAACTCTAATCTCAAAAGATAAGCAAGTCGAACACCAATGAAAAGGCAAAGATCAATAGTCAACTCGCTACAAGCTCATACAACTATTCGATCTTTTCCATAGGGTTAAGCCATCAGTAAACACTCGACTTACAACCCAGATAGTCAAAACGCCCTTGGTGGACTTCCACCTCTTCCATACGGGTTAACGCCATCGAAAACACTCGACTAACAACCTGTGATAGGTCAAAACGCCCTTGGTGGACTTCCGCGACCTCTTCCATACGTTAACGCCATCGGTAAACACTGACTAACAACCTGTGATAGGTCAAAACGCCCATGGTGGACTTCATCTCTTCCATACTTAATGTCATCGAGCAAAGCTCAAACAACCCGTGAAAGGTCAAAACGCTTGGTGGACTTCCTGCGATCTTTCATACGTTATCATGAAAACTTCGACTAACAACCGATAGTCAAAACGCGTCTGGTGGACTCACCTCTTCCATACGGGTTAACGCCATCGTAAACACTTACTAACAACCGGATAGGTCAAAACGCCCTTGGTGGACTTCCGCCAGGCGCAACGCCATCGTAAACACTCACTAAACCCAGATAGTCAAAACGCCCATGGTGGACTTCTGCGATCTTTTCAGACAGTTAATGTCATCGAGCAAAAGCTCGAAAACAACCGAAAGGTCAAAACTTTGTACCCACTCGATGGTATCGGATAACACTCGACAAACAACCTCGATGGTAAAATCTCATCGTTGCCGGTCACTGCGACTACCGCCGCCGCCATCGCTAACTATCGCCGGCATCCGCCGGTATCACTATTGTCGCTGGCCATCCGCTGACTACTGCCGCCACCGCCTCGACCATCCGGCAATCTTCCGGCCATCGCCATTGTCGCCATTAATCGACGCTACCGCCAGCCGACTACCACTAACGGATTCAATTTGACCTCTTCCACGGGTTAACGCCATCGGTAAAACTCGACTAACAACCGTGATAGTCAAACGCCCTGGTGGACTTCACGATCTTCCATACGGGTTAACGCCGCCATCGGTAAAACTCACTAATAACCCAGGAAAGGTCAAAAGGTCCTTGGTGGACTTCCCGCGGCCTCTTCCATACGGGTTAATGTCATCGAGCAAAAACTCTGACAAACAACTCAGGAAAGGTCAAAAGGTCCTTGGTGGACTTCCCACGGCCTCTTCCATACGGCCGACGAATAATTCACCAATAACCTAGAAAGGTCAAAACTTTGTACTGTTCCACACGTTAACGCCATCTGTAACACCGACAAACAACCTTGATAGGTCAAAATCTCGCCGATTCAATTCGACCTCTTCCATATGTTAACATCTAACACTCGAAAATAACCCTGACGGGTCAAAATCCTCGATTCAATTCGACCTCTTCCATGTGTTCCATCGGACTCGACAAACAACCTCGACGGTCAAAGATCCTCACAATTCGATTCCATATGCGTTAACGCCATCGAAGTCACACTCGACAAACAACCTCGGATAGGTCAAAGATCCCCGCCGCCAACCACGCCAATTGCCGCCGACTACCCCTCCGGCCGCCAACCACGCCGCCGCCATCGCTCAATCCGGACGATCCGGCGCCGATCGGACGAGGTCGAACAAATTACGACCTTGACCGCCTAACAGACGGCCCCACGGCTGAACGATCGTAGAAACCGGAACCACAATGTACTGCGCTGATCGCTTTAACCTGTGACGATCCAACGGGAGAACCGGACGATGCGGAAACCGAACGACGACGTAGGCCTGATCACCTCCTAACGACCGACAGAACCCGGAACCACGGGTATGTGGGCGACGCCACCCTTAACCGACGATCCGACGGACAAGAATGGACGAGGTCGGAAACCGGAATCACAATGATGCACCGCGCCTGATCGCTCTCCGACGGTCCGACGCGGGTCGAAAACCGGAACCATGACGACGCACTGGCTGATCGCCTCCGTGACGATCCGACGGACCAACCGACGAGGTCGGAACGGAATCCACGACGTCCTGATCGCCTCCCAACCCGCATAACCGACGGGCAAACGACGAGGTAAACCGGAACCACGGTCGCCGTCGCAGATCCGATGGGGCGAACGACGAGGCGAACCGGAACCACGACAGTGGGCCTTGACGCCTCCTAACGATCCGACGGACCAAGAACGGACGAGGAAACCACGACGCATCGGGCCTTGACGCTTCCTAACCCGACGATCCGACGACCAAACGACGAGTCGAACCTAACCACGTCGCGGGCCTTGATCTAACGGGTCCGACGCCGACGAAGAACTCCACGAATTTGGCCTGATCGCCTTCTAACAGGACCAAGAATGACGAGGTCGGAAACCGAACCACGACATCAGGCCTTGATCGCTTCCTAACCCGCACGATCACGGACCAAGAACCGACGAGGTCGAAACCGAACCAATGACGCTCGTGGGCCTTGACGCTTCGATCGCTCTTGACGCTCCAAAGGACCCTCACTCAAGAAGAAAGGGAGAGGGGAAAGGTGTGCCTCTCCCTCTCATCCTAGGGAGGTATTTATAACCCCTCACAAGGGCAAAACGGTAAAAACCTCTCAAAAAACGGCACAAAATGGCTCAAAAAACGGCACAAAAATGGCACAAAAACGGCACAAAACGGCTCAAAACGCTCAAACTCAATTTCTACTGGCTCACCCGGCGCTGCTGCACAGCCAAGGCCCGGCCAATAGCCGCTGGCAGACGCCTTGGCGGCGCAGAATATCTGAAGGCCTCCTCCCGGCCATTTGACCCGGTCGTCACCGGACGCTGACCCAAAACCTGTGAATGGCTCGACCCGAACCGCCGCGAATGGCCCGAGACTGAGCCGCCGCGGAATGGCACAGCGCTGAGCCCGGGCGGCCACTTCTGCGTTCCGCGATCCGGCGCGCTGCCGGCGCTCATCCTCCCCGACCGCTTCCACCACGCCACGCTGCCCGCCGCCGATAATCACATTCTGGCCTTCCTTCAGCTCGCTGCATGGCGGCATCAGCTTAACGGTGCCGACGGCGCCATGCTGGTCCTAAACGCTCAAAATTTATGTGAGTATCCAAATAGCTCCATAACCTCAAAATCTCATGCCAATGGCTACAGATCTTATTCCATAATCATAATTTTGTATTTTTATGATGATTTCTTCTCTCAAAATGTATGATTCACGTCCAAGACGTTTAGAAGAACTCGTTATTTTCGAGCATTTGACACATATATTTTTGAATGATTAAGCTAATGTCATCCAAAAATAGGGGGCAACTGATATGGCTCTCAAAATACCACTAGTCAAAGCACAAATCTTGATGTCGAAACCGATATGATTTTGAGTCAATACCGATCGAGATCAAGCACTTGAAATATCATTGGAATCTTTGGGACATCAATTAAATCTCAAAACAGCTCTCAAATATGGAGTGTTTATAGTCAAATCGAGCGTCTCGACGAGCCGGATCTAACGAGCCTAAGATCTCATAATTGACTTCATTTGAGCATCCAAATGCTCAAAATACATCAAATGATCGAAGGAATCATCCTGAGCCGTCCGATCGAGGGGAGCAGACGGCTTTACATGAATTTAAATGCCTCATCCCATCTATAACACCTTCATTCCTCACAGGCTGAAAGTGAAGAAGAGTCAAACAAGTGAAGAAGAGAGCCACCGCCGATGGTCCTCACCACGGCCACCTGCCGATCCTTGAATCGCCAAGGAAGAAGAGGAAGAAGAGCGGCAAGGAAGAGGAAGAGTCCAAGCAAGGAAGAAAAGGAAGAGCATGAGGAAGAAGAGGAAAGAGTGAAGAGAGAGCTCAAGCTTGAAGATCCTCCAAGCAAGATCGCACCCCAAAAGATTGCACTCCGCCGCCCATCAACCATCGCCACCGCCACCGCCGTCACTAATTGTACTCAGATTCTTAAGTTACCCCGCACCATCAGTAACATTACAACGATCGTTGTTACAGCTATTTTTCCTCCTCATATGTAATTCTATAATCTTGTATCGGAAGACTTTGTACTCAAACAGATATATAGGAAGTTTTTTTGGCCAGGTGGTTTTCCCCTCTTTTCGAGGTTTTCCACGTTAAAAATGTCGCTTTTAATTACCTGCAAAGACTTCACAAATACAAGGCGAACTTTCACTCTATCATGAGGTTTTCTAGACAATATATATATATATATATATATATATATATATATATATATATATATATATATATATATATATATATATATATATATATATATGCATTTCCACTATAAAACATAACATAAAGTCAACCCATGCAAAAAAAAAAAATTTATTGAAATATATTAGGAGCATTTCTTTTGTTTTAAGCTCGGTATTGACTTTGGAGTAATTTTCTTTTATTTAAAACTAAGATGATCATATACAGAAGCAGAATAAACTTTTAGGAATTATGTTCGAGACTACTTTTAATTAATTATTATTAGTTAATAACTGATGAGCTCAGCTATTTCAGATTTTTTTTTTTCTGGTGTTCGGGAACTGGGGATCAAAGTAGTAACAAACAAGAATGAAATGTTGATTTTATTTACTATTATTTGTTTGGATTGTAATCATAACCCATGTACGAAGGATACCATCAAATTGCTCACTTGAGAACTTATGACAATATGTAGGGTGTAAGTAAAAGTAAATCAAGTTGCTTCATAAATGATTTTTGAATCGAGCTTGAGCTAACAAATGGAGCTCATTTAATAAACTTAATATAAAATATTTTTAAATTATAATAAAATTTAATATAATTAATATATAATTATTAAAAAAATTTTAAAATTATATCTCATTCTTTTGTATTAAATAATTTATTATTATTATTTTACTTTTAAATTTTTATTTTTTAAAATTATTTTTATCACAATATTATTTGAATCATAATATTTATTTCTTTCATGGTAAATGAGTAGGCTCTTTAGCCGGCTCAAACTAATAAAATAAAGCTCAATCTGGAACTTGAATTTGTAAAATAAAGCTCGAGCTCGAACTTAGACTCGATAAATTAGTCAAATTCAATCTCAAGCTAAGGGTAGCTCGAGCTCAGCTCGACTCGTTTACACCCTTATAATGTTCTAATATGAGGCCAATGAAAAAGACGTTGAAATGTATGAATAAATAGGGAAAACTAATGTCATACTTTTCAAACAATTTACTTTTTTCTAATGGTAAGGTTAGAATTTTTAGAAGAAATGTAATTTTAAGATTTTTTTTAGCTTATTTTTTTTGTCAGTATCAATAAATATTTTCATGGATAACAAAGTTTTTATGGTTATAGATATTTGCATTCAAATATAAAATCTGATAAAGAGTTATATCGATATGCATGGCAGTAAGGAAAACGGAATGAGTAGTAGCACTTTAGAATTGAGCTACTTCAAAATATAGATTTTTGTATGAATCCGTTACCGGCCTTGTAGATCTGTTGAGCAAATATACATAACATTTCTAACATTTAATGCATATAAAAAATCATTTTCTAAATTAGTATATTAACTAATATAAGCATATATCCGGTCTATACGTTCCTTCTTAGATGTTTAGATGTATAAAAATATATGCATATGCTGCTGTAAAATTTTTTTAGAAAAAAAAAGTAAAAGTTGAGCATTGACTCAAAATGAATTGCATAGTTTTGATCTTTTGTCTAGCTAGTGGGCTCCGAAAATTCACCACCTCTTAATTAAGAGAGTTTGATTTAAGTATCGATGAAATTTTTAGAAGGCAGATGAAATTATAGATAAGACACTAGCTAGAGATTTCTACCTCATTTTGAGAGGACTTTAGATAGTTCTAGGTTTCCTATAGGTGCAAGCACTTATAGTTAATTAGCCCTCCCAATACTAAAAGAAAACTTTCGATTAAGGTGAGTTGTTAGATCGCTAAATGCGTAGAATATAGTAGAAACATGTGGAGTTTTGGAATTAAGATTTGAAATTCATCATTTTTTACTTGAAGTGGATGGTTGGGGGAATGATGACCTGTCCGATCTAGATCCCATGGTTCCGACATCCCGGGCTGTCGCGGTCCGTAGTCTACTTAGTTAGAGGAGGTAGTCAACCCAACCTGACCGAAGGATCCTTATCAGCAACATATGAGTTACGTCGTCCAAGAAATTTTTGTAGACCTAGGGTATTGTTTGTCTAAGGAGACAAGTTTAAGTCTACCTTAGCTGACAGAGAATTTTTTGCCCTATCAGGTATACTCTATGATTCACAACTCAGAGGGTAGAGCTATTGGGGAGCATACGGGCTACTGTCGTGATCTTAATATAATGGTTCCATTTGGCGGCAATCACTTGATCAAAGGACTCTGGTCGTAACTACATCATATGTGGAGCCACAAAGCCACACAAATACAGACTACATCCTTACTGGCGTGAGATTGATTGATAGTGAAAATAGTAGAATACTTAATTTGACATTGGCTCCTTTGTGAGCTAGAGTTTTCTTAATTTGTCACCTTTAATAAACAGTTGTTGAAGGTGGATTTGAATTTTAACTTTAAGTTTTTAGAGATTGAATTTTATTTAAGCATTTTTAGATTGATATTTAATTTAAGTTCATTTGATTTAAAATTAGAATCATATTTTGATAGAAATATCCCCTACAGTTGAAATCACCATTCAACACAGCCATCATCGGGGTAGATGTATTATTTTGATAATTTAATTATTATTTTATATCTCGTCGACTCTATTAGTTTAATAATAGAGAAATAGATCTATCATATGACAAAATTAACTTCTAAGATGTTTCACTAAGTTGAATTTCTTGTAATAATTGGATTTTTAAGTTTTGTTAACTCGGACCCGGTCCTAAGACCAAACCTGAAAGCAACCCGCACAGCATCCTCAGACACTTGAATGTAAATATTCAGCGTAGTGTCGGGGCCCATGCTGGTATTTTTAAGAGTGCTTGCATAATTTTGAGGTATTGAATTTGAGTTTTAATCCTACTTCATAATATGTGCAAGAGTTTAATTGAAGCCTTAATTAGTATCTTCTGTTCGCTTGTATGATGTGTTGCGAATCCGGTGGCGTTCTTCTTCAAGTTTTCAAATGATGCCTTCTTTAATCCATTCGTTAATTTTGACTTCAAATACAAATCCAAATGATTCTTTTAAAAGCCACATTCATGATTACTCACGAGTTGCCTAATTGAATTTGTGCTTGTAAGAAAGCTACAAAATTACTTACACATTATTTTTCTTAATTTGAAATTGAGCATTCAAATTTACCACCAATCAATTGTCCTTTGACATTTAATTGAGATCCTTATTTCCTTTGACATCAAATGCGATTATTCAAGTGTATTGTTCATATTCATTACTTGTTCATGAATCTAACACTTTGAATATCCAAAGAGAATCTTTGTTCATGCAAAAAGACTTCGAATCCAATACGGATTTATTCCCATTCAAATTCATTTATGAATTATTTAATCTCCTCTAAATTCATCTCATATTCATCTTGAAAATCATTTCAATTCCAAACCATGAGCTTAAGAATTTATTTGAAATTGATTAATTATGCACCTCATAAATTCATATTTGGGATTCAATCTTTATTTATGAGTAGTCTTCAAATATACTTCAAATTATATATTTTCATTCTCCAAGTTTTCAAATTCATTTATGAGCAGACAATTAATCTTTTTGATGGACTCACTTTAGAATCTAATTCAAATTCTTTCATATTTGAAAGTTTATCTTCCAAATAGCTTAAAACAAACTCTTAATAGCTCTCCTTTAATCATACCTACACCTAACTTAGGAATCAATATGGAATAAAAGCGGACATGTTTTACATGTCATAACACTAAGATTTCATAAATTGAATATGAACCTTTAAAAGGGTTTACTCTCCTCTTATAAGTTGAAAGGATTTAGGAGAGTTTTTCTTCCATATTTCATTTAATTCTTCAAGTCATAAATTATCTTTTGAGCATTGGTAAAGGAAGTGGAGAAATTATTTAATATTACTTGTGAGTTTTAAAATTTAAAGAAGAGACTTTATAAGTAATCCCCCCTTTTTATGCTCACATTTATATTTATTTTGCATATTTACTTGACTTGTTTAATTCAAGTTTAATTCCATATTGTTTCATTATTTGTGTGTTTCTCTTTTTTTTAATGAATTTTGATTCTTTTTTTTCTAAGTACAAAAATTTGACGACATTGGAAGAGCATCAATTGAAGGAATGGGTAGTGCAAGCAGGGAAGTTGGTTGAGTATTGGAGTGTTCCAAGAAAAGAGAGAAAAGGCAGCAGGAGTGATGAAAATGCTGAAACCTAGAGAAGAACCTACTTGATGACGGTGTTCCTCTTCAGCTGCAGCAAAAGGAATGGTTGGAAGAGTAATTCAGCGATTATACACTCGATTAGAGGAGAAATTGAGAAGGTATTACCGAGAGAAACCCACCTGATGATGGAGTTGCCTCTCGACTACCCGCGCTTGTAAAAAAGGGGAAGTCGGCTAAGGATGAATTTGGTAAAGGGAAATGAGGGAAGGAGGGAGTTCGGCCAAGAGAAATAAGTGAAGGAGAGAGTTCGGCCAAGGGAAAGGAAGGGGGGAGTTTAGCCAAGGGAAATTGAGGGAGAAAGGGAGTTCAAGGAAATGAGGGAAGGAGGGAGTTTGACGAAGGGAAATGAGGGAATGAGGGGGTTCGACCAAGGAAAATGAGGGAGGGAGATAATAAATTGGAGAGGGAAAGGATATTGGAGGAAGAAAGCTTACAGTTTTCTAGTGGTTTACTAATCGGAGATGAGGAAAATGAGCATGAGTGAGAGCCTTAGTTAGGGCTTTGAACCAAGGGAAGGAAGAGGTAGAGTTTCATTGAAGGGGAGAGCCGAAGGGAGTAGTGTGGTTGGGAGCATCGAATGTGTGGTTGTGGGGAGAACTGAGTAGAAGGGATGAAAAGCTTGCGGGTCGGTCGAGCATGGAGGGGGAGATCCGAGTGGAAGGGGTTGAGGGGAGATTAGGTCGGATCAGGTCAATTAGGGATTTATGTATAAATGGGTTTAGCTAATTTTTTAAGCACTAAATCGATCTTAAATGAATTTTATGTCATCATAAATCATAGTTAATATATATCAATCTTTATTATATTGATATTTACGAAATGGCTTGCATGAGGTCGTTGGTTTAAGGTCAAAGGTTAATTTCAGCTAAAAATGCTTTTATCACTTTCGACCATTTGATTTTCACGCAGACTTGTCTGAATTGAGTCAGAATAGTCTCATTTGATAGATTTCAATATTTTGAAACTAATAGTGCAATCAATTTTATGAACAAAGGTCATTTGGATATTATCGTAGCTTCCCGACTTTGATATGCGCTTTGTCACATTGATAGCTCGATCGCTTGATCATTAGATTATGTAATATTTATATTTTGATCAATTTCAACATTCTAAACATGATAGCGAAGTCTATTTATCGATTAGAGATTGTTTTGACTGATTTTTGCATTGTTGAGTATATTCTAGCCTCAATTTACACCATCACTTCGATCATTCAAAATTCATGTATACTCATATGAATTGAGCATGGATGGTTTCATTTGGTAGGTTTCAGCATTTTGAACCTAACGACATAATAGATTTCACAAACAGAGATCATTTGGACATCGTCGTAGTTTCCCTTCCCTGATATGCGTGTCGGCACACTAATAGATCGTTTGCTTGCTCGGTTGATCGTTAGATTATGAAATATTTATATTTTGACTAATTTTGACATTTTAAATGTAATAACAAAGTCTGTTTCTCGATTAAAGGTCATTTCAACTAATTTCAATGATATAGTCTATTTCAGTTCTAATTTGTGAGCTGTTACATCAAAGGTCCACCAGATTTGGATTTTTAGCTCGACTCGACTGATGTATTGTGCATGGAGGTCAACAAATGCTCCCAACAAATGTGATTCATGCATGGAGTGAGTCACATTTATTGAAAACTAGTTGACCCTTTGGGCTAGCCACATAACTTGGATCACTTCAGCTTCAATTGCAATAGCCTACGGAGCTTTGATAAGATTTGTCCTTATTGTGATGCATTATGTTTAGACGAGCTAAATGGTGGGATTGCTTAATTTATTTTGATTAACTTGTCGGATTAAGAGCTTTTTCTACCATCTACTCACTGCTTCAATGAGTTTGCTAAAGATCTCTTTCTTCTATGTTATCATAGATTTGGGTTTCCTCCAACCCTAGCTTCATGCTTGGTCGAGTTTGGTGGAGGAATTGGTTATTTATTTTGAGGTTTGAAATTCCATTTATCCTAGCTTTAAGCTTGACGGACTTGATGAAGGACTGACTTGATTTATCCATATTGACTTGTCAAGAAGTGTATGTACACCCTAAGTCCTGTGTTTGCTGCCTTGATGAACTCGTTGAAGGGTACATACAGATGACCCAACCTTCTGGCTTATATAGGGTCAATGTTGAGTTATCAGTCCAACAATGTGTGTTTTAGCAGATTGAATAACTATGAGATTCCTTTAGTTCGACCATTGCCTTTGTATAAACTATGAAATTGCTTCCTTGGTCCTATGCTTTCTACTTCGATAAACTAGATCAGGATTGACCTGATTTGTCCACATTGACTATTCAGGAAGTGTACATATATTTTCAACCCAATGCTTGCAGCTTTGATGGACTCGTTGAAGGATGCTTACAGATGATCTAGCCTTCCAGCTTATATTAATTTTGTAATGTCGAGTTATCAGTCTAGCAATGTGTGCTTTAATAGACTAAATAACTATAAAATTCTTTTAGTTTGGCCATCGACTTTGTATGAACTATGAAATTGTTCCATCAGATATGTGCTTTCTGCTTTGACAGACTTGATGAGGTGATTGACTTTGATCTATACTTTATTCTTGATCAGATCATTTGAGAATAAATTGAAATATCACTCTGCAGATAATATAAAGATTGACTTAAGGTAGCTCTGATTTGAGAGTTTTCTAAGATCATCTTGGTCTATCGATTAAGTAGAAAGATCTCTTGGATTCTGATTACTTGTAATCATTAAGCTGGATTCAATTTGAGATTGAATAGCTATCATCATTGGATTGACGAGTAGAGAATCTTTCACTACGACTTTTTCTTATGGGTTATTGAGTGAGGAGAGCATCAGCAACTCGACCATTTATAGTTTTGTTAAGTTTGACTTTTAGAACCTACTTGAGTCTTTGACTTAAGCTGTGATGGGTTGGTGATTTAGTCATCAGAATAATGAACAGGGGCTCTTTCACTGTGGCTTTTTCTTACGGTTTGTTGATTGAGGAGAGCGTCAGTAACTCGGCCATTTGTGGCTTGTCGAGTTTGACCTTTAGAACCCATCCGTCCTAGACTTCAAAATATAGAGGTTGATGTTTTTTCAACTCAGTTGATTGAAGCTTCCAAAATTGGGAGTTCTTCTGACTTGATCTTCAAAATTTGAAAATTTTGAGAGATAAACTTTTGGTATTTAGGGCTATCTTTTCATGCTTAGAAATAGATTTTTTTTGTTTCTGCAAGAACCTGCAACTTAACAATAACAATTATGGATATATTCAGGGATTTCAGCGTAAAGCTCGATGTCAACCTAAATTATAATATATTCAAGAATCTTATCTTATAGCATGATTTCAACTTGGATAAATATATAAAAAAGCCCCTATCTTGTAGGAAAATTCTAAAGCACTTTGAAAAAGCTCTAAAATAATTTAAGAAAATATATCAATGTATGAGTTGATACATTTGATCGTAAAAGGGTTTTAACATACAACATTGATTTCATCTATATATAGAGATCTAAAATGCCCCCTATGTAATAGGAGAATTTTCACGAAAAAGTTTTTTCATCTTGAGTAAGTATATTTATTTATGGATCTCAGCATGAAGCACAATGTCGACCTAAATAAATATACTAAAAAAAATAAAATGCCCCTGTCTTGTAGGGGGATTTCTATTGTATCTCGAGAATATATTTATCATGTATAATACTTTTTTAGGTATCAAACATTAATTGGCTGCATTGGTCTTTCATCCTTTAAGTCAATGAGTTGGTATGCCCCTCCTTGATACACTTTTTCAATGACAAAAGGGCACTCCCAGTTAGACTCAAATTTGCTACCAAATTTTTGATTAGAAATAATTGATCTTTTCAGCACCAAGACCAATTCTCCTTTTTGAAATATTCGAGATCACACTATGGTCAAAAGCCCTGGACACCTTTGCTCGATAAACCTCCAAAATTTGATGAGCTTGCAATCTAACTTCATCAAGTGAGTATTTTGATCTTTAGTTAAGTTGTATTGGTTCACTATTTGAAGTGATGACAACTCAACTTCAAGTGAAAGAACCACCTCGATTACAAATTCCAATGAATAAGAAGTGGCTTTAGTTGACTGTTGACATCCATATATGTGCCATAACTTGGGTCAAGCCCACAAGTCAAATTCGACGGACTTTGGAGGAGATAGTATGCAAACTAAGGCTCAAAATGCATATCACTAAAAATTGTTAAAATGACCTTCGATCAATGAACATACTTTGCAATCGCATTCAGAATGTCAAAATAGATAAGAATATAAATATTACATAATTTAAAGATCGGTCGATCAAGCAATCGAGCTTTCAATGTGTTGACACGCATATCAGAGTCAAGAAGCTATGATAATGTCCAAACAATCTCCATTCATGAAATTGATTATATCGTTAGTTTCATAATATCAAAAACTATCAAATGAGGTCGGCTCAATTTGGATGAGTCTGTGCAAATGTCGAATGATTTGAAGTGATAATACACAAATCGAGGCAAAAATAAACTGGACATTAGTAAAATCAACCCAAATGACCTTCAATCGATGAACGAACTTCACCATCATGTTTAGAACATCAAAATTGGTCATGATATAAATATTTTATAATTTGATGATCAACTGATCAAGCGATCGAGTCATTAACATGCTTACATGTATATCGAGGTCAGGATGCACGACATAAACTAAATGACCTCCATTCAAGAAATTGATCATAATATTAGCTTCAAAATATCAAAATCTATCAAGTAAGACTGTTGCACTTAATTAGGATGAGTCTACATGAATGTTGAGCTGCGAAACACATTTTGAGTGAAATTGACTCAATTTGAACACTTAAAAACCAAATGGCCTCCATGGTGAAATGACTATGCCGCTGTATTCAAAATAATGGAATAACCTTAAATTAATATATATATATATATATATATATATTGACCATGTGATTTTATCGACGTAAAATTCACATTAAAGTCATTTAATCCATTTAAAAATCAATTTAAAAAAATAAACCTAACTTAAATCCTCTCTGACCTGACCTGACCAGCCCTAATCTGCGTTCTACCCGAATTACACTCTTCAGATGCAGATCGACGGGCTCCTCTTCACATGAACCAATGATGCATGCCTTCCTCCTCCTTCTCATTTGAACACCTCCTCTCCACGCGGTTTTCCTCCAATCGTTCCCACACAAGACTTCCTGCTCCTCCAAATTGACGGCAAGCTTCCCCTCCTTCTCATTCATTCGGTTTTCCTTTGCCCTAATCCAAAAAATCGAAAAAAAAGATTTCTACTCCATTCTCCAAACTGAGTTTTTCTTTCCTCCTCATCCAAACTGAAATAGGGTAAGAATTCTTCCCTTTCCTCTTCATCCTTCTTCTTCTCTTCTTCATTCTCTCCATTTCTCCCTAAAAAGTCAAAACCAAAAATCCCCCCCATTTCCTTCAATTTTCTTTTGCCGAAAATCACTTTTCATTTTCCTCCTTCCCTCATTCTTCTTGGCCAATGATATCTTCCCAATTCCCTCACTTTCCCAAAATCAAAAATCTCAATTTTCCAAATCCAAAAATTCCCTCATTTTTCCTAATCCGAATTTTAAATTCCAAAATCAATTTTTTAAAAATGGGAAGAACACCATCAAGAGACAGGTTCTTCTTTCGGTTTTTGGTACCGCACTCCTCGCATTATCCTTCGAACTTTTGCTTCATCGTAATCAGGGGATGCAACACCGTCAAGAGGCGGGTTCTTCTTTCAATTTTTGATGTCGCATTTCTTGTATCACCTCTCTAATTTTCTCTTCACGAAATTAGTAGAACAATAAGAAGGTTCTTCTTCGGTTTCGATTGCATTTCTGCATTACCTCTTCAAATTCACCATGCCGCAGCTAGAGAAGAAATACCATCAAGTTCTTCTCTTGGTGTTCGACATACCCAACCTCGTTCCCTCGCCGATCATTGCAACACGCAAAAAGAATAGTCAGAACATGTGGGATATGTGAATGTGGATATATACATGCTTATGTTTCTTTACATGTTTGAAGGCCTCATTGCTCAGGGTTGATGAGATAAAAATAGTGGGTGTGAAGAGACCGCCGCGCTCATGAGGCATCGAGCCAACATCCATTAGATGTCGCTCCCCTAAAATGCTACCAAATTTTCATCAAAATCTCATGACCTAAAGAAAAAATGGAAAGTGAAATGAACTGGCTTAAGAATGCTAAGTAAGAAAACTTACAGCTAAATTTAAACTAAAAATGTCAAACAAGAAAAAAAAGGGGAAAGTAAAATGAAATACAAAAACATAAATAAAATAAAATTAAAAGAGGGGTGAAAAGCACTTACAAAATTTATCTAAGCAGAGTCGAAAGCCCACTAAAATTTCTAACCATTCTCTTTCAAATGCTCCAACTTCAACCCTTTAAAAAATGGAATAGAATAGGAGACCCCCTCTTGGCCTTATTTATAGAAATTATAAGGGATAGTGAATGGTCTACTTTCAAAATAAAAAGAGGGGGAAAATAAGAATTACTTTGAGGGGTAAAATTTCTTTTAAAATAACAAACTAAATTTTTCTTTGAACCAGAGTTTAAAACAAATCATCAATCCGAACTCTTTGTACAAGCGAGGTGATACTAAAAAAAATCTATAAAAATCATAGGGTTTCCTTCAATCAAAAAATTAAGAAATTTCATTCTAATTATGATTTTCAAAAGTCAACGAGATCACTAATTAGGCAAAATTATCTAAGCTATAAACATCTGCATTGTTCGTACATAGAGATTTCAAGTACAAATTTTAATGTCTAAAAAGACTGCGCAGGCTAGGTTAGAATTAAATGAAAATCTGAAATCAATCTTATAATTTAGAAATAAACACTACATAAGGTCTCAAATACACCCGCATGGGCCCCGACACTATGCTGAATATTTAGATTCAAGTGTCCGAGATCCGCAGTTGTTTCTCGGTTTAGTCTGGGATCGAGGATTAATAAAACCTAAAAACTTATAATAAGAGTTTCAAATTAATGAAATATCTCAAAAATTGATTCTCTCAAGTGATAGTAGATCTAATCTTCTATTAGCAGCTAGATAGAGTTGATAGGATTTAAAGCTCTTAAACATATTCAAATTAATCATTTGTTCAAATCAAATTAACTCAAATTAAAAATCAATATAAAAATATTTAAATGAAATTCTATCATTAAAAACTTAAATCAAACTCAAGCTATCCACTTTCCACAACTATTTATCGGGGGTGACAAATTAAGAAAACTTTAGCTCACAAAGGAGCAAATGTCAAATCAAGTATTCTGCTATGTTCACTCTTAATCAATCTCACGCTAGTAAGGATGTATCCCATGTCCTCTGACTACATGGCTTGACCAATAGGCTCCACAAATGAAGCAATCATGACTAGAGTCCTCTAATCGGGTGGTTTGTAGAGGGGAATTAACTATAGGCACAAGCCCTTATTATTCAAAGTTTCATTACAAGGCCTTGGCCTCCATATCTATTTACCCTTTCGTTGGGACCTTTCATAGGATTGGACACATCGTGTCATGTCCATGCTCACCATGCAAAGCATACTGGGCTCAATGGCTACTTACCAGAAGAGATGGTAACTTTTTTGGAGGAGCTTCAGTATTTTCCATCACGTGCTCCCAAATCTTCTTTCAAGCCATCCTTGATACTTTGAGAATGTTATTATCCTAACAGGTTGTGTTTTAGGCTATCTTCTCTGTGGTGGTGGAGCTTGACATGGTTGGTTCCAAAAGGACTGTGTTATTTTGCCAGTAAAGTTATTCCTCTTCACCCACTTTAGGTTGCGAAAGTTATTGTGGGTAGCTACACTGCTCATGGTGGCGCTTGCTCACCAGTCATTCAGAGGGAGCCCTAGCCTTTTCTCTTCTTCTTTGTCTTTGTTAATTTTCTCCTAATGAGGAAGCTTCATGATCATTCTTTGAAAATTCAATAATAAATGAATTAAGGCATTAAAGACAGAACCGACGATTCTTTTCATCATGGGGGCTTCAAATAGACCTAGCTTTTTAAACACTAAAGTTTTTCAGAGAACTCCTCTACTTGGTTGGTTGAACTAATCACAACATGGCTAGAGCCGCGAACTTGAGGCCTTCCAAAGATGGCCTCTAATCATTTGGGTACTTTAGAGTTATAGCTATGATCGTGAAATTCAAGCTACTAAATTGAATGGTAGCAACATCCCCTGCCTTGATAAGGCGTGTGATGTTCACCCGCTAAAATGAAAAAGAGTGCTTTATAGATCCATTCTGCAAAAGTGAAATATGGGGATTAGTAATCATCAATTATTTTTTCACCCTATACTTTCAAGATGTAGAGGTACTACAGAGCAAAATAATGGTATAATAAAGATATACTCTACAGATTGATTCATTCTACATAGATTCTCATGTTGAATTTATTACACACCTAAATCATCATTTTATTATTTTAAATTTTCAAAAATTTTATTGCTACTATAGCACATATATAACTAGCTAAAGATGAAAAGAGAATCTTTGGAAAGAGAATCCTGTCCTCAGCGGAGTCACCAAAAATATGTGTTTCAAAATTGCCACCCCCAACAATTATTGAATTGAAGAGTATGATTTGAGAAAAGAATTTTTTAGAAGGCGATGGAATAGTAGATAAGACACTACCAGAGATTTCATCCTCATTTGGTGAGGACTTTAGATCTAGTTCTAGTTTCTATCACAAGCCCAAGATAAGCGCATGGTGAGCATCGGAGCATGACACTTGGACCGTGTGTCTAAGAATCCGCTATTGAAAGGTCCCAATGAAAGGGTAAACAGATATGGAGGCCAAGGCCCAGTAATGAAACTTTGAATAATAGAAGAAGTGTGACATCAGATACATATACTCAAAAATTCATCTCAAAAATAACTCATCAGAAGTGGATACCCAAAATAAGGGATATCACTAATGAAAGGCATGATGGTAAACACCCTGGAGAGTCCTCTAGGGGATCCCATTGTCGATCAGATTCACCCTACAAGAGAAGGTTGACATTGATGAGAGTCCTTTAATAGAAGAAGAATTTGTTCCGCATATTGAACTAGAGATCCACTGGAAACGTCGATCAAAAATTTCTGTGCAAGAAGAAAATAATGAAGAAGACACTATAAAAGTGGAAGTTGTCTATATGGTTAGAGATATAGGCGAACTCTCCACTCAGCACCATCAACAGCTACATGAATCTAGGGAACCTGAACTTGAATTTAAAATTTATGAAGAAGAGTCTTCACAGAAGCAAATAGAGGATAGATCTTCGATCTTTGCTAAAGATGAAGAAGGAGAAGATCAGAATGAGAAAGATATCATGGGTATTTGTCTATATGTACCAGGAAATGATCCGGTACACGCTTTTATAATTAGCATCGTCATTATTAATAGCTAAACGCACAAGGAGAAGGGCAGTCAAGTTCTTCCCCTAAAAATGAGCAAGGAGCATAACAACAATAACAAATAGAAAAAGAAGAAGAAGAAGAAGAGCTTGTACTGATTGACATCATGACATTAGCTAGAGAGCAAAGAGAAATGCAACATCAAATGGAGGTCAAAGAAAAGAAGATTACACAGCTTGGTACCAAAATGAATGATATGATGGTACAAATGAACATCATGATGGAGATGTTATAGAAGAATATCACATCAAGCGCAGCACCTGTTTTGTCTACTAATCAACAGGCAGTTAATAATATAACTTCTATACCACCAGCCACTGTGATACTTCAAGCTCCTACAGTACATGTTATGCATGAAGCAAGGAATGAAGTTAACCCACTACCTCTCTAATTGACAATTCAAAATCTAGCTAGCACACCTAGAATGGTAATAGCTACTCAACTAGAAATAATAATCAATGAAAAGATAAAGGCAATCATAGCCTCAGAGCATGCTAAAAAGCTGGTGAATAAGGGTTGCCCTTACCCAGCTGAATATGACCAAGTGTCATACCCTAAAGGTTACTCAGTGCCAAAATTTAATACTTTCAGTGGGCTTGGTCATCCAAAGCAATATCTAGCCCAATTTAGGGCTACTTGTGGTAACATAGGGGGGAATGATGCATTACTTTTCTCAAAATACCGAATTGAAGCATTTTAGATGGTATAGAATTGTCAAATTATTTAGTTAAAATAATGACTGAATTAAAGACTATATTTGTGAAGAGGTTCACCAGTGCAACCGAGAAAATCACAATCGCTGACCTTGCCTTGTTGAAAAGGAGAAAAGATGAGTCAGTGATAAAATTCATAAGTCATTGGCACAACCTAAGTATGAAGTGCGAGCAATAATTGGAAGAAGAACATGCGATCCAATTGCTAATGGGCAATATAGATGATAAAATGGCACCATTTTTATGCATGACATTGATTGCAACATTCCAGGACTTGCTCGATAGGGTGGCAAAATTTGAAAAGCTGAATCGCCCTAAGTATGAAGTCTATGTAGATAAAGCGAAGAGAAACAAACCTTCAGACTTAAGAAGAAAAGAAATTCATGCGCTATATAGCTCAAATGGTGAATAATGGGTAATATATAATGTGGATAAAGGAAAACAATCGATGTACATTGATGATAAGGGAAAGAAGCCTACTTATTCTAATCCACAGTCAAAATTGGTATTAGGAGGTAATAAAAAACTTCAAACTTTTCAAGTGGTGGGGAGCATCCAAAACAAGCAACAAGAGATGATGAACAAATACGACCATCTCTTATGGAAAAGATGAACAAAGAATATTTCTTTAGAAGGGATAATGTAGCTAAATTATTTAGGCAAGCAGTCAAAGCTGGTCTACAGTTACCAGAAAGTAAACGGCCTAAAGAAGCTGATCAAGTCAATATTCCTAATTACTGTCCCTATCATCGGATGATCAGTCATCCTATTGAAGATTGTTATGTCTTCAAAGGTTGGCTAGAAAAGAAGTATCAACGAGGTGAATTTAAACTATCCGATAGTGTTCTAGTCAACCCTAAAAGAGAGTCAATAATGATGATTACGTCCTCTTTTGTAACATCCATCAAAGGCAAATAGAAGGAGAAACCAGTTCAGACTGAAGAATGGCAAATAGTAATCTCCAAAAAGAGTGTGAAAATACTGAAGCAGTTAAAAAATGTCCCTAGTGTTAAGTGAAAATCACCACTTGAACCTATATTGGACTCAAGAGAGATGCCTAAACCAAGTATTTAGGCTTCTCAGCGGCATGCTAATAAGGCTACTTCATCATAGTATGAGAAGCAGTCTGCTAAGTGCAAGTCTCATAAATCAAAGAAGTTGACTAAGAAAAAGAAGATCAAGAAGAGAATTACAACTCAAAAGATCATTACTAATTTGGAAGAGTATCACCAGCTGGCAAGACAGCCATTTAGACTTGCAGACTTCATGCCTAAACTTTGCATCACTGAATCAGATGAATAAGATAATGGTGAATCTTGTCCAATAGAGACATGTCAATCATCGCATGATGTCGATATTCTTCGATCGCTACTCCAAAATGACAGGGGAGTTAGACACTCACCAACTCAAAAAATTTTATCGAAAGTAAGAAGAGCACGAGGAGCTAATGCGAATTTTGTTTAATGACTCAACAAGATAATAATTAGATGAAGATCTATATTTTTTCTAAGAGTCATCATCCATATCATGCATGAAATATATGAAG
Organism: Cymbidium sinense; assembly: GCA_021442155.1. Taxonomy (NCBI): domain Eukaryota; kingdom Viridiplantae; phylum Streptophyta; class Magnoliopsida; order Asparagales; family Orchidaceae; genus Cymbidium; species Cymbidium sinense. The sequence continues at coordinate 21,409,252 of CM038218.1, read as the reverse complement.
TTGAAAAATGAGTCTAGCCCTTTTGGCCAATCTTCCAGAATAAGAAGAAAATTTGAAGAAACTACCTCTTCAGAAGAATCTGAGCAAGATAAGGTGATTTAAGTTCAGTTGAGAAGTGGTAAAGTCTTACCACCTTCATCAAATAAGGGAAATGAAAATAAAGATAAAGGAAAATAAATCGAAGTCAATGAAGATATCTTTTCCAAAAATCTTAGAATAAAGCCTAAATCGAGTGAGAAGATAGATTATAATATTCTATCATATCTGGGAAAGATTCATGCATAATAAGTGTATGAAGTCTCTCTTGATGTCAAAAGATCTCTGAGAAACTTTGATATAGGCTCTCGAAGATCCAAAGAATTATAAAGCTTACTTCACTGAAAAATGCATGACTAAGGCATTACAAACTCAAGATCTCCCAGTAATCACATTTTTTGAGGAAGATCTTATGTTAGGAATGGCAGATCATAACCGTCCACTATATATTACTGTAGAGAGTGATGGCATCTTGATTAGTCAAATATTGATTGATCCAAGTTCTTCTATCAATCTTATGAGTCTAACGGTATTAAAAGGATTATCCCTTGATATCTAACATCTTGGGAGAGATAAGTTGATGGTTCATAGTTTCAATTAAAAAGGGCAGAAAACTCTAGGTTCTTTTATTCTCCCGCTCAACTTCAAGGATTTATATACAGAACCCAAGTTTCATATAATCAATACATACATCATTTAGAGCTCTCTTGGGCTGGCTGTGGCTTTATGAGTATGGCATGGTCCCATCAACTATGCATCAATGTATGAAGTATCTAAAAGATGGAGAAGAATTCAAAATTCCTGGTAACCTACAACTATTCTCCATCAATGAAGCAAAGATCTATGAAGATGCAAAATATTTCATTCCTAAAGAGCCTAAGCCAACAGAGCCTCTTGAAGTGGTAACATCCACTTTAGGAACTAAAAAGAAATTTCATAAGGTGAAAGAGTAGAAATAAAGAGAAAGAAAGAAGATAATGCCGACTCTCCCTAAAGCACTTGATTCTGCACCTAAGTCAAGCAAATCAGTTTCTCATTTGGGAAGTGACACAGAAGAAGGAGAATATATTCCTGTCAAACCTAAGGGAACTTATAAGCTTTCAAGAAAGGCAGAGTATGAAATAAGTGATTCAGATTCAGACTATGACTTTCAATCTACATATAAAAATAGAGTTCAAAGATCTTATCAAGAATGGATAGCTCATTTGGCAATGTCAGATGACTCCCTCAAAGTTATGCCCATCCCTCAGCAATGCTTTAAAGAATTCACTCCACTAGATGTTCATGATATTGAAAAATTAATTTATGTGCTGCCATTGAGTGAGAGTGGTGGAATAGGAACTCTATTTTATAAATTTGAAGAGTCTAAGCCTTATAATTTTGAGCAGCTTGCTCAACATAAAAATTTTGATGAGATAGTGCCAACAAGAATATCAATATACTATCCATAAAATTTGCAAAGAATGATGCATAAACTTGGAATTCATATTGGGACTACTAAATATAGAGCTCAAATCTTTAACAGGATGTGGAGCCAAAGAAGTCCATATGCATCATGAAGAAGTGATAAATTTATCATTAAAGGTCTTGGGTTCATCTAAATCTCATCAATATAGAGCTTGTTATAATATAATAGAAGTTGAGATAGAAACTCATAGTGACGAAGAAGATGATTTCCATGAAATTCTTCTTAAAAATGATGAAGAAGTATAAGTCAAGCCCGCACCTGAAGAACTTGAAAATGGTGGACAAATAGCTTCTATTGATGAACTTAAAGAAATAACTTAGGAGCTAAGGATGATCCCCATCCAACTTTCATCTAGCATCCTTCTGCACGATGAGAAAGTTGAAGAGCTAAAAATGCTACTTTGTGAATTCAATGATTGCTTTGCTTGGACATATTCTGAAATGCTAGGCTTATTCCCTGATGTAGCAATTCATAAACTAGTTATTAAACAAGATGCAATGCCTGTTAAGCAAGCTCCTAGGCGAATGAGATTGGAAATTGAAGAACAGGTAATTGCATAAACTAAAAATTAATCAAGGCTTCATCAGGAGAAGTATGCAAATTGGATAGCCAAATTATCCCGTTAGGAAGAAGAATGACCAATCTCTGCATTGACTTGGGACCTAAATAAGGCGCCAAAAAAGATGACTTTGCTAATATCGAACTACTAGTGAACAACACCTCCAACTATGACATGTTCTCATTTATGGACGGATTATCAGGATACAACCAAATCAAAATGGCACCTGAAGATGAAAATATACATCATTTAGAACACCTATTGACATCTATTTCTATAAGGTCATGCCTTTTGGCCTAAAAATTGCTGGAGCTACATACCAAAGAGCCAAGACGTGTATTTTTGATGAGTTGATCCATCAAAAGGTGGAATGTTATATTGACGATCTGATGGTGAAAAGCTTAAATCGTGAAAATCACTTTCAAGACTTGAGAATTATTTTGGAGAGAATCAGAAAATATGATCTCAAGATGAATCCTCTAAAATGTGCATTCGGGGTATCCTTTGGAAAATTTCTTGGGTACATTGTACGTCACAGAGGAATTGAAATTGATCCCGCTAAAATCAAGGAAATTATGGAGATGCCTCCACTGAAGAGTTTGCGTTAGCTTCATTCTTTACAAGGATAGCTCGCATTTATCTATCGATTCATATCAAACCTATCAGGATGATGTCAATCATTTGCAAGGTTGATGAAGAAGGATGCTCCATTCAAGTGGGACAATGAGTGCCAGGAAGCCTTCAATGGCATTAAAAGCTACTTGTTAAATCCACCAATCTTTGTAGCACCTACTCCTGGGAAGACCCTTATACTATACACAACTGCATTAGAAGAGTCCCTTAGAGCATTATTGGCACAACATAATGAAGAAAGTAAAGAGAATTCTCTTTATTATATCAGTCAGAGATTGATTGGAGCAGAAATGAGATACTCTCTAATAGAGAAGCACTATTTAGAATTAATCTTTGCAGTCCAAAAGCTTCATCATTATATGATATCTCACAAGATTACTCTTATCTCAAGGATTGATTCGTTGAAGTACTTGATGACAAGACTAGCATTGACAGGTCGTTTGACAAGATGGGCAGTATTACTTTTACAATTTGATATCACATATGTAGAAAGTAGTGAAGGGACAAGTCTTAGTAGATTTTCTTGTTGCACATCCCATCTCTATGGACTCTTCTCTTAATGACGATTTGCTCGATGAGCAAATTATGCTCATTTATGAAAGAGAAAAATCACAAATTTGGAAAATGTACTTTGATGGAGCCTCATCGATCAAACGAGTCCAACATCTTAATTTCCAAGAGCAAGAGCAGGAATCGACATCATCTTCACAACACCAGAAGGAAGGATAATGAAATGATCATATGGATTGCTAGTCAAGAATTAATATTGAAGCTGAATATGAAGCATTAATGATAGGTTTGGAAGAAGCTATTTTCATAGGCATTCAAAACTTGCATATTTTTGGTGATTCTCAGCTTATTATAAATTAAGTACTTGGCATCTATAGAATCAATAAGCTTGAGTTAGCTTTCTATCACAAGGGAGTTCTCAAGCATATGAAGTAGATACCAAATATCACACTAACTCGAGTCTCTTGATCCAAGAATAGAAGTTGATTGGTTGGAAAAATTAGCTAAGGAAATAGTAAGTATGAATGGTGATTATGTCATGATCATCATATCTACTCGACGAGTCTTAAAGCCAGTAAAACATTAATCCCCATAGGTAAAGGGGTTATCAAATCTGACCCAGCAAGATGCGACCTAGGTTGCTCTTCATACTCCCCAAAATCAACAATAAGTTGTACCAAGAAGAGCTAAGAATGACATTGCCTCAGAAAAGTAGTTTGAAGCCTTTACGATAGAAGAGTCATTGATTGGAGGCAACCCTTCTTCGACTATTTTAAAGAAGGTAAATTACCAAATAATAAATCAATGGAAGCTCAAATCAAGAAGAGAATGCTACGCTATGCGTTCGTCAACAATACTCTATATCATAGATCATTCGAATAAATGTGGCTACGATGTCTAAATATAGATGAAGGTACCAAAGTGATGGTTGAAGTTTATGGAAGACTTTATGGTGCACATTAGTTAGGTCCCAAGATGGCAGTAAAGATCAAAAGAATGGGCTATTATTAGCCATCTAAGGTGAGAGACTGTATTAATCATGCTAAGAAGTGTCATGAGTGTCAAGTAGAAATCTCATTCATCAACCTCCAAATCCACTACACAACAATAGCATCCGCCATTCGGGTATAGATGTAATTGGACCAATTGATCCCACCGGACACCACTTCATCTTAACGCGGTTGATATTTCTCCAAGTAAGCTATTTAAAGAAGTTACTACTTACCGAGTGATTAACTTCTTCACACATAATGTGGTCTATAGATTTAGAGTGCCACGCCGAATAATTTCTAATAATGGCACAGTCTTTAAAAGTGGAGATATTTATAGATTCATCAATCGACACAAAATTGATTGACAATACTCTTAAATATACAATCCAAGAGCAAATGGTTTGGCGGAAGCCTTCAACAAGACATTAAGCAAGCTACTCAAGAAGGTCCTTACTAAAAATAAGAGAGAATGGCATACTAAGCTAATAGAGGCACTATAGGCGTATCGAGCCACCTACAAGATGTCGAATAAAGTCACTCCCTATTCATTGGTATTTGGAATTGAAGCAATTATTCCGCTTGAAGTTGAGTTGCCTTCACTTCGAGTAGCCATCTTGTACAATCTAACTAGAGATCAAAATGCTCATTTGAGAATGGAGGAACTCGACGCGCTTGATGAAGTTAGATTGCAATCTCATCAAAATCTAGAAGTTTATCAAGCAAAGATGTCAAGGGATTTTGACCATACGGTGCGGCCTCAAACATTCCAAAAAATAGAATTGGTCCTAGTGTTGAGAAGACCAATTATCCCTAATCAAAAATTTAGTGACAAATTTGAGCCTAATTTGGGAAGGCCCTTTTGTCATTGAAAAAGTATACCAAGGAGGGACATACCAACTCATTGATCTAAAGGGTGAAAGATCAATGCCACCAATTAATGGTCGATACTTAAAAAAGTACTATACATGATGACCACATTCTCGAGGTATAATAGAAATCCCAATGCAAGATAGGGGAATTTTTTTAGTATATCTATTTAGGTCTACATCGCGCTTCATGCCAAGATCCCTGAATAAATATACTTACCCAAGATGAAAGAACTTTTTTGTGAAAATTCCCCTGTTGCAGGGCATTTTAGATTTTTATATATAGATGAAATCAATGTTGCATGTTAAAACCCTCTTAAGAGCATTTCAATTCAAATATTGATGTATTTGTGTATTTTTATTTTGAAAGTTCTTCTAAATGTGCTTTAGAATTTTTCCTACAAGACAGGGGACATTTTTTTAGTTTATGTTAAATTTATTTGAGTTGACATCGTGTTATAAGATGACATACTCGAATATATACTGATTTAGGTTGACATTGAGCGTTACGGCAAAATTCTTGAATATATTTATGATTATCATTATTAATTTGTAGAGTCTTAAAGGACCAAAAAGAATCTATTGCTATGCAGGAAAAGACAACCCTAAAATGTCGAGAAATTTATTTCCCAGATTTGCCAAAATTCTGACGATCAAGCCAGAAGAACTCCCAATTTTGGAAGTTTCAATCAACCGGGTTGGAAAAACATCAACTTCTACATCCTGAAGTCTAGGAAATGATGGGTTCTATAGGTTGAACTCAACAAGCCCATAAATGATCGAGTTGCTAACGCTCTCCTCACTCAACAAGCCATAAGAAAAGGCTGCAGTGAAAGAGCCCCCATTCGTCAGTCTGATGACAAAACCACCAACCCACTACAACTTAAGTAGAAGACTCAAGTAGGTTCTAAATGTCAAACTTAACAAGCCCAAATATGGTCGAGTTGTTGATGCTCTCCTCACTCAACAAGCTGTAAGAAAAGGCCGCAGTGAAAGTGCCCCTGCTCGTCAATCCAATGATGATAGTTGTTCAATCTCAAACCAGATCCAACTTTGTGATTATAAGCAACCAGGATCCAAGAGATCTGTCTACTTGATCGACAGACCAAGATAATCTGAGGAAACTCTTAATTCAAGGTTGCCTCAAATCAATCTATATGTTACTTGCAGGGTGATATCTCAATTTATTCTCAAATAACCTAATCAAGATGAAAGCAGATCAAAGATAATCTCCTCATCATGTCCACCAATCTCTAACCAGATAGCCTCCTCGCTAGCTCATCAAATGATAGATCATTAGGTCTCCTCCAGCTGAACATTCTCCTGCCAAGTGATAAGAGAAACCTTACATAAAAATTTAAATAACAGTTATGTCCACCAGTTTTGAAGACGAACAAGAAGTGGAACAAAAGATGGCGGGGAGGAAGGAGAAAGAAGAAAACCAAAGAGTCAGCCAACAAATGTGACTCGCTCTATGCACAAATCTTATTTGTTGGGGGGCATTTGTTGACCTCCATATATGTGCCATAAGTTGGGTCAACCCCACAAGTCAAATTCGATGGACTTTGGAGGTTACAGTATGCAAACTAAGACTCAAAATGCACTGAACATCATTAAAAATGGTCAAAATAATCTTCGATCAATGAACATACTTTGTCATCACATTCAGAATGTCAAAACTGATTAGAATATAAATATTGCATAATCTAAAGATCGACTGATGAAGCGATCAAACTTCAATGTGTCGATGCGCATATCAGAGTCAGAAAGCTACGATGATGTCTGAACAACCTCCGTTCATGAAATTTATCATACTGTTAGCTTCAAAACATCAAAAAATATCAAATGAGACTATCCGTGCTTAATTAGGATGAGTTTGTGCAAATGTTAAATGATTTGAAGTGATAGTTTGCAAATTAAGGTTGAAATGCACTGAATGTCACCAAAATCAACCCAAATGACCTTCGATCAATGAATAGACTTTAACATCACATATAGAAGATTGAAATTGATTAGGATATTAATATTGCACAACTTGATGATCAACTGATCAAGCACTTGTGTCATCAACGTGCTTGCATGCATATCGAGGTCAGGAGATGCCAGACATAAACAAAATGAACTCCATTCATAAAATTGATCATGTCATTAGCTTCAAAATGTCAAAATCTATGAAGTAAGACTATTCATATTCAATTCAAACAAGTTTGCATGAATGTCGAGTGGTCGAAAGCAGCGATGCGCATTTTGAGCTGAAATTGACTCAATTTGACGTCGAGTTAAACCAAATGTCCTCTACTCGTGAAACGGACTGCGCCATTGAGTTTGGAACAATGAAATAATATTTAATTGATATATATATATATATATATATATATATATATATATATATATATATATATATATTGATCATGTGATTTTATCGGTGTAAAATTTACATTAAAGTCGTTTAATCCATTTAAAAATCAAATTAAAAAAATAAACCTAACTTAAATCCCTCTTGACAGGCGACCCAAACCAGCCTAATCCCACTTTTCTCCCACCCGACTCTCTTCAGCTGATGCATAACTCGATCGGGCTCCCTCTTCATGTGAACCAACGCATGACCTCCTCCTCTTTCATGTGATTAACCCACCTCCTCCATGAAAGGAAGGTTTTCCAACCGTTCAAGACTTCGCTCCTTCTCCAAGACGCAAGCTTCCTCCTTCTCATTCTTGTTTTCACTATATTTGAAAATTTTTTGCTCCCTTCTCCAAAGCAAGATTTTTTTTCTTTCCTCCTCCTCCAAATTGAATTCTTCCTTTCCTTTCCTCTTCCTCCTTCTTCTTCTCTTCTTCATTCTCTCCATTTCCCCCTCAAAAGTCAAAACCAAAAATACCCCATTTCCTTTAATTTTCTTTGGCCAAAAATCACTATTCATTTTCTCCTCCTGCCCTCATTCTTCTTGGCCGATGATCTCTTCCCAGTCCCCTCACTTTCCCAAAACCGAAAATCCAAATTTTCCAATTCTAAAAATTTCCTTATTTTTCCTAATCCGAATTTCAAATTTTGCTTTGCCGAAATCTAAAAATTTTACTTCACCAAAACAAGGGAAGCAACACCATCAAGACGTGGGTTCTTCTTTAGGTTTCCGGCATCGCATTCCTTGCATCACCTCTCCAATTTTTTCTTCGCAAAAACTGGGGAAGAACACCGATTAAGAGGTGGGTTCTTCTTTCAGTTTCTGACGTCACATTACTCGATTACCTCTTCAAATTTGCCTCGCCACAACCAGAGAAGCAACACTGTCAAGAGGCGGGTTCTTCTCTTAGTTTCCAACATACCCAACCTCATTCCCTTCTCGATCATTACAACGTGCAGAAAGATTAATCAGAACATGTGGAATATTTGAATGTGGATATATGCATGCTTATGTTTCATTGCAGGTTTGAAGGCCTCATCGTGCTCATGAGGGCACGATGAGATGAAAAATTGGTCGTGGTGTTGTAAGATACCACTCGCTACGCTCATGAGGGCGTATCTAGCCAACATCTATTAGATGTCGCTCCCCCTAGCCAAAATGCTACCAAAATTTTATCAAAATATCATGACTTAGAAAAAAATGGAAAGTGATATGAACTGACTTAAGAATGCTAAGTAAGAAAACCTACAGCTAAATTTAAACTAAAAGCGTCAAACAAGAAAAAAAAAAGGGAAAATAAAATGACAAACAACAAACATTAAAGTAAAACAAAATAAAAAGAGGGGTGAAAAGCACTTACGAAATTTATCTAAGTAAAATCAAAAGGTTACTTCGTTCAGTTACGTATTGCTTCTCCCAAATCTTTATACTTCAATAATGAAAAAATGGAATAGAATAGGAGACCCCATCTTGGCCTTATTTAAAGAAATTAGAAGGGGCAGTGAATGGTCTACTTTCAAAATAAAAAGTGGGGGAAAATGAATGTAGGAAAGTTCGAATAAAAAGATGGGGAAAATGATAATTATTTTGAGAGGTAAATCTTCTTTTAAAATAATAAACTAAATTGTCCTTTGAACTTGTAGCTTCAAAACAAATCATCACCATCAAATCTGCAACTCTTTGTATAAGCAGACAGAAGGTGATAGTAAACCAAAATCTATTAAAATCACATGGCTTCCTTCAAAAAAAATTAAGGAATTTCATTCTAATTATGATTTTCAAAAATGAATGAAATCACTAATTAGGCAAAATTATCTAAGCCATAAATACCTGCATGTGCTATGGCATAAAGATTTCAAATGAAAATTTTAATGTCTGAAAAAGCTACGCAGTTTAAGTTAGAATTAAATGAAAATCTGAAATCAATCTTATAATTCAGAAATGAGCACTACATAAGGTCTCAAATACACCTGCATGGGCCCCAACACTATGCTGAATGTTTAGATTCATGTGTCTAAGGATGCTGAACGGATTATTTCCCGATTTAGTTTGAGGACTTGGTCCAGGTTAACAAAACCTAAAAACCTATAATAAGAGTTTTAAATCAGTAAAATATCTAAGAAACTAATTCTATGGGTGACATAGATCTAATCCTCACGTTAGCTAGCAATTGATAGAATTAAAGCTCTTAAACATATTCAAATTAATCAATTATTCAAATTAAATTAACTTAAATTAAAAATCAATATAAAAAATTGTTTAAATGAAATTTTATTATTAAAAACTTAAATCAAACTCAAGTTATCCACCTTCCGCAACTATTTATTGGGGGTGATAATTTAAGAAAACTTTAGCTCACAAAGGAGCCAATGTCAAATCAAGTGTTATGCAATGTTCACTCTCAATCAATCTCACGCTAGTAAGGACATGGCCCATATCTTACGATTCTTAAATTGAGGCTCCATAAATGAAGTCATGACCGAGTCCTCTCGGTGGTTTGGCCGGTCGACTTCATTATATTCCTGACCGTGGCAGTATGCTCCCAATGGCTTTGAGTTATAGGTATACTTGGGAAAAGACTATATCTTTAGACAAATACCACCCCAGGTCTACGAGAATTTCTTGGATGATGTAACCCTTGTGTTGCTGATAAGGATCCTTTGGTCAAGTTGGGTCAACTACCTCCTCTGATTAAGTAGACCAGTGACCATGACAACCCAAGATGATGAAACATGGGATCTAGTTCGGGCATCATCATTCCCCCCACTATCCAGTTTAAGCTGAAATGATGAATTTCATAAATTCTAAATTTTAAACTCCATGCTGCTACTATATGCTACGCATTAAGCAATCTAATGACTAGCCTTAATCAAAAATTCTCTCTCACTTATTGGGAGGGGTGATTAACTATAGGGGATTACGCTTATAGGAAACCTGGAACCAGAACTAAAGTCCTCACCAAATGAGGATGAAATCTCTGGGTAGTGTCTTATCTACTATTCCATCTGCCTTCTGAAAATTACACTGACATTTCCAAATCATACTCTCTTAAATTCAATAATTGTGGAGAGGTCGATGGTAAATTTTTGGAGCCCACATCGACATCTTGTAGGTAGTTTGATATGCCCATAATGCCTCTATCAGTTTGGTATACCATTCTCACTTTTAGTGAGGATCTTCTTGAGTAATTTGACCAAGGTCTTGTTGAAAGCTTCTGTCAAACCATTTTTCCTTGGATTATATATTGAAGAATTGCGCCAATCAATTTTATGTCGATCGATGAATCTATAAATCTTTATATTTTTGAAAACTATGCCATTATAAAAAATTATTCGATGCGACACTCCAAATCTAGAACTACATTATGCTTAAAGAAGTTAATCACTCGATCAACATTAACTTCTTTAAATGGGGTAACATCAACCCACTTAGAGAAATAATCGCTGCTAGGATGAAGCAGTGTCCAGCTGATGACGTGGATCAATTGGTCCAATTACATATGTACCCAACATTCAAATGGTCAGGATGCTATTGTTAGGTGTAATGGATTTGGAGGTTGGTGGATTATATTCCTATGTACTTGACTTTCATGATATTTATTAGCATGATTGATATAGTCTCTCACCATAGATGGCCAATAATAACCCATCCTTTTGATCTTTACTGCCATCTTCGGACCTGACTGATGTGCACCACAAAGTCCTTCATGAACTTCAACCATCACTTTACTAGCTTCATCTGTATTTAGGCATCAAAGCCACATTTGTTCAAAGGATCTACGATATAAAGTGTTGTTGATGAAAGCATAACACATCATTCTCTTCTCAATTTGAGCTGCCAGTAATTTATTATTTGATAATTTTCCTTCTTTAAAGTAGTCAATGAAAGGTTGCCTCCAATCATGTTGCTCTTCTACAATAAAGTCTTTCCCACTGCTTTTCTGAAGCAATGTCATTCTTAGCTCTTAGGTATAACTTCTTGTTGATTTTGGGCAGCATGAGGAGCAACTTGAGTCACATTCTACTGAGTCAAATTTGATAACCCCTCTACCTACGGGGATTGATACTTTGCTGGCTCTAGAATTCTTCGAGTAAATACCCCGATCATGACATAATCACCATTCATACTTGCCATTTCCTTAGCTACTTTTGCAAAGTAATCTTTGCTATTCTTAGATCGAGGGACTCAAGTTAATGTGATAGTTGGTATTTGCTTCATAAGCTCAAAAACTCACTTGTGATAGAAAGCTAACTCAAGCTTGTTAATTTTATAGATGCTAAGTATTTTATTTATAATAAACTGAGAATCACCAAAAATATACAAGCTTTGAATGCCTATGAAAATAGCTTCTTCAAGACCTACCACTAATGCTTCATACTTGGCTTCATTATTAGTTCCTAGCTCGATCAACCCATATGATTATCTCTTATCCTCTTCTAGTGTTATGAAAATGATGATGATTCCTGCTCTTGCCCTTGGGAGATTTGGAGGTTGGATTTGTTTGATCGATGAGGCTCCATCAAAGTATATTTCCTACTTTATGATTTTTCTCTTTCATGAATGAGCATAATTTGCCATTGGGCAAATCATTGTTAAGAGAAGAGTCCATAGGGATGGGATGTGCAGCAAGAAAATCTACTAAGACATATCCCTTTACTGCTTTTTGTGGAACGTATGTGATATCAAATTGTAAAAGCAATACTACCCATCTTGCCAAGTGAGCTATCAACGTTAGTCTTATCATCAAATACTTCAGCGAATCAATCCTTGAGATGAGAGTGATATTTTGAGATAACATATAATGACAAACTTTTGGACTGCAAAGATCAATGCCAAATGGTGCTTCTCTATCAGAGAGTATCTCATTTTTTCTCTTGTCAACCTTTGACTGATATAATAAAGAGCATTCTCTTTGCTTTCTTCATTGTGTTATGCCAATAATGCTCTAAGGGAATCTTATAATGCAGTTGTGCATAGAATGAGGGATTCCTAGGAGTAGGTGCTACAAAGATTGGTGGACTTAACAGGTAGCTTTTAATGCTATTGAAGGCTTCTTGGCACTCCTTATCCCATTTGAACGGAGCATCATTCTTCATCAACTTTGCAAATGGTTGACAGTGTCTTGATAGGTTTGATATAAATTGATGGATGAATGCAAGTTATCTTTCTAAAGAATGAAGCTGACACGAACTCTTGGTGGAGGCATCTTTACAATTGCCTTGATTTTAGAAAGATCAATTTTAATTTCTCTATGATATACAATATAACCAAGAAATTTTTTGGAAGATACCCCAAATGCACATTTTAGAAGATTCATCTTGAGATCATATTTTTTGATTCTCTCCAATACAATTCTCAAGTCTTCAAAATAATTTTCATGATTTAAGCTCTTCACCACCAAATTGTCAACATAACATTCCACCTTTTGGTGAATCAACTCATCAAAAATATGCATCATGGCTCTTTGGTATGTAGCTCCAGCATTCTTCAATCCGAAGAACATGACTATGTAACAGTATATATCAATTGATATCCTAAATGATGTGTGCCTCTCATCTTCAGGAGCTATCTTGATTTGATTATATCCTGATGATCCATCCATGAATGAGAACATGTCATAGTTGGACGTATTGTCCACTAATAGTTTTGATATTAGAAGCGGGAAGTCATCTTTTGGGCATGACTTATTTAGGTCCCAAAAGTCAATGCACATGGTTTGACCATTCTTCTTCTAACTGGGATAATGTTGGCTATCCAATCTACATACTTCTCTTCCCGGATGAAGCCTACTTCAATCAACTTTTTAGTTTCTACAATCATTTATTCTTCAATCTCCAACCTCATTATCCTAGGAGCTTGCTTAATGTGTCGCATCTAGTTTAATGGAAAGTTTATGACCGCTACATTAGGGGATAAGCCTGACATTTCAGTATATATCCAGGCAAAGCAATCCCTGTATTTTCAAAGTAGCATTTTTAGCTCTTCAACTTTCTTACTAGGTTGAAGGGCACTAACAAAAGTTGGACGGGGATCATCCTCAGCTCCTAGGTTGATTAAGTTTTTCCATAGTAGCTATTTGTCCATCATTTTTGAGTTCTTTAGGCACAGGCTTGGATTCTACTTCTTCATCATTTGTAAGTAGAATTTCATAGAGATTATCTTCTTTGTCACTATTAGTTTCTATCTTAGCTTCTATTATATTATAAAAAACTTTATTTTGATGAGATTTGTGGATGAACCCAAAACCTTTAGTGATAAACTTATCACTTCTCCATGATATTTGAAGACTTCTTTAGCTTCACATCTTATTAAAGATTTGAGTTCTATGTTTAGTAGTTCCAATATGAATTCCAAGCTTATGCATCATTCTTCATAATTTTTGTGGATAGTGTATTGGTATTCTTGTTGGCACTATCCCACCATAATTTCCATGTTGAGCAGACTGATCAAAATTTTGAGATTGAGACTCTTCAGATTTATAAAATAAAGTTCCTATTCCGCCACTCTCACTCAACGGTGGCACATAGAATGTTATCAATTCTTCAATGTTATGAACCTCAAGTGGAGTGATTTCTTTGAAGTACTAAAGGGATGGGTAAAATTTTGAAGGAGACCTCTAACTCTGCCAAGTGAGCTATCCTTTATGATGCAACCATCTAAACTTATTTCCATAAGTAGATTCAAAATCATAGTCTGAATCAGAATCACTTATTTCATACTTTGCCTTTCTTGAAAGCTTATAAGTTCCCTTAGGTTCGATATGAATATTTTCTTCTTCTTTATGTCACTTCCCAAATGAAGAACTGATCTTCTTGATTTAGGTGCAAAGTTAAGTGTTTCAGGAAAAGCCGGCATGACCTTCTTTCTTCCTCTTTGCTTCTGCTCTTTCACCTTGTGAAGTTGTTTTTTAGTTCCTGAAGTTGATGCTACCACTTCAAGAGGCTCTGTTGGCTTAAGGCTCTTTAGGGATGAAATATTTTGCATCCTCATAAATCTTTATTTCATGGACAGAGAATAATTGTAGGTTACAAGGAATTCTGAATTCTTCTCCATCTTTTAGGTACTTCATATACTGATGCATAGTTGATGGGACCATGCCATACTCATGCAGCCACGGCCGACCCAAAAGAGCTCTAAATGATGTATCAACATCGATTACATGAAACTTGGCTTCTGTATACAATCCGAAACTTGAGTGGGAGAATAAAAGAACCCAAGGTTTTTTGTCCTTTCTCATTGAAACCATGAACCATTAACTTATCTCTCCCAAGATGTTGGATATCAAGTGATAATCCTCTTAATGCTTTTAGACTCATATGATTGATAGAAGAACCTGGATCAATCAGTATTTGTTTGATTAAGATGTCATCACTCTTTGTGATAACATATAAAAAGTGATTGCTATTCTCAACATAAGATCTTCTTCAAAAAATATAATTAATAGGAGATCTTGAGTTTGCAATGATTCAATCATGCATTTTTTAGCAAAGTAAGATTTATAACTCTCCAGAACTCTGAGGGCATGTATCAAAGTTTCTAAGAGGTCTTTGGACATTAAGAGAGCCTCGTGCACACTTAATTGTGCAGAGATATTTCTCAGATGTGATAGAATATTATAATCAATCTTTTCACTTAATTTAGGCTTCATTTTAGGGATTTTGTGAATGATAATTTCATTGACTTTGATTTGTTTGCCTTTGTATTTATTTGAATTCCCCTTCTTTAATGATGGTGGTAAGACTTTACAACTTCTCAATTGAACTTGAATCACCTTGTCTTGCTTAGATTCCTCTAAAGAAAGAGTTTCTTTAAATTCTCTTCTTATTCTAAAGAATTAACTAAAGGAGTTAAACTCACTTTTCAACTTCATACATTTCATACATGATATTGTTGATGAGTCCAACTCTTCTCCATCTGGAAAACATAAATCTTTATTGAATTGTTATCTTCTTATTGAATCATTAGATAAAATTCAGATATTAACTTCTCAAGCACTTCTTGCTTTCCTGATAAGAATTTTGATGGGTTGGCCGAGTCTGTCTGACTACCCTTTTCATTTTAGAGTAACCGATGCTAAAGAACATCTGATATCACATAAATGATTTGGCATGTCTCCACTGGACAAGATTCGCCATTATCTTCTTCATCCAATTCAACAATATGAAGTTTAGGCATAAAGTCTACAAGCCTAAAGGGTTGTCTTGTTGACTGGTGATAATCCTCTAAATTATTAATAATCTTTTGAGTTATAGTCTTCTTCTTGCTCTTCTTTTCTTAATCGACTTTTTTGATTTATGAGGCCTACGTTTAGTAGATGCCTTGTGCTGTCATGAAGTAGCCTTATAAAAATACCGTTGAGAAGTCCAAAATGCTTAATTTATGCATTTATTTTAAGTCCAATATAGGTTCAAGTGGTGATTTTCAGTTAACACTAGGGACACCTTTTAGCTGCTTCAACATTTTCACGGTCTTTTTAGAGACTACTATTTCCTATTCTCCAATTTGATCTGAATTTTCCTTTTTTTTGTCTTTAATGGATGATACAGAAGAGGATGTAATCATCTTGTAGACTCTCTTTTTGGGTTGACTAGAACTTTATCAAATAATGTAAATTCACCTCATCGATACTTCCTTTCTAGCCAATCTTTGAAGACATAGCAATCTTAATAGGATGACTGATCATCCGATGATAGGGATAGTAATTTAGATTACTGACTTGATCAGCTTCTTTAGGCCTTTTAATTTATGGTAATTGTAAACTAGCTTTGACTGCTTGCCAAAATAATTTAGCCACACCGTCCCTTCCTAAAGGAATATTCTTTGTTCATCTTTCCTTAAGAGATGGCCAAATTCGCTCATCATCTCTTGCTTGTTTAGGACTCTCTCCACCACTTGAAAATGTCTGAGGTTTATCATTGCCTCCTAATACCTATTTTGGCTATGGATTAGAATGGATAGGCTTGTTTCCCTTATCATTATTGTACATTGGTTGTTTTTCTTTATCCATATTATAGATTACTAGTTTTTCACTACTTGAGTTATAAGAAGTGGCATGAGTTTCATTTCTTCTTGAGTCTGAAGGTTTATTTCTCTTTGATTTGTTTGTATAAATTTTAAACTTAGGGTGATTTAACTTTTCAAATTTGGCCACCTATCAAGCAAGTCTTGGAATGTTGTAATTGATGCCATACATCAAAATGGTGTCATTTCATCATCCATATTGCCCATTAGTGATTAGATTGCATATTCTTCTTCCAATTATTCATATTTCATACTTAGGTTACCAATGATTTATGAATTTTTTCACTGACTCATCTTTTATCCTTTTTAGCAAGGCAAGATCAACGATTGTTATCTTCTCGGTTGCACTGGCGAACCTCTTCATAAATATTGTCTCTAACTCAACAAAGGTTTTAACCAAATCACTCGGTAATTCTATATACCACTCAAAAATAGTTGAGCTCAGGCTACTGATGAACTGACAAAAAATTAGAACATCATTCCCTCTTATGTTACCATAGGTAGCCTTAAATTGGGCTAGATGTTGCTTTAGGTTACCAAGCCCATTGAAAGTATTAAATTTCAGCACTGAGTAACCTTTTGGGTATGGCACTTGATCATATTCATTGCAGGTGACCCTTACCAACTTTTCAGCTTGCTCTGAAGCTATAACTACCTTTATCTTTTCATTAATCATTGTTTCTAGCTGAGCAACTATTATTGTTCCAGGTGTGCTAGCAACAATTTGAATTATTGGCTAAAGAGGTAGTTGGTTGACTTCATTCCTCGCTTCAGGTGTAGCATGTACTATAAGAGCTTGAGATACTAGAGAGACTGGTGATATAAAAGTTGTATTATTAGTTACATGTTGATTATCAGACAAAACATGTGTTACAGTTGATGTGATATTCTTCTGCAACATATCTATCATGATATTCATTTGTACCATCATGTCATTAATCTTTGTACCATGCTGTGCAAATTTTCTTATCTTTGACTTCCATTTGACGCTGTATTTATCTTTGCTCTCTAGCTAGTGCCACTGCATCAACTAATACAGGCTCTTCTTCTTCCTCCCTTTCTTGTTGTTATTTTGCTCCCTACTCATCCTTAGGGGAAGAACTTGACTGTCCTTCTTCTTGTGTATTTCAGGATTTCGATGATACGATTATGCGTCTAGCATTTTTGGTTCAATCATATCCTTCAACATCCATGATATCTTTCTCATTCTAATCTTCTTTTTTTTCTTCTTCCTCTTCAGTAGAGATTGGAGATCCATCTTCTACTTGCTTCTGTGAAGACTCTCCTTCATAAACATTGAATTCAGGTTTAGGCTCCCTAGATCCATGTTGCTGTTGATGGTTCTTGACCTCACTTTTGGAATGAGCTCTCAACTTCCCCATCATAGATCTAAGACTCTCACTAAGAGTTCTTCGACACTTAATGACAGGTCTTCTAACCTTCTTAGTGTATCATGATATGCATTCGGGACTTAAGGCAACCACTTACCCTATAGCCTAAATCCATCCCATGTACACTCCTTCAAACTAATCCAAATTAAATATCAAATCAATTCCAACGCAATTGATTTCCTTAAATTAAAATCAATCCCAACTCAATTGAGTTTTTGAAATCCAAAATCAACTCCAAATTCAATTCCAATCCCAAATGATTCAAATTCAAAACTCAAATCCAAAACCTTCCTAAGCCTTATGAACCACATCCATAAGCTTAGTGAAACCTTTCAAATCAACCCAAAGCCAAGTGATTTCTTTATAAATCACTTAATCTATCATTCATATTCACAACTATAAATGAAATTGACATCCAAATCATCCAAATCAAATGAATATAAATCAAACCAAATCAAAACATCTTTTTCCAAATGTTTTGAGCTACCTTAGCCAAATTCACATTAAAATCACTCTTTCAATCACATGCCCAAATATAAACATAAACTACAATCACAAAGATGATATTAAACTAACCCAAGTTAAACCCATGATCATCCTTTTGACTTGAAATTGTCAAATGAACCAAAACTCATTTGACTCCAATCCACTTGCAATTAGATTTATATATTATCCATCATAAGTCCATGTGTGAGTTTAACCAAACTTGAATCAAACCTTGGTCAAGCTAACCATTTAGGCTCACTTGACCCAAAGTGACCTAAAGGATCTTTTTGAGCCAAGTACTAATCCAACCCAAATTGGATTGAACTAAGCCCATATAAACCTCAATCATGATCAACAATCCTCATAGGGTGACGAATTGCATTAAATTGGGTCAAACCAAGTGAAACCTAGCCTTTGACTAAGTCAACATTTAACCCAAATGGAACCCAAACTAGCCAAAATCCACCATATGCAAAATTGATTAAAACTGTTGACTCAAACCTATTCTTAATTAGTGATTGAACATGACCAAACCATCAATTGAGCCAAACCAAGCCCAAGTGGTAATTTGACCTAAGCTGACCCAAATTAGCCTAAAATGCCAAAATAGGTCAAATCTTAATCTAAGCCAAATTAATTGCAACCAATGGATCAAATTCATTTCAAATTGATTGTTGAATTGGAATTAGATAACCTACAATTGACCATGAACCCAACTTGACCTAAAATATCAAATCAACTTGAAATCAAACTAAATTAGAATTGATTAAAACCAAAGCTTGTAATACATTTCAAATGATCAACCAAGCCTAAACCAACCCATGAGCTAACCCAATTGGGTTAAATGGATTAAATTGGTCAAGTTGACTCATTTGACCCAAATGAACCTAAATGAACCAAAACCAAATCTAAACCAAATTAAACCAAACCAATGATCCCCATAGGCTCCAAATGATCATTTGAACTTGACCTAACCTATTATTTGACCCAATTTGACCAATTAGCCAACCTAACCTGATTTGACCCAACTTGACCCAAATAGGTCAAATTGAGCCAAATCAAATCAAATGAACTCCAAATCACTTGAAATTTGGCCTAACCCACTTTTAAATCATTTAAAATCTACCCAAATCAAATTCATAGCCAAATGGCCACTTTTCCATTAGGTCAAAGGGTATCCCATGACAAAATTCACTTGGAATTTGGCCATTCATTTTCTAAGGCCACTTGACACCCATCTATTTGTCCACATGGGCAGCAAAGAGGGTGGTGAACATAACCCAATGAGCTTGGGTCTGTCATGACCCAAAGGGAGGCCAAACCGACCTCCCCAATCACCTTTGGACACTTGACTCACCAAATTCACTCACCAATCACATGGGCAGCCACTCTCTCTCACTCCTCCACCCAAAATGACCCATGTGGGATGTTTTTCAGTTTAAACCGATTAGCCAATCCAAGCCATTGAGCCAAAATGGAAAATCATCCATCCACCATCCAATTCAAGGAGGAGATATACCCCATCCCCCCCCCCATTCTCACTAAAAAAATCATTCCTTAGATCCTATGGTGTTTTCTTTTCATCTTCATCTATCTTGAAAAAAATAATTGAAGACAAAAATATGCTTGTTTGGACACCACATAGATCCACAGATGTTCTCATTAGGATGATCGGGTATGACATTGAGGAATGATGTACTATCTCGAGAGATAGAAGTCACCATCTTACAATTGACCTAATCACCTAATGAGGACTCCTAAGGATAATGGGTCTTCGAATGTATCATAGATTCTTCCCCTACTTTACATGGAAAAATAAAGCAGGGTTTATTTTAAATCGGGTTCATTAAGTTTCCTATAGAGGCAAGCCCCTATAGTTAATTACATCTTAAGGAATGAGATTCCTTAAGAATACTCTCGATTAAGGTAAATGATCATTATCTCCAAAGATTTCTAAGGTAGGACTATCAATAAATTGGTTCATTTTTGGAAGATTAAGTGAGATTGATCAAGAGGAGGGAGTTATTATTAAAATAAAATAGAGATAAGTAGGGGAGGCTCATGATACTAGGAAACATAGCGAGCATCCCAAACTATCCTATGGTTGAGCTTTATATTTTTGAAATTTGAAGAGAGTTAATTATTTGAGTTGAATTTTTATTAGAAATCTAGGGCTTATAATTCCATAATACAAGATTATGGAAATGCCTAAGAGGTGAGGATTTATGCTTATAGCCATAAGGAAATAACAACCTAAATTTAAATCTGAGCTTTGGTGAGAGCCAAGGCATGACCTAAATCTAAGGCAAAAATGGGTATATGGTTTATCTCCACAAGATAGGATAAACCACCTAATTGTTGGACTTATGATCGCTTGGGGGTGGCTGCCAACTAACTCCTCCTATGATTTTAAATACATGTAGGAAAGTCATATACTTTTGCAAGATAGCTAGGATGTTGTTTATTTAGAAAGAGACTAAGTCCTTAAATACACTCTCTAAGAGACTATATCATGTAGGATATGAATAATGACTTAAATATAATGCAAATTTTATCAAGTTTTATTTTTATTTTTGGACAATTTATTTGACATAGGCCATGAGATTCATATGCCTAATGCATGAGAAATTTGATTATGGGCAAAAATCAGCAAGAAGGAGGTGTGTTTCATCATGATTCTCAAAGGTCAAGCCAAGTTTCCTGATAAAGGTGGAAGCCCTCCATAAGCAAGAGTGAAGTAATATACTTTTTATGCATGATGTGAGACATACAACATCCAGCTAAGGGGTTGCTAAATATTTTATCTTGATTTATAACCTAGGCTTTAGGTGAGGTTATGAGTTATTAATTTTTATTTTGAGTTGATTAATTGGATAGAAAAAAATATTTTTCCCTAAGAGCCTAATCGCATCCAAGCCATTCATCAAAGTAATGAAGAAATTAAGAAAATCATGCCATCTTAATGCACAAGCTAAAAAAACATCAAACAATTTTATAAAGCTAATGCAAAAGAATAAAAGGCCTTTGTGGTTAGGCTACACTGCACAAACTCGAAAAGAAATTTGGTAGCCGAGCTCTACCCTTACAAAACCTGGATTACAAATGAATAATTACAATTTAGAAGGAATTTGTGCTATGGGGGTCTTCATTCTTCATTTCTTTATTCTTCATTTCTTTCTTTTCTTTCTTTCTTTCTTTCTTTCCTTCTTTTGGTTGGTTGGTATGTGGTTGCTCCAGGCTTCACATGGTGCATAAGACATAGTCTTATGACAAATTTTCATCCTAATCCTCCATAACATTCATTCTAAATCTTAATTGCAAAATTACATGGAAAAGGGAAAGAGTAAATCTAACTAAAACATGTAAAATAAAGATTAGCTAAACATACCACACAATCCCAAGTAGTAATATGAATAAATTGGACTTAGCACCCCACACATGGATAACCAAGTCCACCTATCTTAATTTGGATTATTCTTAGGGGTATAAGTAACCTGCACAACAAAAGCACTTAAATTTTTATTACAACGCCCCTCAAGTAATAATCCCCTACAGAAGATAATGATTAGACTAAGATCATCCTATCATCTAGTCTACACACATATACCCTAGCATCAAGTCTAAAATATTGCATCACAAAATAAAATCAAACATCAAACCATGCACCGCCCTAACATAGAGCTAGAAATGATGACTTAGCCTAATGTGTGTGCCATTTAAGGCTTGTGTGGTATGTCTTAGCTAGGATTTGAGGTTGAAGTTTTCTAAGTGTGAAGGATACAACTTAGAGGGTGGTTTTATTTAAGTGATTTAGTTGATTTGTTAATTTTATTTGAAGATTTAATTTGGTTTGAATGAACCTACACTTAATTACTAAGTGTTGTAAAGAGAGGAAAAGAGAAGAGAACTTCTCTTTCCCTACCTTAAGTAATTCTAAGGTAGATTCATTAGTGATTTCTCTTTAGTGAATGTTTATTATGTGTTTTAATTAATCCTAAGTTTAGATTTGCTCTAAATAAACTTATTCAATAAGAAAGACATTTTAAAAATTAATTAAGGTGAATTACTATCACAAAAAACATAACCATTTATTTGTTTCCAACATGTGTATCATGCATATAAAATGATCCTAAGCATATCTATACATGCAATGGAAATATTTAGCACACCTTAATGATGAATGCTAAGAGATGTTGCTTAAGAAAATTTGGATATTTCATGATGGATGATTTTGTTAAGTAGAAAAGAAAGGGATTCTTTTATCCGTTAATCAAATGCACATTTACATGTATGAAAAACATAAGTGAGTATGGTGCCATTATTTTCTACACAAAGGGTATAAGGTACAAGACCTTCCTAGGGCTACTTAAAGCCTCACAACCAGGATGTCCAGATTAATATACCACTTTTCTTAAATACATGTGCATGTATAAAAAGGAAACAAATGGGTGAAGAATCATGCAAAAGATTTTTGTATGTTTAATTTGTTGGTTATGCAATTTATATGTATAGATGTGAAGATCCTCCTTAAGTCATAACATAGAAGTGTACAATAATGGATTTAAGCAAAGTGTTATGTTCTTTCCAAATGAACTATACACTTTGCAAATCCTATACAAACCCATGTTAAGAAAAGAGAAGAAAATCACATAACACATTTTATGTTATAATCACATGCAAGCTTATAATAAGTACTTATAAGTAGCATACTTCCATTTATAATCTTTAATTTATAATTTTTGAAAATAATTTTTGATTTAATAGTGATAATAGTCATTTATTTTTTACTTTAGCCAAAACATGCAATTTGACATAAAGGAAACATTTTATTTATTTTGATTTTTTAAAAGATATGAAGGCATGATTTTCATATGGAACACAATATTTAGCATGCTTGGAAAGAGATAAAGTGATGTAAGCATGTAACTTCAATCACACTAATTAATTCCTAAAGACAATCCTATGAAATAAAATCATTTAAAGTGAATCAACATTTCTTTAAAGGGATTTTTATTTTTGTTTTGAGTTTGGTTTAATTTAGAAAATGTGAGAAGCATTTGCTGGTCCTAACCCATTTTCCCCATGTGTGAATTGATTTAGTTTAATTTTTAGAACCATTAAGTTGATTTTATGTTTTGTTTAGGTTAATGTGTGAATTAAGTCCATTAATTACCCCTTACCTATACCATTTAACATAACTAACCAAAAAATTATGAGCCAACATATGATATGCAACCATATGGTATTTAAATCAACAATGCACCTAAGAAAGAAAGGGGCCTAATGCAATTGGCTCACAATTATTGATTAATTAAGCTAAATTATTTAATTAAGTACTTTCATAACCTTCCCACACATGTGAGTTGGAAATGATTTCCTTAATCTTACCTTAGGCTTTTGAACACCTAAGGATCTACCCAACAAGAGATTGATTAAGTTTAGATTGATTTTGAAAGTTTGATTAAGCTAATTAAGTAGGTTATTAGTGGATTAGTCCTTAATGATGTTTGGATTTAGGAAGAAAGGGGGTTTAAGGAATAACTTAGGGAAAATACCCCAAACCATTCCACAAAACTCCTCTTCACTTAAACAATGTTTAATTATCTTAATTAAGTGATTAAACCACTATTCATATGCTTAATTACTCTTAATTACATTAAGAGGGTGATTAGGGATTCCTTAATTGATTTCCCTAATTAGCTTATTAATAAATTCCAAGAAAATTGGGAGAGGCAGAAGTCATCCCCCCTAAACATGTCTGATAAGTTTGGAATTAACTAATGAAGTAATAAGGGAGTATATAAGGTAATTAAGTTTTCAATTAAATCCTAATTAAGGAAAATTAACTGTTCAAAATCAATTAGAAAAAAATTTATATTATTTCTCACTGAATTATCTATAAAATGAGCCCTCATTTTTATTTTTATTTTATTTTTCTACATTTAATTATGGATTTATGAAGTTTCAGTGATTAAGGGATAATTAAATAACTAATCCTGTCAGTGCCACATGGGTTGGTGACGTGGGTGCGCGCTTTCCACGTGGTGCAATAGGATTGGTTATTTAAGTTGTCAAATCGGTTGCCACGTTAGTTGGCTGTGCTACACGCTTTCTCTTGGGTCGTCTGATCAAGGATCGAATGTCGTGATCCATGAAAGGAATTTCATAGGATCAGCATGTTTTAATGCCCATCCAAAACATGGATGGATGATCCATGATTCATCCTCCTTTGCGGGAGATGAGACCGCCCATCCATGGCTTGATCCGAGCTCACTTGAACTTGAAGAGATTCAACCCACACCATCAAGAAGCATAGAGAAGAAGATCCAACGATTGAATTTCAATGGGATTACAATTCCCTTCACAAAGGATAAAGCATTTTTCAAATTATGGTCAATTTTGAGTCATACCTCGCTGGAGGCTATCACTAGCGCTTCCAATGAAGGAGGTAGCTTCGTCTAGTGGAGATGAAGCTCTATTGAAACTTTCAAGGTTCAATTTGAAGTAGATCTCTCAATTGACCAAAGCTCCCTTCAATGGATTGGGGCTTTGGTCTAGGACTCCCTTCCCATGGCTTGAATGCTTGGGAAATGCTTTGGGAGAGCTCGACTTGCCTCCTTGATGGTTGCAAAGTGAATTAGACTTTGGTTGAGAATTGGCAAAGTTGAAAATCTCCCTCACCTCCCCTATTTTGGCTATGAAGGAAATCGAGAATGAGAAGTTCAAATAAGCTTAGGAATGCTTGGGAAACTTGGAGAAGCTTGCCTTTGATCCTCTGAGCTCAATCGAATGCAAGAGTCATCATTTGAGTGGAAATGAGGGGGAGTATATCTCCCCTACTTGGATCGAATGGTCGAAGCTTGCTTTTCTATTTTTGATCAAATTACCTTGATTGAATGGGCTATTTAGGTTGTTAGGAGTGCCATGTGGTTCGATTTTGGCATAGGAGTGGAATGGAGGAGGTCCACATGTGCTAGGTGAGTGTGGGAGGTGATCCAAGTGGAGAAATTTGATTGAGGGTGGCCTTTGGGTCATGGTTGACCCAAACCCATTGGGTCATGTGCACCACCTCCCTTGGTGTCCAAATGGTCAACTAGGAGGATGCCAAGTGACCATGAAAAGAATTGACCAAATTTTAAGTGGATTTGGCCATAGGTTACCCATTGACCTAAGGGTAAAATGGTCATTTGGCTTTGATTTTGATCTAGTAAGATTTGATATGATTGAAAAATGGGTTGTGCCAATTTTTAATGAATTTAGCTCAAGTTGAGCCAAAATGGGTCAACTTGGGTCAAGTTGACCAATTGGTCAAATTAGGTTAAACCATGGGTTAGGTCAAGTTCAAATGATCATTTAGAGTGATTTGATATCATTGGTTTGGTTCAATTTGATTTATATTTAGTTTTGGTTCATTTGAGTTCACTATGATAATTTGACCCATTTGACCCAATTGGGTTAGGTCAGTTGGATTAGCTTGGTTGATCATTTGAAATATTTTGCAAGCTTTGGTTTCAATCAATTTTGGTTTGGTTAAGTTTCAAGTTGATTTGACCTTTTAGGTCAAGTTCATGGTCAATTGGGCTAGGTTGGGTCTAGTTGGCCAATTGAGTCTTTGGTCAAGTTCAACAAGTGATTTAGAATGAATTTGACCCATTGGTTGCAATCAATTTTGCTTAGATCAAGTTTTTACACATTTTGACTTTTTAGGTCAACTTGGGTCAACTTGGGTCAAGTGGCCAATTGGGCTAGGTTTGGCTTAAATGATGATTTGGACAAGTTCAATCATTGATCATGGATTGGTTTTGATCAATGGCTTCAATCAATTTGGCCTATATTGAATTTTGGCTAGTTTGGGTTTCATTTAGGTTAAGTGTTGACTTGGTCAAAGGCTAGGTTTGACTTGGTTTGACCCAATTTGAGTGAATGATCACCTTATGATGATTGTTGTTCATAGTGTGAGGCTTAGATGGGCTTAGTTCAATCCAATTTGGGTAGGATTAGAATTTGGCTCAAAAAGGTGCTTTAGGTCACTTTGGGTCAAGTGAGCCTAAGTGAGTCAATTGACTTGATCAATGCTTGATTCAAGTTTGGTTGAACTCACATATAGACTTATGATTAAAATATAAATCCAATTGCAAGTGATTTGGAGTCAAATGGGTTTTGATTCATTTGACAATTTCAAATTTAAAGGATGAACATAGGTTTGATTTGGATTGATTTGATGATTAAAGTTTATGATTGAATTTGGTTTTATGATTGAAGGATTGATTGTTTGAATAGAAAATCCAAAGGTTTGAATTGATTTGAGAATGATTTGGTTAAGTTTAAGAATTTGACTTGAAGGGTGTAGGTTTGATTTTGATTGGATTTGAATTTGAGTTTTGAATTTGGTTTTGGGAATTTGAATTTATATTTTATTTATATTTGTGAATATAAATGAGAATATAAATGGGTTATGAGAAACACTTTTGAATTTGATTTGATTAAGTTCAAGGATTTGTCTTAAAAGAGTTTAAGTTAGATTTTGATTAGATTTGGATTTGTGTTCAATCATGGATTTCAATCATTTATAATTGATTCATGATTTGATTTTTGGAATTGATTTATGATTTGAGAAAATCAATTGAATTGGAATTGATTTAAGGTTTGATTTGGAACTGATTATAATTTGAGGTTGATTTGAATTTGAAGTTGATTTGGATTGGAAGTTGATTTGAGTTTGAAGTTGATTTGAATTTGAGGTTGATTTGAATAAGGAGTTGGTTTGAATTTGGAGTTGGTTTGAATTTGAAGTTGATTTGAATTTGAAGTTGATGTGAATTTGAGGTTGATTTGAATTTGGAGTTTGATTTGAAAGAAGAAAGTAAGGATTTGGTTCAAGCTATAGGGTAAGCAAGTTTTTCTAACACCCTAAAACATAACCTCTTACTATGGCTAACTATTCTAAGTCTCTAGGGTTAGGTTAAGTATTCACCTAATCACTATAAGTGTCTTAAGACTAAGAACTCTTAATTTCTAAGAGGAGTCCTATGTCTAAGATGGGAAGTTGAAAGCTCACTCCAAAATTGTGGTCAACAGAGCCCTAAGAGTCGAATCGAAGCCTCCCCAAGCTTTTCCTAGCCATTCCCAAGCATCTCACATCCCATTTCTTGGTTTTACTCAAAATTGAAATAGGGGAGATCAATCCCAAGCTCAACTGACTCAATTCTCAACCAAAGTGCAATTAACCTTGCACACACCATCCTTGGACCTCGTCGAGCTCAATTGAACCATGTCCCAAGAATCTAAGCAACAGGAAGTACCACTTTGATCAAGATTGATCACCATTGAAGAGGAGCTTGATCGACAGAGCAAACCACTTCAAATCAAGATCGAACTTCTTCAATAAGACTTCGTCTCTACTAGACGAAACTACCTCCTTCGTTGGAAGCACCGATGATGGCCTCTAGCGACGTATGCCATTGAAACCGACCTTAGAGTAAAAATTGCTTGGTCCTTTATGAAGGAGATCATTATGTCACGCAATCTCCACTATTAGATGTGTTGCTTGTGCTTCCCCAAAGGTGTGGGATGAATTTGAGCTCCATCACGTGAGCTGATGAGCTCAATGATGACATCTCTCACCGCCAGGAGAGAGAGATCACACATCCAGGATCGACGACGATCCTAATCAAACCACACTTTAAATCTCTCTGATTTCCTCCTTAACCTTGGGATTAATCTCGACTGTCCGATCTTAGAATGAGCCTACAGGGAAAACACGTCCACCGCCAACTGACTCAGTTGACGGATGTGACAACTTAAATAACCAATCCCATCGCGCCATGTGGAAAATGCTCCACATTAGCGTCGCATCAACCACATTAATATGGGAAGAGTTTAATTAGGCTTAATTAATCCAATTTTAATGGTGAAACTTCCTAAAATCATAACTAATTATAGAAAATCCAAAAAAAATACAAACTCAGGCTCATTTTAAAGATATTTTAGAGAAAAATCAAGAAAAAATATAATTAATTGATTTTGAATAGTGAATTTGGCTTAATTAGATTTTATTAAAAATCTAATTAGCTTAATTATACCTTAATTAAGCATTCAATTAATCTCAAATATTATATGGATATTTAGGGGGATCACCTCTGCCTCCCCTATTATTTTGTGATTTTATTGATTGCTTAATTAGAAAAATTAGTAAGCTAAATCACTCTTAATCAAATTAATTATAATTAAGGGATGAACAATAGCTTGATTAATCACTTGAACATAAATATCCCTGTTTAACAATAAGATCATTTAGGGAATATGGTTGGGCACATATTTCCTAATATATCTCTTGAGTATTATTTACCTTTGAAAATTAAATTAATTAATGGGTTAATGGAATGTTAGTTGATTAATCAAGTGATTAGATCTTCAAAATAAGGGAATCAAACCTAGCGGAATGATTGAGTGATTTTGATATTAGGATTGAGGCCTTGCCCTTGATCCTTTCCCTTAAGTTAACTTCATCATTCCAATCAAAGAATAACTAAAGTATTTAGTTAATTTATTAATGGCCTAATGAAATCAAAATTAAAAATCAGTTCAACTAACCTAAATAACCTTTAATTGATCTCAGGTAGCTCCTTGGGTGTTCAATAACCTTAAGGTGAGAGGTAATAAAATTATGATTGGCTCACATGTGTGAGAAAATCATAAGAGTAATTAAGTGAGATCCCTTAAGTTTAATTAACTATTAATCATAAGCCAATTGCATTAGGCCCTATTCATTTGGAGCATTGTTGCAAATTTACTTTTCATGTGGTTGCATATCATATTGGCTTATTATTAATATTTAATTAAAAGGTGATATAAGGGATAAATCTATTTAATTCATACCTTAACCTAACTAAAATATAAAATCAACCTAATTATTCTAAATTAAACCAAACCAATTCACACATGGGGGGGAATGGGTTAGGACTAGTAACCCTTCCCATATTTTCTAAGTTAAATCAAATTCAAAGATGAAAATATCCTTAAAGAATTTTGTTTCATTTTAAATAATCTTATTTGATATGATTGTCCTTAAGAATTAATTATGGTGAATGAAGTCATATGCTTACATTCCTTTATTTCTTTCCAATCATGCTAAATATTATTTTCCATATGAAATCATGCATTAATTTCTTTTTAAAATTAACTAAATAAAATGTTTCCTTCTATGCAAATTGCATGTGTTGGCTAAAATTAAGAATATGAGTGACTATTATCACTATTAAACCAAAAATTATTTTTAAAGCCTATAAATCAAAGATTATAAATGATGTGATGCTAATTAAAAATATTTATAAGCTTGCATATGATGATAGCATAAGATGTGTATTATGAATTCTCTTTCTTTCTCTTAATATGGATTCACATAGGATTTGCAAGTGTATTGTTCATCTGAAAAGAACACAACACTTGCCTAAATCATATCTATGCCTCTCTATATTAAGACTTAGAAAGCATCTTCATATTACACATGTAAATCATACAACCAAATAAATGAAACATAATTTTTGCATGGATTTTCTCATCCTTGTAGTTTTCGTACCTCTACATGTATCTAAGAAAAGTGGTATATCAGTCTGGACATCCCAGGGCTACGAGGCTTTAAGTAGCTCTAAGTAGGTCTTGTACCTTATGGCCCTGGTGTAAAAAACATTGGCGTCATACTCGCTTATAACTTTTATACATGCGGATGTGCATTTAGATAATGGATGAAAAATCCCTCTTTTATACATAACAAAGACATGCATTAATGATCCAATTAACAAGTGGAATATCCAAAATTTCAAATCACATCTCTTTTCATTCATCATCAAAGTGTGCTAAGATTTGTATTGCATGTATAGGTATACTTAGGATTATTCATATGCATGGTATACATGGTGGAAAGAAATGAATGAGTGTGTGTTATATGTTAGTAATCCACCCTAACTAATCCTTAGATGCCTTTCTTATTGAATAGGTTATTTAGAATTCTAAACTTAGGGTTAATTAAAACACATAATAAACCATTCACTAAAGAAAATTCATTAACCAATTTACCTTAGAAATCACTTAAGGTAGGGACAAAAGAGATACTCTCCCTCACTTTCTTCTCTTTATTACACTTAGTTCCTAAGTGTTGGTTACATGAAACAAGAGAAAATATTAAGTAAAATTCCCAAATCAACTAAACTACTTAAAGAAAACTCAACCCTTTATAAATTAAACCTTTACACTTAGAAAATTATAACCCTAAAGCCTAGCTAGGACATACCACATAAGATCTACACATACACATTAGACTAAGTCACCATTTCTAGCTTTAGGTTAGGGCGGTGCATGGTTTGATGAATGTTTAGTTTTGATGTATTATTTTACAATGGATGTTAGGGTGTATGTGCGTAGTCTGGATGTTAGGTTGATATTAGCCTAATCATGCTTTCTACAAGGGGTTGTGCTTAAGGGGCACTATAATAAGAATATAAATACTTTTTTTTTGTGCAGGTTGCTTATACCCCTTAGCATAACTCGAATTACGATAGGTGGGCTTGGTTACCCATGTGTGGGGTACTAAGTCAAAATTATTCCTTTAACTTCCTGGGTTGTATGGTGTGTTTAGCTAACATCTATTTTATAGGTGTAGCTAGATTTACTTTCCTTCTTTTTAATATAATTTTTTCATTAGGATTAGGATCAGTGTTATGGGGATTAAGGTGAACATTGGTTATAAGACCATGTCTTATATACCATATGAGGCCTTGGAGCAAACTACATCCCAATTCAAACCAAAAAAAAAAGAAAGGAATGGAACAAACTAAGATGAAGGAATGAAGGACAAGGAATGAAGAATGGAGAATAAAAAATGAAGACCTCCATAACACTTATCACTTCATGATTATATATTCTTTCATTATACTAGGATGTATAAGGTAGAGCTCGACTACCCACAATTCTTTTCGGGTTGTATGGCGGTACCTGACCTCATCGACCTCTTATTCTTTTACGATTGCT
Organism: Cymbidium sinense; assembly: GCA_021442155.1. NCBI lineage: Eukaryota > Viridiplantae > Streptophyta > Magnoliopsida > Asparagales > Orchidaceae > Cymbidium > Cymbidium sinense. The sequence goes on along the minus strand of CM038218.1, from coordinate 21,377,863 downwards.
TTATAAAATTATTTGGTGTTTTGTTTAGCTTGTGCATTAAAAATAGCATGTCTTTTCATAGTTTTTTTATGATGGGTGATTGATGTGTGGCCTGGATGCGATTAGGCTCTTTGAAAAAAAATAAATTTTCTAATTAATTAATTAAAAATTAAACTAAATAATTTATAACCTCACCTAAAGCTTAGGAATTAAATTAAGATAATAAAAGATTTATCAACCCCTTTGCTGGATGTTGTATGTCTCATATCATGCATAAATCATATTATCTCACTATTGCCAATAGAGGGCTTCCACCTTTGCTAGAGAAAATGACTTGACCTTTGAGAGCCATGATAGAAACACACATCCTTCTTCTAATTTTGGCCCATAATTGATTTTCTCATGAATTAGGCATATAAAATCCCATAACCTGCGTCAAATTCAAATGTCCAAAAATTAAAATAAAATTGACAAAATTTGCATTAGATTTAGGTCATTATCATGTCCTTCATTATCTAGTCTCTTAGGGAGTGAGTTTAAGGACATAGGTTCTCTTCTAAGTAAATAGTATCCTAACCATCTTGCAAAGCATATGACTTGCCTACATGTATTTAAAATCATAGGAGGAGTTAGTTGGGGCCACCTCCAATCAGTTGTAAGTCCAATAGGGTAGTTTATTCTCTCTTGTTGTGGTAAACCATATACCTATTTTCACCTTAGATTTAGGCTTATTTTGGCCTTTGCTATCCCTAGGTTTAGGATCTGAGGTTGTTATTTTCCTTTATGGGCTACAAGCATAAATCTTCACCTCTTAGGCATTTCTACAATCTTGTATTATGGAATTCTAAGCCCTAGATTTCTAATAAAAATTCAACTCAAACATATAATTCTCCTCAATTTCAAAAATATAAAGCCCAACCATAGAATAGTTTGGGATGCTACTAGGTTTTCTAGTATCATGAGCATCCCCTACTCATCTCCCTTTGGTTTTAAAAATAACTCTCTCATTTTGATCAATCCCACTTGATTTTCTAAAAATAACCAATTGATTGATAGTCTTATCTTGAAAATTTTGAAGACAATGATCATTTACCTTAATCGAGAGTATTCTAAGGAACCTCATTCCTTAGGATGTAATAAACTATGGATGCTTGCCTCCATAGGAAACTTAACCAACCCAATTTAAATAAACCTTACTTTACTTTTCCATGTAAAGTAGGGGAAAGATCTTTGGTACATTCGAAGACCCATCATGCCTTAGGAGTTCTCATTAGGTGATTAGGTAAATTATAGGATAGTGACTTCTATCTTTCATGATAGTGTAATATCATACCCGATCACCCTAATGAGTACATCTATGGATCTGTGTGTGTCCCCTCACATAAACACACACAAAAAAAACACCAGCAACAAAATAAAATACCATAGATTTTTCTGGTGACTCCACTGGGGACAGTTCCTCTCTCCATCTTTGGTAAATGATCATTGTCTCTAAGTATCGATAGTGGATTTGTATGCCATATGAGTCTAAGACTATCCTTCTTTTTCATTGCACTTAGGTCATTTTATTCTTAAGCTAAGCTAGTTAACATTCTTTAGGTTTTAGTACCTCATTCCATATAGGTCTTAAAACCCCTGTTGGGTCCCCAATAGGTGAAAATAAAATTTAACTGAAAAAGATGACTAATGACCCTTTTGAACCTCCTTACCATCTCTATGGTAAGGTAAGGTTCATCCCACAAATAAAAAAAATAAATCTTTTATAAAAATATCACTTTTCAATAGCACTTTCCCAAAGTTCACATAATAAAATACTTGCACAAAAATTTTCACAAAATATATAACTCAACCACATCTAACAATCCCGATTGTTACATGTATTCTTTTCAAAAACCAAAAAAAAAGCACATATTTGAAAATGAGAATCCTCATTCATTATACCCAAATTTATTGAATGAAGTTTTCATTTCCAAATAAAATCATTTCAGAAAAATGAAATTCCACTCAATATATCTCACATATGTTAAAGTTGGAGTTTCTTCCTTTTCAAAAGCACATATTTGAAAATGAGAATCCTCATTCAAGATATCCAAATTTATTGAATGAAGATTTCTCTTCCAAATAAAATCATATCATAAAATTGAAACTCCACCCAATATATTCCATCTATATTAGAGTTGGAGTTTCTTTTTTTTTTTTTTCCAAAAAGCATAAATTTGAAAATCAACATATTCATTCAATATATCCAAATTTGTTGAATGGAGGTTTCATTTTCAAATAAAATCACACCATTTGAAACTCCACTCAACACATTCCACATGTGTTAATTTGGAATTTCCTTCTTTTAAAAAAAAGCAATAATCACACACAAAAATTTCATCTTTGAAAAATAAAATATGATTGACTTCCATTTTACATACCCAAATTTGTTAAATGGAAATATCCTTTGAAAAAATATCATGAAAATCAAAATATATTGGGATTCCATTTTACATACCAAAATATGTTAAATGGAAATCTCCTTTGCAAAAATCATGAAAAAATTAAAGTACATTGGAATTCCATTTGACATACCCAAATTTGTCAAATGAGAGTTTCAATTTTCAAAAAGAAAATTAAAAAGAAATTGGATTCTATTTAACATACCATATGTTAAATAGAAATCCCCCATTTTTTCAAAAATAACACAAATCAAAATCAAACACATTTGGGCTTTATTTAGCATACACAAATTTGCAAAGTAAAGATCCCATTTTCAAAATCAAAACAAAAAAAAATCAAACACATTTGGGTTTTATTTAGCATACACAAATTTGCTAAGTAAAGATCTCATTTTCAAAATAAAAACAAAAATCAAACACATTTGGGTTTTATTTAGCATACACAAATTTGCTAAGTAAAGATCAAATTTTTAAAATCAAAAAAAAAAAAATCAAACACATTTGGGCTTTATTAAGCATACATAAATTTGCCAAGTAAAGATCCCATTTTCAAAATCCAAATAAAAATCAAACACATTTGGGTTTTACTTAGCATACATAAATTTGCTAAGTAAAGATCTTATTTCAAAATAAAAAAAAAAAAAAACACATTTGGGCTTTATTTAGCATACACAAATTTGCTAAATAAAGATCCCATTTTCAAATTCAAAATAAAAATTAAATATATTTGGGCTTTGTTTAGCATACACAAATTTGCTAAGTAAAGATTCTATTTCTAAACTTTACACATGATACACATCATGGGAAAACATGCAAAAGAAAATTATTTTCAAACACCTTATTTAGCATACCCAAATTTGCTAAATGAGTAATCCCAAAATCAAGCCTAAAATAAAAATCAATTGATCGTCTATTTAACATACTCAAATTTGTTAAATAAAGGGTCCCAAAAAAATAAAATTAAATTCAAATATGAACCAATGGAAGCATCAAAAGTCTCTCCAAAATATTTGAACCCCATTCAACATACATAAATTTGTTGAATGTGGATTCTAAACTCAAATGAACTCAAAAATCTCTCCTCCAAGTTATTCAAATTCTCTCCTAAATTCAATGAGCCCCACTTAACATATTCAAATTGTTGAGTGTGGGTTCAAATCTAAATCAAATTTAAAAAGTTAGCATAATACCAAGGCAAAAAATTAATTTTAGTTTATTTTTTCAATAGAGTTCAGCCAACTTCAGCCTTCTTTCTTTAGTTTAACAATATAGATGGATTCAAAGTATGTGTTCACTTTCCCCTTGGATTTGTCCTTAGATCGAGCCTCCCCAAATTGATTTTCTCATTTACTACATTTGGATTGAGGGAGGATTACTTGAGGGGAAACCCTCACCACTATCACCAGGGATGTGGTGGCTGGGCAAAATCCAGTCATTTGTATTAAGATGCCCTTAGATTCTAAGTTTCCCTTATTGAAGAGGAAGGTGGTAGGTTTCCGCAGCCTCACAGCCTGGTGCCACATTAGTTGTTCCCATCACTTCCTCAAGTGTAGCACACTCATTGGCCTCCAAGGGAAGGCTACAGCTTGTGGATAGTCTCCCCTACCTTTGAGGTATGGTCTAGTTCTCATCGCTCCACCTATGAACCCGATAGCAATAGAGCCGTAAGATCCGCACATAGCATACTGGGAGATGGAGGTAGATCTCACTGAGGAGGGTGGAGGTTTCTCCTTACTTTAAACAAGTTTCATCCCCTTTCTGGTTATGAAGGAGAGAAAGATGTCGAGGATTTGATGACCTCCACCTGTTCATGAGACACCGTATAGGAGGTCATATCGCCTCAGTTTTTTTCACCAAGTTGGGCTTATGGATGTGAGTCGGTCAATTTGATTTATGATAAATTATTCCTCGCAGTGTGGGTGAGAAGATCCATCAAGAGAGGGCCAGAGAGGCCCGAGCATCAGTTCACATCATTAGCAGAGAAAGGTGAAGATATGTTAGGCAATCAGTAGCCTCCACCCTAGTAAATTTCCGATCGGCGCCACGCCGATCACCAAGTATATTGAGGTACCACCCATCGAGGAGAGCCTATATGAGGCTGGTGTTCTCCACCAAACTGCTCCACTCATGTCTACCATCACCAGTTCAGGTTTCATCTTCTATGGTTCCACCCAATGCCATGAGAGCAGTACGAGGGGAGAAGAAAGCCCCACTAGTGATTCATCTATGGCCATGGGATCCCATTTCATCTACTCCACCAACTGAGGTGAGGGAAAGTTCTCCCACTCAACCTCCTACTTTAATTGCGGTGAAGAAGGAGTGACAACCCCAAGCATCGTAGTTGTACCACCACCACCATCACCTCAACCGATTATGGATATAACAGTGATAGAAGGGGAAGGAGATAGTTATATTATTCCCATGGTGGTAGATCCCCCCAAGGGCAGCACTCCACCCATAGTAGTTGACAGTCATGAGAATGTGTCCTCCAGTGAGTGTAGCCCTCACAAGCTTAGCACTCCAGTAGTAGGGGAGGTCAGGTGTATCTCTGTTGATGAGCATAATCCCACCACTAGTCAGCTGTGAGTATTTATGTTAGCACATTTAGATCGCTCCTTGGATGATATATTGGCATAGTATTTTACTAAAAGAAAGAAATTTTAGGGTATGATTGGTTTGACCTCAAAGAGGAGAAGGTTAGCTTCAACCCTGATGAAGATGATTTGTTGGAAGACTGATAGGAACACTTGGTTGTTCTTTCTGGGGATCATCATGGAAAGGTGTTGCATCCAAATAGGATGATATAGTCTATTCGGCCCAACACCTCCTTCAACAACTAAAGAAGAAAGATGAGCAAATTGATAGGATGGGGAAGAGAGTTGAAGATTTGTTAGCTGCAGTTCTAACACTTTAGAATCAAGCTCCAGTTGTACAGCTTACCATTATGGAGACTGGTCAGCCTGAATTATTGCATGTCCTAGATCAACCCAAGAGTTTGCCTCTAGTAGAGCAAGGACTAACTTGTATAGGAAGGAAGCGGATAGTACCTCCATACAAGAAAAAGATATCAAACTCATGGTAGAATAATAAGTGAAGGAAGCACTAGCGAAAGCTTGAGGTAGTTCATCAGTTCCAAAGGGTAGACCCTACCTAGAGGACGAAGCTATTCAATATCCTAAGGGTTTTGTGCCTCATTCTTTCAAAAATTTTGATGATAGTGGGAAACATATACAATGCACATGTTCATGATAATTATTGTTCCATCTCTTTGAAGAATTAATAGCTTTTGATATGAGAAACTTCCCAAGAAGACTTTAGTTTATTAAGGTTTGAGCTCAATTAGCTAGAGCAAAATCTGTGAGTCCTTATTGACATTCTTTATGACACCAATTTAAAGCATGAACCATACAAACTACATGCCTATTAATATTCATTACCCCCTCATGCTTAAAGGTTTCACCATTAAGACATTTGAGAAATTAATCAACAAGTCTATAAGGAGGCCAAACACCATCAAATCCAAAGTCAAAAGGAAGAAGCGAGCAAATTGAATAAGTGGAAGTAACCAACCATAGATCAGTGTGAGAGACCTCAAGCTCAATAACCTTCACTTTCACCTTCTTTACCACCACCTCAGCCACCACAGTAGCCTCCATGGCCTTCACCACCTCCTCCTCAGCCATACTCTCAACAGTGGTATATATATCCTCCCCTAGGTAGCTATCTCCCACCTACTCTTTTGGATAAATTAAACAAACCTTATTCATTTAAGAGGGAAGTAGTTAAAAAAATCTTTAAGAACCTCTTAAAGAAACAGATTTTAGCTACAGCCTGGAAGGAGGAAGTGGGAGAGTAATGATCCTAACTTTTGCCCCTATCATCGCATGCTAGGCCATGTTTTAGAGGATTGCTTTATATTTAAGGGCTGGGTTGAGCATAGCTTCAAGTCAGGCACTATAGTTATCCCTAAGGAATATCTAGTAGAATAACTATCAAGTTCTATTAGAGTAATCATTGGGGATACATGTGAACCTCTCAATAAAAGAAGGTTGGGATATCTCTTTATCCCGAACCTTTAAAAAGATTATTTCTAAAATAAAGAAACTTTCCTTCCAGGTGCCTGAGGCAGCTCGAATCTCAACATCAAGGAAGATTTGCAAGTTGCCAAAAAACATGGGGAAGGTGGAAGCTCAGCAGCAGGAGCAGCAGCACACACTTGCCCGAGATAGCCAAGTAGTGCAACCACCGACCGAGTCCACCCTCCTTTCCACCATTGCAACTACTACTTCAGTTGGAATTCCTACTTTAATTCTTCTTCTAGTAGACATCTTGTATCAACATATGAGGGCATCAAATCCCTCACCCCACTTACTTTATTAGATTTCTACTATGTACCTCCTTTTAAATCTAAGAAATCAATGAAGAAAACTAGTTTGAATTACTTCTATGCCACTTCTAATGGGTTATCTAATTCTACTCCTTTAGAAAACTCTTCAAGTATTAATAATAATAACAACTATGATCATCCTCTTTCTGATTCATAAATGGACTTTCCTTTTCTAAATAATACTGGTTCACCTCTTGAGATAGACTTCCGAGAGTCTTATAGGAGAAGCTATAGGTATGCCTAATAAATAGGTAGAATCTTCCACTAACCCACCACAAGAGATCACTAAAGTTAACCTCCGTAGTGGCGAGGTTTTGCCTCATAGGGCAGCCGCTCAAAATAAGGGAAAGCAAGTCATTGGTACTAGTGAGCAAGCCGTTCCTCCACAAGATGCTCCACTCATGGATATGCTTGTGGAGGATCAACCCAAGGTTGATTATAATGTCCTCACTCACCTATGAAAGTTTCCAGCTAAAATAACCATATATGATGCCCTTGTCTTATCCAAAGAGATGAGGGAATCATTAATCAAGGCCCTTCTTAATCCAAAAATATTCTTAACTCAGCTGACTGTTATTGGAGAGGAGGCACATTATTCAAGAGAAGTCGAGAGTGTCACATTCTTCGATGAAGACCTTCTTCTAGGGGATATGGAGCACAATTGTCCCCTCTACATCATAGTGGATATGAGCAGATTCAAACTTTTTAGGATGTTGGTTGACCTAGGTGCATCAGTGAACATTATGAGCCTGAAAGCCCTTGCCTATTTAAGGATTGACATCTCTGAACTCTGAGGAGATCGGATCATGTTAAGAGGATTCAATGAATACGGCAAGAGGGCTTTTGGCTCCATAATGTTACCTTTGGAAATAGGCAACTGGAAGACTAAAGCCATGTTCTATATAATTGATTCGAATACATCATTCACTGCTTTGCTCGGTAGGCCTTGGATTTACCAGAATAAGATGGTTCCATCTTCTATTCATCGGTGCATCAAGTTTCAAAGAGATGGAATCGAATACTGTGTTAAAGGAGATGAAAAGTATTCTCTATTAGAGAGGTCGAGATATATGAGGATACGACCTACTATCTTCCTCAAAATTGAAACTTCTATTCTCACAAACTTGGCCAAAATTTGAATACAAAAGAAATAGAAAAAGAAAAAGAAAAAAGAAAAAGAAATTAAAAGTGAGCGAGAAAGGGACACCGAGGAAAAGGTAGAGCTGCATGTTACATTCCACCCACAGTTCATTCTACCATACGAACATATGAGTAGGATGAATTGACCTCCATTAGGTAAGGGCAGAGGTAGATACAGAGGCAATTCTAGAGGTGGAAAACCCCTTGGTTGGTGGCCAGCCAACATGGGCTATTCAGTTCACAGGAGTACTCCTACAATTCACATAGACTTAGAATCAAAGGATGCATCTCATGTGATTACCACACCAGCTAACCCCCCTCTCAGTGGGTCTCATTAGAGGTGATACTCGAGCTAGACAGTGATGAAGAGCAGGCCTCCAAGCAAAGATTAAATATATTCAAACCAGGATTATGTAAAACCATTAGTGAATTAGGAACCTTAGTTCTAACCCCACTTTCTTCTCAAAAAGATGAGGATTTAGTAGTTAAGAAGCCCTAGATCTTCCATGGATGTCAAACTAAAGAGATTTCTATTGGGATCATCATCCTCAAGTCAAGAAGCATATGTAAAACTTGAGGATAATTAATATAAAGATTTAATGGAATTACCTTTTGATTGGTACTTCTTGTGTTCATAATCTTGCAAAGAAAGGTTTGATTCCTTACACATGGTCTAGGCACAAGTCAGAGTATTTTGAGAAGTTGTGGGACAACAAAGGCAGGGATGCACAATCAAGACCATGACTAGGATTCGGTATAGTGGATCCAATCAACAATGATGATTACTACTAAGTTATCATAAATCATCTAGAGTTTGATAAGATCTTCTCAAACCACACTAACTCTTATGAGGAGGTGTGTTTAGAAACTTTAGATGATCCTAATGATCTCCAAATCAAAGATGCACCTCCAGAATTTGAAGAAGAAATCAATTAAACCATCGACAATTTCAAAGAATCAACCTGGAGAAGAAGATCCCCCCTACATACATCGTTTTGAATGAAGAAGAAACCAATGACTTAGTTAGGCTGTTGACTGAGTTTAAGGACTACTTTGCATAGATTTATGAAGAGATGCCCAGATTATCTCTTGACATAACAGTCCGTAAACTAGTAATATACCATAATGCTAGCCCTATCAAACAAGCTCCTAGACGCATGAGATTAGAAATCGAACAACATGTTATTTCTAAAGTCAAGAAATTGATCAATGCTAGCTTTATCAGGGAAGAAAAATACCCTACCTGGTTAGCCAATGTCATCCAAGTTAAGAAGAAGAATGACCAAATTTGCATATACGTCGATTTCAGGGACTTAAATAAGGCATGTCCTAATATAGAATTTCCACTTCCAATACAAGAGTTAATGGTGGACATTGCCTTGTCTCATGCAATATTCTCCTTCATGGATGGGTTATCTGGCTACAACAAAATTAAGATGGACCTAAGTATGAAAGGAATACACTTTTTTGAACCCCAATCAAAATCTATTATTATAAGGTCATGCCATTTATCCTTAAGAATGCTGGTGCTACTTACCAGCGGGCCATGACTCAAATTTTTGATGAAATCATTCATCATCAAGTAGAATGCCATCGATGATCTAGTTGTCAAAATTAAAGAAAAGGAGACCATCTCTTTAACTTGAGAGTAGTTTTGAATGGTTAAGATAATTCAATCTCAAAATGAACCCATTGAAGTGTGCATTCAGAGTAGCTTCAGGGAAGTTCCTTGGGTTTATTGTCCAACATCGAAGAATAGAGATAGACCTAGAAAATATCAATGCTATCTTCGAAATGACAACCCCTAAAATTCTAACTCAACTCAGATCATTCCAAGGGCGGTTGGTGTATCTATGGCCCTTTATCTCCAATCTATCGAGGAGGTGCAAGACATTTTCAGCATTTTTCAAAAAGGATGCTAAGTTCAAGTGGGATGATAAGTGCTTGCTTTGAAGATATCAAATAGTATTTGGTGAAGCCAACAGTTCTAGCAGCCTCTATCCCGAGCAAGCCACTTATCCTCTACACTGCTGCATTAGATGACTCCCTTGGCGCTTTGTTGGCCCAAACCAATGATGAAGGGAAGGTGAACTTTCTCTACTACCTCAGCCATCGTCTGATCCCTAATGAAACAAACTACCCACCTATTGAGAAACATTACCTAGCTCTCATCTTTGCATCCCAAAAGCTACTACATTACATGCTCTCATAAGGTAAACTTGATTTTAAGAATCAATCCACTGCAATATCTCATGACACGGCCAACATTATTTGAAGGTTGGCATGATGGTCCATAATTTTATCATAGTTTGACATAACATTGATACCCCTTCGAGCAGTGAAAGGACATGCACTAGTAGATTTCTTAGCAGCACACCCACTTCTTGCTAATTCCCCGCTTAGTGATGACCTACCCGATGAACAAATCATGAACTTAGGGGACACTAGCATTCGCCGCTTGGAGATGTATTTTGATGGTCTAGCTTCCTTTCAAAAAGGAGAAGAACCATGATATACTATTCCGAAAAAAGCGGGGTAGGAATAGTTCTCTTAACTCCAAACCATGATGTGATGATATTCTTGTACTATCTCTCCAATCCATGCACCAACAATGAAGTCGAGTATGAGATTTTGATTGGTCTCAAGTTAGCTATTATAGTGTGTCAAAAGCATCAACATCTACGGGGATTCTCAACTAGTCATCAACAAGATTGATGGGTCCTACAAGGTTCTAAAACCTAAGCTTCATCACTACCATGACTACACCATGAACCTGTTGGCCCAAATCCCTGAGGTCACCATCTACAAGATTCCTCGAGGAGAGAACATAGAAGCAGATTTTTTGGCCAAAATTGCCAAAGAGTTGGCATGTCTAGAGGATGAGTCCATTCCAATAGGGGTCCAAAATAGACAAATTCTATCCCTTGTTGACTGAACTCATCAAGAGATTTTCTCTTGAAGGGAAGGTTGTCATTGCCAAGAAATATGAGGGGCTCGATTGGAGGCAACCATTCATAGATTATTTAACTAAGCAAACTACATCAAGAGAAATCACAAGTCCATTAGATGAAGAAGAGAGCTCTCTCTCCTATGCTCTCGTGGATGGCACCTTGTACCGACGTGTTGACCTCATTTTTGGATGAGGTTAATTTAGCACTTAAGATATCCTAATCTCAAATAGGATTTTCTTAATTCAATATGTAGGACACCTCACCTAGTGTCCTAGAAAATCTTTTTGAGTTTATTCTAACCTATTTGATATAGGTAGAATCAATTCAAAATTTTAATTTAGATTAACTCAAATAAATCAAATTAAAACCAAATTAAAATGAATAAAAGAAAACCCATTTCATTTGAATTTAAATTGATCATTTGAACTCATTTGAAATCATACCTAACCCATTTAAGCCAAATGAGTTAAAATAAAATCAAATTTAAAATGAAATCAAATTTAAAATCAATTCAAATTAAATGGTTTAAAACAAATCATAATTTAATTGATCATCAATTGCATTATGGTTTAAAAAAAACTAAATCCAAAGGGTAAAATTAAATCCAAATACTTTACATTAAAGCTTAAATCCAAATACTTTACATCAAAGCATTTGATTGGAATTAAATTCCCTAAGAAAATTCAAATGGAATTAAATTAATTTGGGCATATCATACTTTAATCCAAACTAAGATGATAATGCCATATTGCATGGAAATAATAAAAGCTAAACAAATTCCCCATGCAAAAAATCCTTTCTTCCCACCTCATGCACTTAAGACAAAGCCACCTCTTAAGAGGTGGCTGCCTTCAAGTGAAGATAATGGCTACCTTCAAGGCCAAGGAAAACCTCCAAAAGCTTGCCTAAAGCTTAGCCAACTAGAGGAAGAAGAGGAGATAAGATGGCAAGAAGAAAATGAAAAAGAAGAAGAGGAAGAATAGTGTTTGGTCCATGCATAGAAATCTTGCAAAAAAGCTCCTTCCCTTTGAGGTGAACATCCCATTATGTTCACAAGGAAAAGGAGACTTGATCCCATACCTTTCCCTGACCACCTTGTCGCCGGCAAGGCACTATTCATGCCAAAATCAAGCACCCTTTAATGGTGAAATCCAAAGGAGGGGATTTCACCCCAAATTGAAGACACACAAACGTTCTAGGGCTCGAGGCGATCTAAATCGATCCGTTACTTGAATCATTTGGCACTGAGAAGGTCCGGGAACCACCTAGGACAAGATCTATGCTTTGAGCTTGATCAAGGGGGAAAACCACGAGGAGACAAGCCACCAAACGCCGACCACAATCTCTTTGCATTGATCTAAAGCATATGGAATCAACCTGCAACGGAGATCAGGAATCCAGGTTTGCCATTGACGTCCTCCCCTATTTCTTCAAGCTTTTGGTTTTTTGTGCTTTTTCAAAGAATTTAGAATGCCAAATGGATCTCACCGCATAAATTGATCCCAATTTCATCACTGATCATTTTGGGATCAAAATTGAGGCATAATTCACTGTTGATCACCGCCAGTTGACAGAAAACCATCAAAGGCGATCGGGTTTCACCGTTTAGGGAAGAAGACGGTCTGTAGACCATCCGATCCGTCTATTTGGATTGAACGGTCCAGATCTAGGTGAACAATTTGATTTAAATCCTTTAAGGATCAAGGTGATCAAACCATCGTCTCCGACGGACGGCCGTGATCGTCCAGCATTTTCTCCAGCACGTGACACACGTTCTCATCCCAGCACGTGACATGTGTTTTCATCCATGCACATGACCCGCTCAGACACACACACGCCGATCCGCAGACTACGGGATCAGTATGGACGGTTCGTAAATGATCCTGCATTTTAACTCTACCGCGTGGGTCCCTCCCTCTTAAAAAATCGTTAACTTTAGTTAATTAACAATTTAATTAATTAATTAAAAACCTGAAAACTTCAAAAAATCATATAAAATAAAAAAAATCAAAAAAATACAAATAAGAGCTCTATGGATTCGTCTTGATGAGAAGAATCCATAGACATTAAAATCCTAAATTGTATTGGGTAATTTTCCCTTAATTTGGGTTTAGTTAAAAAACATTAAACTCTAATTACTCTCAAATTAATAATCCAATTAATTTGAAATTTTGGAAAAATGAAATTAAGCTTAAAACATACCTTAGGTAAATTTTGGGTATTTAATTCTCTGAATTCAATGGAAATTAGTAATTCATGTGTTTAACCTTTAAATTAATTAAATTAATTACCCTTTAATAAAATAATTAGAAAACTTTAATCTAATAACCTTAAATCAACATAATAAATATTAATGAACATCAAAATATTAATTAAACCTAATCAAACCTATATGAACCTAATAGATCACTAATTAACTCAATTAGGTAATTAAAAGAACTAAATAATTTAATTAAATAACTTGATCTTAATTAAATCATAATAAATCATCCAGTTAACCAAAAGTTATAAATAAACCTTCATTAGAAAGGTATTTCAGTGAAGAATAAATTAAAAATAAAATCCTTTAATGAATCTTAATAAATTAGGCTTAATTTAGGTTTTAATAAAATAATTAAATCCTTAATTACACCATAATTATATTTTTAATTAAGAGGAAACTTTAGAAACATAAAATTGGCATGTAACCCCACTTGCCATAATTATCTCAAACATATTTGGCCTATAAATTTGGAATTCTTGATTTTCCAAATCTCTAGGTCAATATGAACTAAATAATAATTAAGAAGAATCATTAATTCATTGAATCAACAATAAATTGAACTAATCAAATAAACATCAAATACTTAGGGTAATTCATCAAAACTTCCTAAGTCAAGGAATTTAATCAAATATCAAAATTTTAAGAAAATCAATACTTAATGAAATTCAAACATAATTAAACAACTTGAGTTAAGTTTAATGAAACCACTTATCCTTAATGAATTTAAATAATGAATCTAAAACCTAGGTTAATTAAATGAGATTAAGAATAATCTATGAGCAAACCTAAGGTATTAATTCATATTAATGGACTTAAAATGTAAGCTTACAAATTCCTAATTTAATAACTTAAGTTAAACTAAATAAAATGAAATTCCTTAAAATAACATAAGCCAAATCAAATGAAGTCCATATAACTTAATTCAAAATGAAATAAATCAAACAAATTAAATCAAATAAAGAAATTCAAATAAATGAAATAACATAAATCAAATCCAAACATAAATAAAATCAAAAGGATTAATAAAAATACTTAAGGATTTTAGTTAGACTTTTGAAAACTTCATTAGGATTTAGGATGTTGAATGGAAAGAGCTCCATCCAAAACTGGAATCATTCCATTCTTTATTCTTGAAAACCTATACAACTTTAACCAAATAAAATGAACATAAAAATGGGAATTAAATCATTAAGCCATTTGAATTGAAACCAACCAATGGTAAAAATTAAACCAATTCAAACTTGAAACTTCAAACTTAAACTTAAATGCCTAGCAAAGCCTTGCCACACAAACCCACTTCTACACACACTAGATTACTTAGGTCATGGACTCTAGATGTAAGTTAGATCATTCTTCGATTTTTTAATCTCCTGTGATATGTTGTGATGTGCTTCACATGTCTGTGTGGTGTATTGCTTTAGACTGGATGCCTAGGCTTGTTTGTTCATTAGACTGGATGTTAGTGCATTGTTTCTAGTTTTAACATTATTTTCTACAAGGGACTGTGTTAAAGAAAATGTTGTAATAAATAAATCATAACATTATTGTTTGCTTGCAGGTGATAAAAATCCCTTAATATAGTCCATAAGATAGGTGGGCTTGGCAAGAAACTAATGCTAAGCCCGTATGTTTGCAAAATATAAAATGCTTTGCATGTTGTGTGTATTTCCTAACATCTATTTTACACAGCTTAGGATTTCTTTTGAATTTTAAATGTAAATTTGAGCTTAGAATTAGGTTAGGATCTATGGGGTCTAGGATTAGCAAGAGCTGACCCAACTAGGAAATGGTGCGATGGTCCCTTGTGGAGCCCGATGGATGTCTCTAAAGAAGGCGACTTTCTTGGAAAGAAGACCCATAGATCTAAATATCTAGTTCTAGGTCGGGTTGTATAAGGGCAGAACTTGGCTACCCATTTTCTTTCTTCGAGCAATGTACCCATGCATTGGCCTTTTTCTTATATAATTTAATTTGGCTTGACTTATTTTGGTGCAATAAAACATCATGTTTTCTTAGGCTTCCTTCTATATGTTTGTGATGAGCCAGACGAGGCTCATAGGATAAACTAAATTTTATACCTAACTAAATTAATTGAAACATAAAAAATAAATATAATTCATAATCTTCATATAATAGCCTAGGCCATTAAAGCAAGATAAAATATGTAGCAACCCTTTAGCGGATGTTTTAATATCATGCATAATCATATTATTTCACTCGATTAATGAAGACTTCCATCCTTGCGAGAACCCGGCTTGACCTTTGAGAGCCTATGATGGAGTACACCTTTTTCTATTCTGATTTGGCCCATAATCTTTTTCTAATTACATGCATTAGGCATAAATTGCATTCCTATGGCTTAATATGAATCTTGAGTCAAAATTTATTAAAATTTGAAAAATGTGAATTAGTTAGATGCATCTTTGTACCCTACATGATCTTAGTGATTAGGGAGTAAGTCTAAGTTCATAGATTTCTTTTCTAAAATTGCAACAGCCAAACCATCTTGCATTCATATGACTTAGCCTCATGGTTTTAAAATGCACTTAGGTGGCATTAGATGGAAATTTTCTCCAGGCAGGTTGTAAGTCCAGAAGAGTCAGGGATAGGTTAGTTCCCTCAAGTGAGGAGAATGTCCAATGATTCTCAAGGATAGAATTAGGTGAGCATCTACATGTGTTAGAAGCATGCACTAGGTTCAAGCATCCTTTAAGAATAAGTCTTCAACCCTAGGCATTCAGCCTTCTGCTAGAATCTCAATTAAATCCCAAATTTGAAGCCCAATCATAAGATAGATGAAATGTTTACTGAGAAATCTAATATCAATAGACATTTCCTACTTTTTCCCATTTGATTCTTAAAAAAAATAACTCCCTCCAATTTGGACCTCTCCTAATTAAATTTCCCAACATCAATCCTTTGAAAGCATCCTTAGTAGTCTTTAGGAATAACCTCTTATTTCTTTAATCGAGAGTATTGTTAGGAAGAGACCCTTCATAAGATGTAATTAACTATAGAGGCTTTCCTTTACATGGAAACCATGATCCCAAGATAAAATAGACTCTGTTCTACTTTTCCATGTAGTTCAGGGGAAAATACTCTGGTACATGAAAGACCCATTTGCCTTAAGAGTCTTTTATTGAAATGATTGAATCCATTATAGGAAAGCATGTTTATCTTTCAAGATAATATGCTTATTCCTTAATGTCATATTTGGTCATCTAAATAAAATATTCCTAAACTTTATGTGGTGTCATTTTTTTCTCTATTCTAGAGAAAAGAACCAACACGATGGTCTTTTGATCAAATGTGGTTACATTGTTTAGAGAAACACGATGCCCATAAGGTCATGAAGGTGGATTTAGGTTTATGTGGTGCTCATCAATACAGTTCAAAAAGATGAAGGCAAAGATCAAGAGACTAGGATATTATTGGCCTTCAATGATTATAGCGCAGATGATGAGCTAGGAGATGCCATCGTGTAGATACAGTGTTCTTGCACCAACCCCCCAACATTCTACACCCTACATTGGCCCCATGGCCATTCGAATGTTGGGGTACTAACATAGTGGGTCCGATTGATCCTCCTTCTTTTAAGGGTCTTTGGTTCATCCTAGCTACCACCGACTACTTTTCCAAGTGAGCGGAGGAAATCCCACTTAGAGAGGTCACGACTCAGTAGGTGCTCCAGTTTTTTAGGAAACATATCGTATAATGGTTTGGGGTGCCTCGATGAATTATATCTGATAATTTTACTGTATTCAAAAGCACCAAGATCAACAGCTTCTCCCGAAGACACATCATAGATTGGAGATACTCTACCATCTACTATCTCATGGAGAATGTCCTTGTTGAAGCATTCAATAAAACTCTCATCTAGATACTAAAGAAGACACTTGACGATAACAAAATATAGTGGCATGAGTAGTTGGTTGAACATTTATAAGCATACCGCACCACATACAAAGCTCCAACTCAATCTACCCCATTCTCCTTAGTGTATGGGTCCAAAGCTGTTCTACCATTAGAAGTTTAACTCCCATCACCAAGGATAGAAATGGATAGTAAAATCACTATAGAGCAGAATGCTAGGTTGCGGTTAGAAGAGCTCAAAGGTTTGGAGGAGAGATGTCGATGGGCATGCCAGAACCTCAAGTTGTACAAAGCATTGATGATTCAAGCTCACAACAAGTTGGTCTGCCTTAGAACTTTTCAAGTAGGAGAGCTTATTTTAGTTCTAAGGAAACCAATTGTTGCCCATTAAAAGATGGGAGGCAAGTTTGAACCCACTTGGGAAGGAACTTTTGTCGTAGAGAAGGCCTACAAGGAGGATCATATCAACTTATTAGTTGTAAAGGGGAATGCCCAATGCTTCCAATCAATGGGCTCTATTTGAAGAAATATTATCCATAAAATCATGTTTGAAAATAATTATCTTCAAAATTCCATTCTAATTCATCAAAATATTCTCTTCATTCGAAGCATTGTTTTCTTCTTTGCAAATCTATCATGATGTGTTTAGGGTAGGTGTAAGAGAACCCAAGTGGCATCCTATCCTTTTTCACAACATGAACAAAAATTAAAAATAATTTCCCAGCACTAGTAGAGTAGGTGTAAGAGAACTCAAGAGGCATCCTATTTCAACTAACACGGTTAAGTGAGGTGTAAGAGATCCCAAGCAGCATCCTTTCTTGGTGGGATCACACTGCCATTTGTGGCATCATTTCATCAACCCTTAAGCATGTTTTAGGATATGTGTAAGAGAACCCAAGCAGCATCCCATCCTCCATTAACACAAACACAAATACAACCACATATCTTTTATCTCAAGCTATTTTGATGTGGAGCAAACCGTGTGGCACTCACTCATTAGCCACTCTAGGTCGGGCCAATATGCTACCATGCTAGTATATCACCCTAGTGGTCACTTGTTGGGTGATGTGAGTCCCCACTCTTTCTTCCTAACTTGATCATTATAAATCAATGAGCAACTTGTTAGTTTGGTAATCCTTACTGCGCATCCGGTAAGCTACCCCGTGTTGACTTCATTTAAAAGGATGTAAGCCTACATGATTTCTTCTTAGACTAGCCATCATACACTAACTAGGTTGAGTATATTTGAGGTTTAGGGATAGTCTCTCAATAGCTCCTTTCCTCTTGACTACTTTAAGTTGATATAAGTCCCCTAGTGGCATTCACTCAGTAGTCGCCCTAGGTTGGATAGCACCTATCAAGCTAAAGATAGACTATCCTGGCAATCAGTTCCTCTGTAGAAGGATGTGTGTCCCCGATGCTTTCTTCCTAGGCTCATTTTTGCAAATTGATGGGCACCTTAGGTTGGTTGATGTTCGCTATGCTGACAGGGACTCACCCAGTGGATATACCACTCTTGGCAATATGAGTCCCTGCTTTTTTCCTTGAGTTGGACACTAAATACCTATAGGCATTATCTTCTTCAGGGATCAGGATAAAGCCCTTAGTGCCCCTCCTATGGGCACTCTACTTGGGTTATGTCCTTTGCGATCCCATTTAGACACTACCCAGGTTAATCTTGGATGGGATAGTCCCCCTTTCCTAGTAACCACCCTTATGGTTGGAGAATTTGTTCAGCGGATGCATAGATTCTCCTTTGGACTAGTAAATCTAAGATGGGTCTAAGTTGATATAAGCTCCTTCTCAGTGTGATCCCTCACAAATACATAGGTCCATGATAAATTTGGTCCCTTTCCCAAGTAGACATCCTATCTTTAAGGTAGTGTCAACAAAACTCCTATAGAAATTTCACTACACTTGAGTTGAGATAAGGGTCGGCACTCTATCAGTAGTCTCCCTTAGGTCAGATTCAATCTATTTTGCCACAAATAAGTTGCCCCGGCGATCATTTCTCTTTGGAAGATGTAAGTCTACTACACATTCTTTCTAGCATGACTGTCACAAATTGACGGGCAGTCCTAGGTTGAGTTGACATGTTACCTTGCTAATGTGTCACCCCAGTGGTCTTTTTTCTAGGAAGATGTGAGTCCCCATGCTTTTTTTCCCCTAAATGATGCAAACCAAAAGGCACCTCTTTGGTTAGATAGTTCTCCCCTTCGGCCGAGAAACTACCCCCTTTGGATCGGCAAATTTGAAGTAGGCCAAGGATGATATGGCCCATACTCAGTGCGTCCCATCACTAACCAACAAGATCCATCAAATATAATTAAAATAAATTTAATTTTGACTATCTTTCAGCTGATTTAAGTCCCCCAGTGGCATTCACTTAGTATTCAGCATTAGGTTGGGTTTGATTCATTGTGGTGCCAACGGATCACCCCAACGACTGATCTCTACTTTGGAGGATGTAAGTCTGTTATGTTTTCTTCCTAGTACAGTTGCTGCACATCGAAAGGCAACCCCTTTGGTTGGATAGTCTTACTATATGATTGGTAGACTACACCTTTGGATTGGTAAATCTAAAGTAGGTAAGGCCTACATGTCCCCTACTCAATGCAGTCCATCGCAAACCAACAGGGTCCATCTCAAAACTAGAAATTAAAAATCTAAAACAAAACCAACCAACCTCCCCAGTGGAGTCAAATAAAATAATCAAGTCGATCAGTTTGTCCTCAGTAAGACAAATCTTTCCAATTCCCTAGTGGATTCCAAATTCTAATCCCTAGTGGATTTCTTAACCTTTTATCCCCAGTGGATAATTTGAACCTTTTCCCCTGGTAGAAGGCTCACATACTCAATCCCTAGTGGATTCCTCTTTCTCTCTCTTATGTCTTTGACATAAATAGAGTTGCATTACACTAAGATCTTGATTCCATCTACACCTCAGGTTTATGAGTCGATCATTTCTGTTAGTGCTTGCAATCATTAGAATGTTGTTGATCATCTGATCAACACCAATACGTGTGGTTGCCTTGTCCGTCACACCACACCTATTGGGCGCCCTTTGTTGACCTCACTTTTGAAATGAGCTCTCAACTTCCCCATCATAGATCTAAGACTCTTGCAGGCACTAAAGTTCCTTTGTCTTAAGACACTTTTAGTGATTAGGTGAACACTTAACCTAACCCTAGAGACTTAGAAGGGTTTATCATAGGACTAGGCTATGCATTAGGAACTTAAGGCAACCACTTACCTATAGCTCAAATTGAGCCCATGTACACTCCTTCCAAATCTCAAATCAATTCTAACTCAATTGATTTTCTCAAATCTCTAATAAATCCCAACTCAATTGAGCTTTTCAAATCCAAAATCAACTCCAAATTCAATTTCAATCCCAAATGATTCAAATTCAAAACTCAAATCCAAAGCCTTCATAAGTCTTATGAACCACATCCATAAGCTTAGTCAAACCTTTCAAATCAACCCAAAGCCAAGTGATTTCTTTATAAATCACTTACTCCATTATTTATATTCACAACTATAAATGAAATTGGCATCCAAATCATCCAAATAAAATGAATATAAATCAAACCAAATCAAAACCCCTTTTTCCAAACTTTTTAACCTACCTTAGCCAAATTCACATTCAAATCACTCCTTCAATCACATGCCCAAATATAAACATAAACTACAATCACCAAACCAAAATCAAACTATCCCAAGTTAAACCCATGATCATCCTCTGAACCAAAACTCATTTGACTCCAAACCACTTGCTATTGGATTTATATTTCCATCATAAGTCTATGTGTGAGTTTAACCAAACTTAAATCAAGTCCTTGATTAAGCTGATTGACCCATTTAAGCTCACTTGACCCAAAGTGGCCTAAAGGACCTTCTTGAGCCAAGTACTAATCCAACCCAAATTGGATTGAACTAAGCTAATCTAAACCTCAATCATGATCAACAATCATCATAGGGTGACCAATTGCATTAAATTGGGTCAAACCAAGTGAAACCTATCCTTTGACCAAGTCAACATTTAACCCAAATGAAATCAAAACTAGCCAAAATCCACTATATGCTAAATTTATTAAAACTATTGACTCAAACCCATTCATAATCAGTGATTGAACATGACTATTGGTTGAATAAATTCTCCATTGGGGAGTCGCCTTTCAAATCTATGGAGAAAAGAATGAAGAGACCATATAGAAATTTATCTTATTAAGATGCCACATAGATCTGCAGATATACTTATTCAAGTGATCGGATACATCATCAAGGTATAATGTACTGCCTTGAAAGACAAAAGCCACTACCCTTTAATGAAACCAATCACCTCAATAAGGACTCCTATGGATGATGGGTCTGCATATGTACTAGATATTCTTCCCTTACTTTACATGAATAAGTAAAGTAGGGTTTATTTTAAACCTGGTTCATTAAGTTCCTTATAGGGGCAAGCCCCCATAGTTAATTACATTCTAAGGGATAAGATCCCTTAGGAAAACTCTTGATTAAGATAAATGATCATTGTCTCTGAAGATTTCAATAGGGAAGGACTATTAATCGATTGATTTTATGTTTGAAGATCAAATGATAATGATCAAAAGAGGGAGTTATTATCAAAGCCAACATGGGAAGTAAGTAAGAGATGCTCACAATGTTAGGAAACTTAACGAGCATCTCAAACTATCCTAAAATTGGGCTTTATATTTTAGAAATTGATTTAGTTTATTTTAGTTGCATTTTTCATTAGAAATTTAGGACTTAAGATTCTTTAACACAAGGTTAAGGAAATGCCTAAGAGGAATTATGCTTATGGCCCATAAAGGGCAATAACCTAAATCTAGGGAGTTTCATGAGGGTCGAAGCACAACCTAAATCTAAGGCAAAGAAAATAAAATTGGTTTGCCTCCACAAGAGGACAAACCACATAACTTGGACTTACAACCGCCAACTAACTCCTCCTAATTTTAAATACATGTAGGCAAGTCTTTATGCTTATGCAAGATAGCTAGGCTATTTTATTTAGAAAGAGACTAAGTCCTTAAACTCACTCCCTAAAGAGACTAGATCATGTAAAGGACATGCTTCAAATGACCTAAATCTAATGCATTTTAAATTTCATTTATTTTAATTTTGGACAATTATTTTGACTCAAGCTAATAGGATTTTTATGACTAATGCATGAGAAATCGATTATTGGCCAAAATCAGAAGAAGGGAGAGGAGGTGAGTTTCCACCTGGCTCAAAGGTCAAGCCGAGTTCTCTGGCAAAGGTGGAAGCCCTCCAATCAAGAGTGAAATAAGATGCATTTGTGCATGATATTATAAAGAAATTCTCATCCAGCTAAGGGGTTGCTAATTCTTTTATCTTGATTTTTAATCCTAAGCTTTAGTGAGGTTATGAGTTGTTTAATTTTAATTTGAATTATTTAGTTAGATAAAAGATTTATTTTTCCCTAAAGAGCCTAATCCACATTTAGGCCATACATAAAGTGAGGAAGAAACTAGAAAAAGTATGTCACTTAATGCAAAAGCTGAAAAAATCATCAATCAATTTATAAAGCTAATTGCAAAAAGAATAAATGGTCGTTTGTGGTCGCGCACCACTGTACAAACTCTAAAATATCAAATGTGGGTAGCCAAGCTCTACCCTTATACAACCTGGATTACAAATGAATCAAATTATAATTTAAGCAAAGGAATTCATTGTTATGGGGGTCTTCAAGCTTTATTCTTCTTTCTTCTTTTTTTCTTTCTTTCTTCTTCTTTTCTTCTTTCTTATTTTGGTTCCTCCTTTTGGATGGTTGGAAGGTAGATGCTCCAAGGCTTCACATGGTGCATAAGATAGATTCTTATGACCAATGTTCATCCTAATCCCCATAACAAATCATTCCAAAATCCTAATTATACAAATTTTTACATGATAAGGAAAAGGAAAATCTAACTAACACCAAAAAAAAAGGTTAGTTAAATCACGCCACACAAATCTCAAGCATGTATATTGGACTTATCACCCACACATGGGTGACTAAGTCCACCGCCTATGGATTATGCTAGGGTATAAGCACCGCAAGCAACAAAAGCATTTTTTTTTTATTTATGATAGAAGCACAATCCCCAAAAGAATTAGACTAAGCACGTCCTACCATTCCATTCTACGAGCATACACCCTAACATCTAGTCTAAAACATATATCATAAAATAAAACATAACATCAAACCATGCACTGACCTAACCTAAGGCTAGAAGTGGTGACTTAGGCTAATGTGTGGTATGCTTAGCTTAGGACTTTAGGTTCAAATTTTCTAAGTGTGAATGACATGTTCAACTTAGAGGAGAGTTTCATTTAAGTTGTTTAAGTTTTTTGGGTTATTTTATTTCATGTTTTAATTTGGTTTAAGTGAAACCTACAATTAATTACTAAGTTATGAAGAGAGGGAAAGAGAAGA
This sequence comes from Cymbidium sinense, assembly GCA_021442155.1. Lineage (NCBI taxonomy): Eukaryota > Viridiplantae > Streptophyta > Magnoliopsida > Asparagales > Orchidaceae > Cymbidium > Cymbidium sinense. The sequence continues at coordinate 21,354,369 of CM038218.1, read as the reverse complement.
GAACTTCTCTTTCCTTCCCTAACCTTAAGTAATTTCTAAAGTAGGTTCACATTTTAATTTCATTTAGGTGAATGTTTTGATTAATTTTTTTAATTAATCCTAAGTTTAGATAAACTCTAAACAAACCTATTCAAAAAGAAAGGCATTTTAAGATTAAATAAAATGAATCAAAATTCACATAACACACATTACTTCATTTCTTTCCCAACATATATAACATGCATATGGATGGACCCTAAGCATATCTATACATGCAAATGAGAGTAATTAACACACTTTATGATGCATGCTAAGTAATCCATTTAAGAAAATTTAGAAGTTAAATATGTATGATTTTCTTAAGTAGAAAAGATTTTCCTTATCCAAAATTTCACATACATACATGAAAGTAAGAAAGGCATAAGTGAGTACAGCGCCATTGTTAACTAGAGGTGTAAGGTACAAGACCTACTTAGGCTATTTAAAGCCTCACAACCTCGGGGTTGTCCAGACTAATATACCACTTTCCTTAAATACAAATATGCATATAAAAGAAATGAAGTAGAAAAGGAAAATGCAAAAGTTGTTTAATAGATTCATTTTTTGTTTATGCTATTTATGCATGCAAGTATAGACAAACATTCTTAAGTGAGAGCATAGGGATGAATAGGGTATGAAATTAAGTAAGTGTTGGGTTATTTTCAAATGAACCCTAGCAAGATTATAATTAAGATATGACTAGCACACTTTCAGATTTGATATTTCATTTATAAGTTTTGAGAATATTTTAAATTTAGTAGTGATGATAGCCACTCATATTTTACTTTAGCCAACACATGCACATTTGACATAAAGTAAATAATTTTTATTTTTAAAATTTGAAACATGAAATTATGAATGCATGAATCACATGACATACAACTTAACATGTTGGGAAAGATCAAAGCAATGAAATCATGTAAACAAACTCACTTTACTTAAATCCTAAAGACATTCTTAAGGAATAAGAAAATTTAGAATAAATCAAAGTGAATTTCAAAATGATTTTTGTTTAGTTTGAAGTTTGGTTTAATTTTGAAAAGGTGAGATGAGTTTTCAATTCTAAGCCATTTCCACATGTGTTTTGTATTTTTGTTTAATCTTCAGATAATTAAATCCATTTTTAAGAATTGATTAGGTTAAGGTATGAATTAAGTGACTTAATTAACCCTTACCTACACCACTTTAGAAGAATTAACTAAATGATTATGAGCCAATGAGATGACATAAAATCCACAAGGTAATTTAAATTTGCACCTAATAATGAAAAGGCCTAATGCAATTTGGCTCACAATTAAAGTTAATTAAGCTAGGTTTAGCTTAAGTACTTTTAAAACACCCCTTCACACTTATTAAAGGGGTTTTAATTTCCTTAATTGAACTTAGGCTATTAAACACCTAAACATCTACCCAAGGTATATTAATTAAGTTCTTGAACTTTTTAGAATTTTTAAAAATTGATTAAGGGGATAATTAATGAGTTAACCCTTAATTAAGAGGGGATTGAGGAGAGAAAAGGGGGTTTAGGGAATAGTTTAAGAGAAATGCCCCAAAATTATTCCATAAACCTCCTACTTATTAGATTTGACCTTAATTAACCTTAATCATAGGATAAATCTACTAATTATACCTTAATTACTCTTAATTACATGAAAGGGGTAATTAGGGAATGTAATAGAAATTTTCCCAACCAGGTCCTCAATAAATCTCAAGAAAATTAGGGGAGGTAGAGGTCATCCCCTAAAATGAAACCGAGAAATTTTAGATCAATTGATGACCTAATTAAAGAATAATTAGCTAATTAAGATTCCCAAAGAAACCCAAATTTAGAGAAAAGGGGAATTCAAAATCCATTGAAAATATTTTTAAAATATTCTAGATAAAATCATCTTTCCATATCATTTTTCTTTTTATTTTTCTAATTTTTCCATGAAGAGTTATGAATTTGAGAACTTATAGAAATTAATTAGGATTTAATTAGGTAAATAACTAATCCCTTAATACCGCTCATGGTGCGTGGCGCAGTCGAGTTTACGTGCATCATGTCGCAGGATGTTACTTAAATGTCACATCAATGGTAGGCGCGCGCTATATCCTCTACCGTCCGATCAAAGATCAGACGGCTAAGGATTCACCCGCGATTTTAAAGGGATAATTGATTTCTAAAATGTGTTAAATAATCTCAATTATCCATCTAAAATGGACGGATGGATGGTTTAGATGAGCCAAGTTCTTCCTAGAGGATCAGTGGAGACCATCCACGAACTAAGGGGAGATCCGATCTAGCATGGAATCATATAAAACTCAACCCACACCATCTAGGCATGATTACCAATCTATCCAACGATTGATGTTACATGCCATGAACATTTCTTTCACAAAGGACCAACACCTATCAAGCTAGTGTCTCATACCTATGGAGGTGATCACGGCTCGAGATCGATGAGATAGCTTCAGTGGAGATTAAAACAAATTCTTGGCCTTGGGATTGAGTGGTTGCTCTATGGACAACACCACTTGAAGATCTCGCTTTGATTGAATTTATCCTCTCCTTGTAATGGGAACACCAATGGAGCTTGAGTGAGCTGATTGATCCTTAGAAGGAGTGTAAGGAATTGATTAAGATCAAGTGTGAGAAGTTGGCAATGATTGAGCTCCCTATTTTGCAAGATGCAAAAGAAAGGGGAATTCAAATCCTCTAGAGAACTTGGGAATGCTCTCTAATGATTTCTAAGGGTTCCTATGCTCCAATCGACACTGAGTGTGATGAAATTTCATTGAATTAGGGGGAGTATATCTTCCCCTATGGAAATCAGATGGCCAAACCATTAGTTGATATTTTGATCTAATTACTAAGATTGGAGAGGTTTTTTTGATGTTTTTGAGTGTGCACATAGTTGGTTTGATCCCTTGAGTGGAATGCTAACTTCCCATGTGCTGAAATTGAGCTTAGGAGGGAATTTGAAAACTCAATTTCCATGGTCTGGGTTTGGTCTATGGGCCAAATGGGGACCCAAACCCAGGGTTGGGTGCACCACTCATCACTAAGTCCCTTGAGCTTTTAGAAAGCCTCAAGTGATTATAAAGAGAGTATGACCAAAATACCCATGGGGGCCAAAATTTGTTCTATGGCCTAGTAAAAATGGTCATTTTGCTTTTTTTCACTTTGGGTAATTTTGGTGTTCAGAAAATAGGTTTGGCCAAGTTTCAGATTGAATTTGATCAAAACCAATTTGATCAGTTCATATGATAATTTGAAATATTTTGGTGGCTTTTCTTTGATTCAATTTGGTATATATTTGATTTTGGCTCATATGACTCATTTAGGTCAAATGGGTCAAGTTGACCTATTTGACCCATTTGACCTATTTGAGGTAGGTCAATGATAGGTTTAGGTTGGGTTAGTCATATGGAGTGGATTGGTATCTTTGTTTCCAATCAACTTGGGTTAAGTTTAATTTTGGCTCAACATGACCCCTTTAGGTCATGTCATCTCAAGGTCAATTGGCTAGTTGGGTCTAGTTGGCCAATTGAGGCTTTGGTCAAGTTCCACAAGTGATTTGGATGGACTTGACCCATTGGTTTCAATCAATTTATCTTAGATCAAGTTTTGACACATTTTGGCCCTTAGGTCAAAATGGGTCAACTGGGTCAAATGGGCCAATTGGGCTAGCTCAAATGTTATTTGGTCAAGTTCAAACATAGGTCATGAGTGAACTTAGATCAATGGTTTCAATCAATTTTCCTATGGTGGATTTGGCTATGTAAGTTTCATTTAGTTGTTGACTTGGTCAACCCTCGGTTTGATTTTGACCCAATTTGATTGATTGATCATCCCATGATGATTGTTGATCATGATGAGAGGAAATATATGAGTTTGGTTTAATCCAATTTGGTTAGGATCAAAAGTTGGCTCGTAAAGGTACTCTAGGTCACTTTGGGTCAAGTGAGCCTAAGTAGGTCAAATGGCTTGGTCAAAGCTTGATTTGAAGTTGATTGATCTTGTATATGGACTTATGATTGAAATATAAATCCATTTACAAGAGGTTTGAAGTCAAATGGATTTTGATCCATTTGAAAATTTCATATTCAAAGGAAGAATATGAAGGGGTCTTGGGTTTGATTTTTGATTTGGGTTTTGATTGTTTGATTGATATATATATCATGATTGTAGGGTTGATTGAACCATGAGAGAAAATCAAGGGTTTGGCTTGATTTGAAAGTGTTTTGGCTAAGTTCAAGATTTTGACTTGAAAGGCTTAGTTTTGATTTTGAATGGATTTGAGTTTGATTTTTTGAATTGGTTTTGATTGTTTGAATTTATATTCCATTTATATATGTGAATATAAATGATAATATAAATTGGTTATGAGAAAATTTCAAGGATTTGAAGTGGTTTAATCATGATTTAAGATAAATCCATTAAAGGAAATTTAAAGGATTTAAGGGAATTTTTAATTAAAATTTAATTTTTTAATTAAATTTGATTGATTTATATATATTTTTAATTTATAAATGAGAATATAAATTGATTTTGAGAAAATCCCATGAGTTTGAATTGGTTTGATAAAAGTTTAGGTTAAATCCTTTAATGGAAAATTAAGGGATTTAAGGGAATTTGAAGGATTTTAAATTTGAAAATTTAAATTTTGAGTTGGATTTAATTGATTTATATTTTTTATATTTCATTTATAAATGAGAATATAAAAGAGAATATAAATAAGTTTTGAGAAAATCCAATGAATTTGAAGAGATTTGATCAAAGTTTAGAGTTTATTTTGGCTAAGTCCTTGAATGGAAAATTAAAGGGACTTAAGAAAATTTTCATGAATTGATTTGGAATTTTGAATTTGATTTGATGGGTTTGAATTTATATTTCATTTATATATGTGAATATAAATGAAAAATATAAATGAGTTATGGGAAAATCTGAAATATTTGAATATGTTTGAATCATAATTTTGGCTAAGTCCTTAAGAAAGGGTTAAGGACTTAGAAAATTTGAACTTAGAAATTTTTGATGGATTTTTGTCATGGGTTTCAATCATGGGTTTCAATCATAGAATTGAATCATGGAATTGATTTGAGTATGGAGAAAATCAAATAGAATTTATTTGGAGTTTGACTTGAAGGAAGGAAGGTGAGGAATGGTTTAAGCTAAAGGGTAGGAGATTTTCCTAACACCCCAAGGCATGGCCTATTCTTATGGCTAACTCTTCTAAGTCTCTAGGGTTAGGGGAGTGTCCACCTAATCACTAGATGTGTCCTAAAAATAAAGAACTCTTAAAGTCTAAGAGAAATCTTAAGCCTAAGATGGAGGTGTTGAGAGCTCATTCTAAAAATGAGGTCAACAAAGGGCATGTGTGGTGTGACCGGCCAACAACTAAGACGTATTGGTGTTGACCGAAATGATCAACAACACCAAAAGATCATAAGCACTAACAAAAACTATCTATTCCTGACCCAATGAAAAGAAAGAATCTAGCTTAATTCTACTTATGTCCAAGACATAAGAGAGAGGAAGAAATCCACTAAGGATAGAGTGTGAACCTTGCACTAGGGAAGCTGGTTCAAGTCATCAATAAGGAGATGAAAGGTTTGATTTGATTTAAATCTCCCTAAGGAGAGATCTCCACTGAGGGAGATGGTTGAATTTGTTTCAAATTTTGATTGTTTAAATTTTTAGGATGAGCCATGTTGGTTTGCAATGGGTTATACTGAGTAGGAGCCATGGAGGCTAAGACCTAACTCAGATTTACCAATCCAAAGGGGTAGTCTACTAAACACGTAGTAGAATAGCCAACCAAAGGAAAAAATGCCTTTCGATGTACAGCAGCTATACTAGGAAGAAAGCATAGTAGACTTACATCCTCCAAGTAAGGACCAATTGTAGGGGTAATCTATTGGTAAGATAATAGATTGAAACCCAACCTAGGACTGACTATTGGGTGAATGCCACCGGGGGACTTAGATCAACTCAATGATAGTCAAGATTGATTTCATTTTTAAATTTATTTGTTTTGATTAAGATGGAACCCATAGGTTTGCGATGAACTACACTGAGTAGGGGCCATGGAAGCCAAGACCTAACTTAGATTTATCAATTCAAAGGGAATAGTCTACCAACCACAAGGTAGAACTATCCAACCAAGGAGAAATGCCTTTTGGTATACAATGGTCAAGTATTAAGAAGAAAGCATGGGGACTCACATCTTCTAAAAACAAGGAACCACTAGGGTGATCAGTTTCTTTGAGCAATAAATCAAACCCGACTTGCTAACTATTGAGTGAATGCCGCTAGGGGACTTAAATCAGCTCAAGGATAGTAAAAAATTAAATTCATTTTTACTTTTTTTGTTGATTCTATTAGTTTGTGATGGATCACACTGAGAAGGAGCTTATAGAAGCCTAGACCTAACTCAAATTTATTGAACCAAAGGGAGTAGCTTCCCGGCCGATGGGAGAACTATCCAACCAAAGGAGTGCCTTTTAGTTTGCAATGATCAATTGAAGGGAAGAAAGCTCGGGGACTTACATCTTCCAATCGAAAAGACCACTTGGTGATCAGTTTCTTTGGGCAACAAATCAAACCCGACCTAAGGCTGCCCGCCAGTTTATGACAATCATACTAGAAAGAATGCGTCATAGTCTTATATCTTTCAAAGCAGAATGACTATCGGGGTAACCTATTTGTGGCAAAATAGATTGAACTCCACTATCAGCAATTCCTATGGAGTCCTGACAGTCTAAAGATAGATGCTTAGAGGAGGCCCTTTGGGGGCTTGAATTACTAATCCACAAGAGAATAAATCTTGTTTATTTATTTTAGCTTGATTTAGTTGTTTATCGTGAACCCTGTTAGTTTGCAAGGGATCAAATTGAGAAGGAGCTTATATTACTTAGACTATCTACATAACTAAGGGAGAATCCGCATCCCAATAGAATTTCCAACCAGGGGTGGCTAGGGAAGGGGAATCCCAATCCAAAAAAGTAACCCAAGTGTCAAATGGGGTGCAAAGGACTTGATCCAAATAGTGCCATGGAGATGGAGTAAGGCTTAATCCAACACCCCGAGAAGATGACATGGCTAGTAAATTCAATATGTATTCTGTCCAACTGGAGAAAGCACGGGACTCACCGCCAAGAGTGGTGTACTCACCGTGAGTCGCCACAAAGATATAAACATCACCAACCTAAGGTGCCCGTTGGTTTGCAATAATCACCTAGAAGAAAGCTTGAGACTCATATCCACCTATGGAATTGACATGGATAGTTATTCAATGATGACCTAGGTACCACTGAGTGAATGCCACTGGGGACTTAGATCAACTCAAAAGTAGTCAAAAGGAAAGGAGCCTCTAGGGGACTTACCTTAAACCTCAAATATACTCAACCTAGTTAAAGCATGATGGCTAGTTCTGAAGAAAGCATGGGGGACTCATATCTTCTTAAGCAAAGTTAACATGAGGTAGTTTTAGTAGTGAAGCATACCATACTAACAAAGGCTTGGTTTGCAATAATCAAGTTAGAATAAGCAGGACTCACATCCTCTAATAGTGACCACTGGGTGACATACAGTGAGGTAGCATGTGACGACCTAGAGTGAGAGTGTGCCACAGGGGGCTTGCTCCCACATCAAAATAGCTTGAGATAAAAGAATTATGTTTGTTGTTGTGCATGTGCTAAAAGGAATAAGATACCTCTAGGAGACTCTTACACCTACTTTAAAACATGCTGGGGAAATATGAAATGATGCCATGGATGGCAACAAGAATTCCCACTAAGAAAGGATGTCGCTTCTTTCACATAACTTAGATGCTAATCAAATAGATGCTCTGGGTTCTCTTACACCTATTTTAAATGCATGAGATTGTGTTTGTGTTGTGAAAGAGGATATGATTCACCGGGGACTCTTACACCTACCCTAAACACATCATGGATTCACAAGACAAGTAAAACAACACTTCAAAGAAGAGAGATTTGATGAATGAAATCGATTTTGTTCTTTTTATTAATGATTTTTTCAAACAAGTTTTATTTCATGGGTAATATTTCTTGATAGAGCCCATTAATTGGAAGCATGTTCCCATTTATAATCAATAAGCTAATAAGATCCTCCTTGGTAGCCTCTCTATGATCCGTGGCCTTCCCAAGTGGGTTCAAACTTGCCTCCCATCTTTTGAGGCAACAATTGGTCTCCTTACTAACACAAGTTCTCCTACTCAAAAAATACCTCTAACTTATTCGAGCTTGAATCATTTTGGTAACAACCGAGATTTTGCACAGTAGGTGACTCTCCTTCAAACCTTGAGCTCTTCTAACCACATTCTCTATGTAGTGATCTTGTTATCCAATGTTATCCTTAGTGAGTTGAACTTTAAAGGAAGAAACTTTGACCCATACACTAAGGAAAATGAGGTATAGTTGGAGTTTGATGTGGGTGGTAGGCCCACAAGGCTTTAACCAATGCTCATTCCATTATCGCTATTATCAAGTGTTCTTCTAAAGAGAGTTTTGTTGAATGCTTCTGTTAAACCATTAGCATTAGGATAGTAGATGGTGGAGTATCTCAATCTATATCTTCTAGAGCATTGATCTTCTTAAATGTACCATTATCAATATAATTCATCGAGGCACCAAACCTATATACATATGGTTCAAAACTAAAGCACTTGGTGAGTGACCTCTCAGTGGGATTACTACCACTTGGAAAAGTAAAATAGCTAAAATGAATGATGCCCCATGGAAGAAGGAGGATCGATTAAATAAGTTACCCCAACACTCAAATGGCCATGAAGCCAATGTAGGGTGTAGAATGTTGGGTGGTTGGTGGAGGACTACACCGTGTCTTTTGATCTTCGAGTTCATCTTCGGATTGAACTGATGTGCTCCACATAGACCTGAATGTACCTCGGTTATAATGTCATGGAATTCATGTTTGTTTAAATAATGTAACCACATTTGGTTAAAGGACCGTAGTGTCTGCTTTCACGATGCTTGAGCTCTAGTTTGTGTTCAAGTAATCTATGAATGGTTGAATCCACTCCTTGTTCATTTTGGCAATGGCAACCTCCCCTTCAAGAGAAAGTCTCAATGAGTTCATCATAATAAGAGATAGACTTGTCTATTTAGACCCTTATTGAAATGGACTCATCTTAATGCCAACTCTTGGCAAGTTTTGCAAGGGCATCTCAACATCTGCTTTGCTGAACCCAGATGGTGACAATCCAATGACTATGGAATACTCATAGTAATGACAAGCTTGAGTTTGAGAACTGTAGGACAGAATCTATTACCAACCGAGAATCCCCAAAGATGTTGATGCTCTACACCGATAGTGATGGCTAACTCAAATCTAATCAAAGCCTCATACTGCTTCATTGTTGGTGCAGGTTGGAAAGATAGTATGAGAATCTCATCACATCAGGTTTGAAGTTAGAAGAACTATTCCCCTTCCTTTCTTAGAGATCATGGTGCTTCACCTTTAAGAAAATAAGCGACCATTAAAATACATCTCCCATTGATGGCCTCCCCTAAGTTCGATTTGTTTATCGGGAGATCATCATGTGAGAATCAATAGAAGTGGGTGAAGAAATCGCTAATGCTTATCCTTTAATAGTACAAATGTGATATCAAACTATGAGAGAATCATGGACCAATGAGCCAAATGTCCAAAAGCATGGTCATGAGGTACTATAGTGGATTGGTTCGAGAGATCAAGTTCACCTTATGATAAAGCATGTAGTGTCGTAGCTTCTAAGATGCAAAGATCAAAGCTTGGCAATGTTCTTCAATAGGTGGATAGTTTGTTTCTACAGGAATCAGATGGCAGTTGAGGTAATAAAGAGAACATTTTCTCCCCTAGTCATTGGCTTGAGCCAACAGAGCACCGAGAGAGTCATCCAATGCTATAGTATAAAGGATCAATGGCCTATCCGAGATAAGGGCTGCTAGAACTGGCGGCTTCACTAAGTACTCTTTGATGTCTTCAAATGTGTGCTAGAATTTGTCATCCCACTTGAACTTGGCATCCTTTTTGACAAGTGTTGAGAAGGGTTTGCATCTCCGTGATAAGTTTGAGATAACGCAGGATAATGCCACCGCCTTGAAAGGATCAAGGAGTTAAACTAGAGATGGCATTTCTAAGATAACTTTGATCTTTTCTGGATGTATTTCTATTCCTTGGTGTCGAACAACAAACCCAAAGAATTTTTCTGAAGCGACTTCGAATGCACACTTCAAGGGATTCATCTTGAGGTTATATTGTCTTAATCGTTCAAAAATTACTCTCAAGTTAAAGAGATGGTCTTCCTTTTCTAAGCTCTTGACTACTAGATCATCAATGTAGTACTCAACCTGATGATGGATGAGCTCATTGAAGATCTAAGTCATGATGGTATGTAGCATGATTTTAAAAAAGGCATGACTATAAATGTAAGATTTTGATGGGTTCAAAAGTAGTGTTTCTTTCATCTTAGACATCTTGATTTGGTTATAACCAGATGATCCATCCATGAAAGAGAAGATTGCATGAGATGAGACGATGTCCACCATTAACTTTATTATAGGAAGATGAAACTCATCCTTAAGGCATGCTTTGTTTAAGTCCCTAAAATCGATGTAAATGCAAATTAGGCCATTCTTCTTCTTAACTAGGATGACTAAATTTTAACCAGGTAGGATATTTCTCTTCCCTAATAAAACTAGCATCGATCAATTTCTAAACTTCAGAAATGACCTGTTGTTCAATTTCAAATCGCATGCATCTAGGAGCTTGCTTAATAGGGGTAATGTTAAGATCTATTGCTAGCTTGTGAACTGCAACATAAGGAGATAATCCGGGAATTTCTTCATAACTGCATGGGCGAATCATCAAACTAACCAAGTCATTATTTTTTCTTCATTCAAAAAAAAGATGTATGTTGAGGATTTTCTTCAAGTTTGATGTCATTCATCTTGTCAATTGTTGACTGAATCTCCTCTTCAAACTCTGGTGGTACCTCTTTGACTTGGAGATCATCTAGGTCATCTCTTTGACATGGTACTTAATTCCATCTTTTCTGAACTTGATGCACTGATGAAGGGAGGATAGAACGATCTTGTTCTGATGTATCCAAGACCTACCAAGAAATGTAGTGAATGAAGTATTCTAATCAATGATGTAAAATTTGGCTTCGCCTTATCAATCTCCAATGGTAACTTATAACCTAAAGCCCGCCTTTATCATTAATCCTCTTAACATCATCTTATCTCCTGAGAGATGTCAATCTTCAAATAGGCAAGGGTCTTTAGAATAATATTTATTGATGCACTAATCCATGAGAATAGGAGTAAAATCCCATATTGATTGTGATGTGTGGGGATGGTTGTGCAACCCCCAAGAAGGTCTTCATCAAAGGTGATCTGGCTTCTTTTGCATAGTGTTCTTCCTCACTATAGCACCGAAATAAAATGTTTTGGATCAAGGAGGGCCTTGATTAGTGATTCCCATCTCTTTGGATAAGACAAGGGCATCATATATGCTTAGCTTAGATGGAAACTTTCTGATGAGAAAGGATGTTGTAGTCCACCTTCCTTATCTTGATAAGCATATCCAAGGTGGAGCATCATGTGGAAGAGCGATCTTCAAGCCAATGACATGTTTTCATCTAGAGGTGCTAAAGAGGTAGAACCTCCACTATGGAATTGACTTTAATCTCTGAGATAAAGTGGAAAGTTCTAGCACTTGTGCTCACCTACATTTATGGGACTCTAATGATGATTCAAAGTCTATCTCAAGAGATGAACCCATAGTATTCAGAGTTGGAAAGTCCAACTTTGAATCAGAAAGAGGAAGATCGAAATTATTATAGTTAATTAAACTTGAAAAGTTATTGTTAGGAATAGAAGAAGACAACTCATCAGAAGAGACATAGATGTAATTCAAATCAGCTTTTTTCTTCAATTTCTTGGAAATTTGTAGAGGTAGAAAGTAGAAGTCAAGTAAAGTGAGTGGAGTAAGGGATTTGATGCCCTTATCCATTGATACAAGAGTTCCACTAGTAGGAGAAATAGAAGAACTAGATGAAATGGAAAAGTCTGTGGATGCTAACAATTGGAGTCAATTAGCTATTTTAAAGGCTATCAAATGACACATGTACATCACTTAAGCTCCCACTTTTAGACTTGTGACAACTTACAAACCTTTTTTGGTGTTGGAGGTTTGAGCTAACTCAGGCACCTACAAAGAAAGCTTCTTGATCTTTTGAATTATTTTCTTAGAGGTTTTAGACAAAGAAATGTCCCAACCTTCTTTAGTTTTAGTAGGATCACTTGTATCTCTAAGGATTACCCTAATGGAATTGGAAGGTTATTCCATAATATATTCCTTTGGGATAATGACAAAATTTGAATGTGTTCAAGCAGAAATATAAAACCTCAAAATGTGGCTAGCATAATGGTAAGGGCAAAAGTTTGGATCATGACTTTGCCTACTTCTAAATGGCTTGAAAATTAGGTTTTTTTAAGAGATTCTTAAAGATTTTCCTAACTACCTCCCTCTTAAAAGAATAAGGTTTGATTAACTTATCTAATAGAGTAGGTGGACCATAGCTACATGGCGGCATATATGTATGTTGCTAATGGTATGAATATTATGTTGGAGGTGGTAAAATGGTATTTAGTGTGGAAAAATATCGAGGTTGTGGTAAATGTCTAGCTAGTTGCTTTTGTCATTTCTTTAGGTTTCTTCTCATAGATTCTATTTCTTGGCAACTAATAAAGGCAACTATTTTCTTGACTAGCCACCTTGTTGATTAGTCAAATGTCTTTATGGTGAAGTTAAGCATGATGGAGGCCATGGATATTCTTCAAGAGAATCTATGGCTTATTCAAAATGGGCTCACATCATACTTAGGTTACACCATTGAGAATATAATTAAGTGACTCATAGTATGTGAACAACGAGATCATAAAGTATGAGAACAAATCATTGATGGAGATTGCTGCTCAACAATCTTTGAACCATGAGTTCAATATACCAATCAAAATATACGCATGTGTGGTGTTTATTTTTGAGGATGTGGGACACCACGTAGATCTTAGGGGGTACTTATTAAAGTGATTGGGTATGACATTAAGGAATGATGTACTATCTCAAAAGATAGAAATCAACATCCTATAATGGACCTAATCACCTAATAAGGACTCCTAAGGCATGATGGGTCTTCAAATATACCAGATTTTTCCCTACTTTACATGGAAAAGTAAAGTAGGGTTTATTTTGATCTGAGTTCATTAAGTTCCCTATGGAGGCAAGCCCCCATAGTTAATTTCATCATAAGGGATAGGAATTCCTTAAGAATACTCTTGATTAAAGTAGACAATTAGGGTCTCCAAAGATTTCAAGATTAATACTATCAAAGGATTGGCTATTTTAGAAAATCAAATGGGATAGATCAAAGAGAAGACTTATTTTTGGAATCCAAAAGAAAGAAAGTAAGAAATGCCCATGATACTAGAAAGCCTAGTGAGCATTCCAATATACCCTATAATTGGGCTTTATATTTGTGAAATTAAAGAGAGTTAATTATTTGAGTTGACATTTCATTAGATTCCTAGGGCTTATAATTCTACAACATAAGATTATGAAAATACCTAAGAGGGATTTATGCTTGTAGTCCAAGGAAATAACAACCTCGATCCTAAATCTAGGGAGCTTTGGTACCAAAGCATGACCTAAATCTAAGGCAAAATGGGTATATGGTTTACCTCCACAAGAGAGAATAAACCAATATGGACTTACACGCAGTGGCACTAACTCCTACGCTTTAAATTCATGTAAGCAAATCTTATGCTTTGCAAGATGACTAGGCCGTTGTTTATTTAGGAAGGAGACTAAGTCCTTAAACTCACTCCTTAAGATACTAGATCATGAGTAGTATGAATTCATGACTTAATCTAATGCAAATTTTATCAAATTTACTTTATTCTTTTGGACTCTTTGTTTGACACTGCTATGGGATTTTGTATGCCTAAATGCATGAGAATTTGATTATGGCCAAATCAAGAGAGAAGGGTGTTCTTCCACCAAAGGCTCTGTTAACTTGATTCTCTAGCAAAGATGGAAGCCCCTCTTAACAAGAGTGGAATATGACATGCATGTTATTATACATTCATTCATCAAGGGGTTGCTAAAATTTATTATCTTGATTTAATTCTAGGCTTTATGTGAGGTTAAGAGTTATTTTAAAATTTTAGTTATGAGTTATTAATTAGGGTAGAAAAAGTAATTTATCCTAAGAGCCTGCCGCATATAGGCCACAAATTCAAGCATCAATCATAAAGAAACTATGAAAAGCATGTTGTTCTAATGCGCATTCTAAACACAACATCAAATAATTATTTAGACTACCATAAATGAATAAAAGGCCAAGCTGTTTCTATGCACACCTCAAAAGAGAAAAGATGGAAAGCTCTACCCTTATACAACCCTGACATAAAAAAAAAATAATACATGTTATGGGGTCTTTTCTTCATTTCTTCCTTCTCTTCTTTAATTTGATTTGTTCCAAAGGCATCAGGGAACCCTGTGGACTAAGCCTTTCACGCTCATCCTAATCCCATAACACTAATCCTAATTCCTAATGCAAAATTACATTAAAATAGAAAAGTAAATCAAGCTACACTGCAAAATAAATGTTAGCTAAACACACCATACTTATATGAATAAGAATAATTTGACTTAGCACCCCATACATGGGTAACCAAGCCACTGTCTAACATGGGTTATGCTTAGGGTTAAGCAACCGCACAATAAAAGCATTTATATACCCTTAAGCACAACCCCAGAAAAAAATATGATTAGGCTAATAACGGCCTAACATCCAGTCAATGAAACATACACCCTAACATCCAGTCTAAAATATTACATCACAAAACAAAACACATCATCATACATACAACGTCGTAACTTAGCACTAGAAGTGGTAGCTTATTATTCTAATGTGTGTACTAAGGCTTGTGTGGCAAGACATTACTAGATTCTTTAGTTTAAATTTCAAGAATTTTATTTTTAAATTTTACCTTTGGGTGATTTCAATTTAAATGATTTAAGGATTTATTTTTCCTTTTTATTTCACTTTTATTTGGTTAAAATGATGTTTAGGTTTTCAAGAAAGTAGAATGAATCATTTATTATAACTCACTATTCTACATCTTAATTCAAAGAATATAACCAAGGTCAAAGTAACTTAATTAAATTTTAAATTTGTGTAATTTATTTGATTTGTTTATTTGATTTGATTTAGAGCTAGAATATTGGTTTAAGTATTTGATTGATGATTTAGATTTAGATGTTTTTGTTTAATTACATCTTGATAATTCAATATGATAAATAATGAAGTTCCATTTTAAATTCATGTATTTTGATTGGTTAATTTATTAGATGTTTTAAATCTTGATAATTCAATATCCTTGATCTAGAAGTTTAAGTTTGTTTAAGTTCATGATCTTTGATTGATTAATTTTGATTAGATGTTTTTGGTTAATTAAATCTTGACAATTCAATATCCTTAATATCTAAATGAAGTTTAAGTTTGTTTAAGTTCATGTTCTTTTGATTGATTAATTTTAGATTAGATGTCTTTGGTTTAGTTAAATCTTGATAATTCAATATCCTTTTGAATTAATATTTAATTCTTTTATTTGATTATGGTTATGTGACTTGACTTTATGTTTATTTGATTTGATTATGGCTCATTCATTTGTAGTTTGGTCAAATTAGATTAATTGAGATTTTATTTTGATTTTTAATTGAGTTTGACTCCTTGTAATTAGGATTTTATCTTTTAATTTCATACATTTGTCATCAAAGTTTGGTTTGCATTTTGATTTCATACATTATATAATTAATTAGTTTATCTTATTTAAGTAGGATGAATGAGATTTGATTTGATTACATATTAAATTGATGAGAGTCTTTCTTAATTTAACTTAATTTGATTTAATTTGATTTGATTAGCCTAATTGGTCTATGGGTTTGCTTAGGTTCAATGTGATCATGTGATTAGTTTAATTAAGAAGTGTATTTATGTTAATTATAAAGGTTTGCTTACTTTTTAATTTGATTTCATATTTGTTTGGACTAATGATGTAATTAATGACTTAATAATTTAGGTTTAATTTAGGTTTTGATTAGTATTTAATTGCATTTATGTTTGATTAAGCTTATGTTTGATGTGATTACTTTAATGAACTTAATTATTTTATTTAAAAGGTGATTAATTATTAAATTAAAGATTTGTTTAATTTTAAATTTGATTTCATATTTATTTAGGTTAATGATGTAATTAGTGAGTTAATGAGTTTAGATTTGATTAGCATTTAATTGCATTTTATGTTTGCTTAAGCTTAAGTTTAATATGATTAATTTAATGACTAATTAATTTTATTTAATGTGAGATTAAATTAATTAGTAGATTAATTAAGTTTGATTTGAATTCATTTTAATGTGATTTATAAAATTAATTTGGTTTATTAAGATGATGGATTAATTTATTAAGTTTGCATTAATTGATGTTTGAATTAAGTTTGAAAGGGTAATTAAATTTTAAAATTATTAGATTAATTAAAGGTTTGTTTAATTGTAGATTAATGACTTAATGATTTAGTTTAATTTAGGTTTTGAGTATTAGCATCTAATTATGTTTGTTTAGGCTTAGGTTAATATGATTAATTTGATTAACTAATTAGTTTATTTGTGATTATTAAATTAATTAGTGGTTTGATTTAAGCTAATTTTAGAGTTAGCTTTAATGTAACTTATTTAAATTAATTTGATTAATTAAGATGATGGATTAATTTATTAAGTCATTAATTAGATGTTTGATTAATTAAGTTTGATTAAGGGTAAAAATTTTAAATTATTAGATTAATTGTGTTTTAATTAGAGATTAATGACTTAATTTACGTGAGTGATTTGATTTAGTTAAGTTTTTACTTTTGATTTGATTAAGGTTATTGTTATTACCATCATTATTGTTAAGTGAATTAATTGTTATTTCAAAGTTTGATTATTTATGATTAGAGTTTTATTTGATTTGACTCATTTATTATGTTTGTTTGATTTTTAACATGAGAATTAGTTGAAATATTTAATGGTTAATTAATTATTTATTCCAAATGGATGTAATTTAATCATATGTTAATTAAGTTTATTTAATTTTATTTGGTTTAATTGATCGATCAAATGATTAAAGTTTCTAAATTTGTTGAATTTGAGTTTGATTTAAGATTTAATCATTTAATTGAGTTTTATTAACTTAAATTGGTTTAATCATATTTAATTTAATTTCATCTGAAGATGATATTTTTCTGATTTGAGGTTTGATTAATGATTTCTTAAGTGCTATTTCATTTTTTTGATTTTTTTGATTTGATATTTAAATTATTTTTAGATTATGTTTTAATTAACTCCTTAATTGATTAAAATCTACTCTTAAGTGTTTATTTGGGGTTCATTAAGATTCAAAAGATCACATTATCTTTTTAAGAGTCATAGATGTAAATTGAAGTGATTTAAGCCATTTTAAAGATTTTTGTAAATTTCTAAATTTTTATTTGATTTATTTTATTAAAATGGCCAATCTGAACTTCAAAATTTAATTTCTCCCAATCCAGAAGTCGTTTTCACTTGAAATGTTCATGGTAGGTGAGATTTATCTTTTCTTTCAAACCATGAAAATTTCAATTTAATCTGACATATATTTTTGGTTTAATTAATGAAATTTGATTTTTACTAAAACTCAAATTAAGCTCAAAATACTTAGTCAAATTTGGGGGTTTTAGGTTTGTTGGATTCTTCTCAGAAAGACAATTGAACGAGCCTTGTTTCAAATTTTTAGTTAAATATTTTATTTTTTTATGAATTTTTGATATTTTAGATGATTTAAATTAATTTTTTTTATAAAAAGAAATATGTGCGATGTTAACGTCAGCCATTGGGCGAGAAGGAAAAATGACCTGCATCTCGCTCTGGACTTTCCTATCACAGATTAGATAGTCCAAATCAGATCGGGTGATCTGGAGGCCAGGATCGCACGATCGGTGCGTGAGCGCTCGATCAAGTGAACGCATGATCGACGGATGTGGCGTAAATCGGACGCGATCCGGTGCCATCAACCTGCGGATAGTCCGACCATCAAGAAATTTGAAGGCGATCGATCAATGCGATGCGCATCAATTGCGGCGATGGTCGATCACATCGATGAAGGCCGGATCACGCGGATCCAGCCGCCCGATCCCATGAACCGGATCGACAATAGCGTAGTGATGAATTTAAGGCTTTAAGGGAAAAATGAGGGTTTCTAACCCAAAAGTTGTCCAAATGGACCCTTTTTTGTATCGATTCACACCGAAAAAATTTTATTTTCTAATTGTGATGATTTAAAGTAAAATTGCGGGATTATCTAGGAAAAATTCCTAAAATTGAAAGAAAATTAACACAAAATGCATGAAATGCAAAGGCAGGCTATGGTTTGGTAAAATTTACCTCGTCGGGGATGATTTTCGGCGACGATGAAGATCCAAGTGAACTGTGGAAAGCTTTGGAGTAATTAACCTTCCCCTTGAATGTCCTTCTGAATCTTTTGCCTCACCAGAAGAGCAATTATTTGTGTTTTTGAGCTCAAAAATGGCTCAAAGAGGTAGGGGATGGGTTTGTTTTTTTTTTGGGAGCTTTTGGGGTTGAATGGTGGTGGGAGCAAGAGATCTATAGCCTCATCTCCCCTCCTTTTATAATGGCCAAAAATCCAATATTTTTTTTGAATTTTTTGGCTCTAAATTGATTTTCATCTTGCTTATGATGGTTGGGGTGGATGACAGATTGATTGAGGACTTTGGATTTTTGCTCCAAAGTCCTCTCTTGTTGCCATATGATTAGCCATATTCAATGCAAATGTTGGGGAGGAGTTAAGTCCATGTGATGGGGGAGAATTAAATGAGGTTGGGTGGAATCCTATGTGGGGGAGGATCCATGAGAGATTTAAATGGGTTGGGTTGGTTTGGCTGATTCCAAATGGGTTTGGGTCGGGTTTGATCAGCCCCCAATGGGTCTTGGCTTGGTTTCAAGGGATTTGGCCCAACTTGGGTCATATGGGTCATATTGGTCAAATTGAACCATTTGACCAAAATTGGCCAAATTAGCTTGGGTTATGGGTTGATTCATGTTCAATTGGCTAATTGAAGATAAATTTGGTCTTTGGTTTGAATTAATTTGGATTTAATTTAGATTTAGGCCAAATTGACCCTTTAGGCCAATTTGGGCTAAGTTAGGTCAAGTTGACCAATTGGCTCGATTGATCAAATTGGGTTTAATTATGGCTTTTGGTCAAGTTCAATAATCAATTTGGAATGAACTTGAGTCATTGGTTGCAATTAATTTGGGTTAGATCATGATTTGACCCGATTTGGTCCTTTAGGCCAATTTGGGTCAATTTGGATCAAATGGCCAATTTGGCTTAGTTTGGCCCAATTGATTGCAATTGATCATCTAGGGTGATTAATAATCATGGTAGAAGGTTTTGGTGAGCTTGGTTCAATCCAATTTAGGTTGGATTGGAAGTTGGCTCAAATGGGTCCTTTAGGTCACTTTGGGTCAAGTGGACCTAAGTGGGTCAATTGGTTTGATTTTGGTTTGATTTGAGTTTAGTTGAACTTATATATGAGCCCTAGATTGAAATATAAATTCAACAACAACCAATTTGGAGTCCAATAGATTTTGGCTCAATTAAAAGTTTTAAGTCAAAAGGGCTAAGTTTGACTTGAATTTTATTTGATTATTATAGGTTTTATTTATATTTGGATAAATGATGAATGAATGATTAATTTGAGAGAAAATTCATTGGTTTTTACTTGGTTTGATAGAATTTGGCAAAAGTCCAAAAGAATTAACTTAAAGGGCTTAAATTGATTTGGATTTGATTTTGATATAGTTTTGGTCATTTGAATTTGGATTTCATTTATATTTGTGAATATAAATGAAGGAATAATTGATTTATAAAGAGATCAATTGAGTTTTGATTTGGTCTAAGGGAGTTTTGGCTAAGCTTATGAATGTGGTTCATATGGCTTAGGAAGGGTCTTAGGATTTGAATTTGATTTAGGGTTTCAATCATTTGGAGTAAAAATTTGAAATTAGATTTAGAATTTGAATTTGAGATTTGGTTTGAGAATTAAGTTTGGGTTTGATTTGAGAAAGTGTATCTAGATTGGGTTTAGGCTATAGGATAGGTAACTTCCTTAAGACCTAAAGCAAAGCCTAATCATATGATTAAACTTTTAAGTCTCTAGGCTTAGGTTAATTATTCACCTAATCACTAGAAGTGTCTTATGACTAAGGAGTTATTAGTGTCTAAAAGCATCCTAAGTCTAAGGAGAGGAGGTTAAGAGCTCACTCCAAAAGTGAGGTCAACAAAAGGACCCCCAATAGGTGTGGTGTAACTGACAAGGCATACCGCACGTATTGGAGTTGACCGAAATGTTCAATAACATCTAGAAGATTGCAAAAAATAATGGACGTGATATATACCTAGACCCAAAAGGTAGATAGAATCACGATCTTAGTGTAATGCATCTCTCTTTATGCCAAGGGCATAAGAGAGCAAGAAAGAATCCGCTGGGGATTGAGTTCATGAACCTTCCTCTAGGAAAAGATATTCAAGCTATCCTCTAGGGATATAGATATGAGTTTGATTGTGAATATGATTAGTTTGTGTGTGTATCCACTGGGGATTGAGTACATGAACCTTCCACTCGATAAACATGTTCAAGCTATCCACTAGGAATAAGAATTTAATTGGATTTCTTTGATTTATTTGATTAGACTCCACTAGAGAGGTTGGTTTGATTTATTATGGCTCCATTAAAGAGAAGGGTTCTAGATTGAGGACATATCAATTGGGGATGTACACTGATTGAATTTGTTTGATTTAGATCTGAGCTCAAATGGTGAGGCCAATTTGATTTGCACCTCACTGGAGAGAAATTTGGTTTGTTCGATATGTTTAATTTGACTCTACTAGGGAGGTTTATTTTGAATTTATTTTATTATGGACCCGTCGATGTGCGATGGACCACACTAAGAAGGAGAAACAAGGGCCTTGGCTTGTCTTAGATTTATAAGTCTAAAGGGGTAATCTATCTACCATAAGGTAGGATTATCCGACCTAAGGGGTTGCTTTTCAGTGCAAACAATTATACTAGGAAGAAGGCATAGCAAACTTACATCTTCGAAAGTAAGGATCAGCCATTGGGGTGATATGGCGATTGTGCAACAAATTGAACCCTACCTAAGGCGACTACTGAGTGAGTGTCGTTGGGGGTCTTACCTTAACTCAAGAGTAGTCCTGATGATTAATTTGATTTGATTTAATTTGATTTGATTTAATTTTATGTGTTCTATTGTGGACCCTGTCGGCGTGCAATGGACCTACCAAGAAGGAGCTATGTCGGCCTTGACCTATCTTAGATTTGCAAGTCCAAAGGGACAGTATACTAGCCACAAGGTAGGACTATCTGGCCTAAGGGTTGCCTTTCAGTGTGCAATAACTGCACTAGAAATAAAGCATAGCAGACTTACATCTTCCAAAATAGGGATCAACCATTGGGGTGATCTGTCGAGGGCGCAACAAATCAATCCTGACCTAGGGCGACTATTTGAGTGAATGCTGGACTCATATTGACTCGAGAATAGTCAATTAGTTAAATTTTAGATGGACCCTATTAGTGTGTAATGGATCTACTAAGAAGGAGCTAATATCAGCCTAGACCTATCTTAGATTTACAAATCTAAAGAATAGTCTACCAACTGCTAGGTAGAACTAACCAACCTAAGGGGTGCCTTTTGACTTGCAATGGTCAAGTTAAGAAGAAAATGCGGGGACTCACATCTTTCTAAACAAGAAACCACTGGGGTGATCGATGCATGCACAAATTAATGACCCAAGTCGAATTTGCAATGCGTAAAAAAAATACATAATAATTACATCATTCAAAGAAAGATGACGCCGGGTAACTTCGTTGGTGGCACAACAAGTTGAACCCGACCTAAGGTAAGAGAGTGTCAAGGGACTTATCTCAACTCAAAGTAGTCGCAATTCCTATAGGGAGTTTTGCTGACACTACCCTAAAGATAGGATGCATGCTTGGGAAAGGGGCCACTAGGGCTTGAATTCCTAATCCACAAGAGAATTAATTTTATTTACTTGTTTAGTTTGTTTTAACATGGACCCTGTTGGTTTGCGAAGGATCAAACTAAGAAGAAGCTTATATTAGCCTAAACCTATCTCAGATTTACTGAACTAAGTGAGAATATGTACATCCGCTGAACAAATTCTCCAACCACAGAGGTGGCTACTAGAAAAGGGATTGTCCAATCCAAAAGTAACCCGGGTAGTGTATAAATGGGGTCTCAAAGGACGTGATCAAAATAGAATGCCCGTAGAGGATGGGGCCGCTAAAGGCTTAACCCAACACCCTGGAGAAGTTGACATGGCTAGTCATATATCAAATAGGTATTTGATGGCTAACTCAAGGAGAAAGCTTGAGGACTCACATCTTCCAAGAGTGGTGTATCCACCAGGTGGGTCGCCATCAGCATGGTGATAACCAACCAACCTAAGGTGCCTATCGATTTGGGATAATCAATCTATAAAGAAGGTGTGTAGGCTTACATCTTTTTGAAGCAGAACTGATCACCGGGATAGTTTTTCTTCGGCTCAATAGGTGCCATCCGACCTAAGGAGACTACTAAACAAGGAGTCTTATGTAAGAACTAGACCCAAGCTTAAAGTGGTCAAGAGGAAAAGAGCCTTTGGGGACTTACCCTAAACATTAAATATACTCAACCTAGTTAGTGCATAATGGCTAGTTCAAGAAGAAAGCACAGGGACTCACATCTCCTTAAGTCAACATGAGGTAGCTCACTGGCTGGGAAGTAAAATCTACCGTACTAACAAGGCACTCGTTGGTTTGCAATGGCCAAGTTAGGAAGAAAGTGCAGGGACTCACATCCTCCAACAAGTGACCACTAGGGTGACATACTAGCGAGGTAGCATGTAGACCCATCCTAGAGTAGCTAATGAGTGAGTGTCACAAGAGGCTTGCTCCCACATCAAAGTATCCTGAGACAAAAGATATATGTTTATTTGTGTTATGAAAGAGGGAATAGGATGCTACTTGGTTTGTCTTATACCTACCTTGAATATGTCATGGCAGATTAAGGCAAAAGATATTTCCAACACAGAAGAAATGAAATTTGAGATTAAAAGAAATTTTATTGATAATTATTTTCAAATAAGATTTATGGATAATATTTCTTTAGGTAGAGCCCATTAATTGGAAGCATTGGGCACTCTCCTTTATAATTTATGAGTTGGTAAGACCCTCCTTATAGGCCTTCTCTATGGCATAAGGGCCTTCCCAAGTGGGTTCAAACTTGCCTCCTATCTTTCGACGGGCAACAATTGGCCTCCTTAGAACTAAAATAAGCTCTCATACTTGAAAAGCTCTAGGATGGACCAACTTGTTATGAGCTTGAATCATCTTGCCTTTATGTAACTAGAGGTTTTGGCATGCTCGTAGGTGTCTCTCCTCTTAACCTTTGAGCTCTTCCAACCGCAACTTGGTATTCTGCTCCATTGTGATTTTCCTACCCATGGCTATCCTTAGTGATGGGAGTTGGACTTCTAATGGTAGAAAGGCTTCGGACCCATACACTAAGGAGAAAGGGATAGATTGAGTTGGAGTTCTGTATGTGGTATGGTAATCCCATACGGCTTCAATCAACAATTCATGTCATCAGCATTTGTTATCATCTAGTGTCTTCTTCAGTATTTGAATGAGGGTTTTGTTGAAGGCTTCTGCTAACCCATTGGTCCTTGGGTAGTAGATGGTAGAATATCTCCAATCTATGCTGTGTCTCCGAGCAAAGCTGTTGATTTTAGTGCTCTTGAATACAATATCATTATCAGATATAATTCATCGAGGCATCCTGAACCTATATACGATATGATTCCTAAAAAACTGGAGCACATGTTGAGCTGTGACCTCTCTAAGTGGGATTGCCTCCGCCCACTTGGAAAATTAGTCAGTAGTAGCTAGAATGAATCGATGACCTTTGGAAGAAGGAGGATTGATTAGACCCACAATGTCAGTACCCCAACACTTAAATGACCATGAGGCCAATGTAGGATGTAGAATGTTGGGTGGTTGATGTAGGACCACACCGTGTACCTCATTGGTGGCATCTCCTAGCTACGTCCATGAAGTCTGTAATCATTGAAAGCCAATAGTATCCTAGTCTCTTAATCTTGGCTTTCATCTTTGGACCAAATTGGTGTGCCCCACATAATCCTGACAGTACCTTAGTCATGATCCTACAGGCTTTGAGTTTGTCCACAACATAACCACATATGATCGAATGACTTTCGGTACAAGGTGCGCCTACAAGAGTATAGGAAAGGGCTCTCTGCTTTACCTGGTGTACTAATGATTTCTCTTGAAGTAGTTTGCCTATATTTAAATAATCTATGAATGGTTACCTCCAATCTAACTCCTCATCCTTTTTGGTAATGGCAACCCCCTTCAAGAGAGAATCTCTCGACAAGTTCAACATTAATAAGGGATAAGACTTGTATATTTTGGACCCTTATTGGAATGGACTCATCTTTTGGACATGCCAACTCTTTGGCAAGCTTAATAATCTGCTGCATTCTCTCCTCGAGGAATCTTGTAGATGGAACCTATGGGATTTGGGCCAACAACTCCATAGTGAACTTGTGGTAATGATGGAGCTTAGGCTTTAGAACTTTGTAGGACCCAATGATTTGGTTGATGACTAACTGAGAATCTCCAAAGATGTTGATACTCTGGACACATAATGTAATGACTAACTCTAGACCGATAATCAAAGCCTCATATTCAACTTCATTGTTGGTGCATGGATTGAATAGATGATATGAGAATCTCATTATATCACGGTTAGAGTTAGGAGAACTACTCCTACCCCTGCCTTACCTGGGATAGTAAATTTTTGTTCTTCTCTTCTTTGAGAGGAAGCTGCACCATCAAAGTACATCTCCCAGTGGTGAGCACTAGTACCCCTAAGTTCATGATTTATTCATCGGGGAGATCATCATTAAGCAGAGAGTTAGCAGAGAGTGGATGCGCTGCTAAGAAATTTGCAAGTGCTTGTCCTTTTATGGCATGGAGGGGTACAAATGTTATGTCAAACTGAGATAAAATCATGGACCAATGCACTAACCATCCAGATAAGGTCGGTCGTGTCATGAGATATTACAGTGGATTGACTCTAGAGATCAAGTTCACCTTATGAGAAAGCATGTAGTGCCGTAGCTTTTGGGTTGCAAAGTTTAAAGCTAGGCAGTGCATTTCAATAGGTGGATAGTTTACCTCAGCAGGGATTAGACGACGACTGAGATAATAGAGAGCGTTCTCCTTTCCTTCATTATTAGTTTGAGCTAACAAAGCACCAAGGGAGTCATCTAATGCAGCAGTATACAATATGAGCGGCTTGCCTGGAATAGGGGCTGACTACATCATCGATATTGCTTGATGTCTTGAAAGCATCGGCACTTATCATCCCATTTAAACTTGGCATCCTTTTGACAAGTGCCGAGAATGGTTAGCATCTTCGATAAGTTGGAAATGAAGCATCTTAGATATAACTACCTTGGAATGACCTAAGTTGTGTTAGGCTTTTAGGGGTAGAATTTCTAATATCTCTTTGATCTTATCTGGATTGATTTCAATTCCCCAGTGTCAGACAACAAACCCAAAGAATTTTCTTGAAGCTACTCCGAATGCACACTTCAGGGGGTTCATTTTGAGGTTGTATTATCTTAACCATTCAAAAACTACTCTCAAGTCAAAGAGACGGTCTTCCTTTTCTTTGTTTTTGAAAATGAGATCATTGACATAGCATTCAACTTGATGATAAATGAGTTCATCGCATTCAACTTGATGATGAATGAGTTCATCGAAGATTCGAGTCATGGCCTGCTGGTATGTGGCACCAGCATTTTTAAGGCCGAAAGGCATGACCTTATAATAATAAATTTTGATCAGGGTTCAAAAGGTAGTATTTCTTTCATCTTTGAGGGCCATCTTGATTTGGTTATAGCCAGATGACCCATCCATGAAGGAGAAGACTGCATGAGATGAGGCAATGTCCACCATTAATTATTTTATAGGAAGTGAAAATTCATCCTTAGAAAATGCCTTATTTTGATCCCTAAAATTGACGCATATACAAATTTGGCTATTTTTTTTCATAACTAGGATGACACTGGCCAACCAGGTAGGATATTTTTCTTCCCTAATAAAGCCAGCATCGATTAATTTCTTAATTTCAAAAGTGACCGGCTGTTCAATGTCTAATCGCATGTGTTTAGGAGCCTACTTGAAAGGGTTAACATTAAGTTCTATTGCTAGTTTATGGACTGCTATGTTGAGAGATAGACTGTGCATCTCTTCATAACTCCATGCAAAGCAATCCTTAAACTCAATCAATAGCTTCACTAAATCATTGGTTTATTTTTTAATTTAATATAGAACTAATGTATGTTCGGCATGGATCTTATTCAGTTCCTTGGTTGATTTCTTTGATTTCATCGATAGTTGATCTGATCTCTCTTTGAACTATGGCGGTGCATCCTTGACTTCAAAATTATTTGGATCATCTGAAGTTTCTAAGCAAATCTCCTCATATGAGTTAGCATGATTTGAAAAGAACCTATCAGTTTCAAATGGTTGGTGATGACTAAGCTGTAATCATCATCATCAATTGGACCCACTATACCAAATCCTAGTCCTGGTCTTGATTGTGAATGTCTGCATTTGTTGTCCCATAACCTTTCAAAGTAATCTGACCTATGTTTAGACCAAGCATATGGAATTAATCCTTTCTTTGCTAAATTAAGAACACAAGTAATCAAAAGGTAATTCTATTAAATCTTTATATGAATCATCCTCAAGTTTTACATCAACTTCTTGACTTGAGGATGATGCTCCAAGAAAAAATTATGCACCTTTACATTTGTGGAAGACTTAGGGGCTTCCTTAACTACCAAAATCTCAACTTTTTGTGAAGAATTGGGGGTTAGAGCTAAAGTTTCCAACTAATGCTGACTATTTCACATATATACTTGGATACACTTATGCTTTGCTTAGAAGCCCGATCTTCATTACTGTCTGGCTCAACTATGACTTGCATGGGGATCCCGAAGTGCTAGCTAGTGTACTAATCATATATGACTCATCCTCCTGAACTAGATTCTAAGTCTATATAGATAGTAGGTCCCGGCAGAAGAACATAACTTCTATTGGGTGGCCAATAAGGAGGTCTTCCATCCCTAGGTTTTTCTCTGGATCTACCTCTGCCTCTGCCTGGTGGAGGTCAAGTCATCATACCCATATGTTTGAATGGAGTAACGAACTGTGGGTGGAATCTAATGTCATGCTCTACTTTCTCCTCCAAGTCTATTTCTCGCTCCCTTTTATTTTCTTTCTCATTTTTTTTTCTTTTTTCTTTTTTTTTTTTTTTTCTTTTCTTTTCTTTTTCTTTTTCCTTTTCTTTTCTTTTTTATTTTGAACTTTTGCCAAGTTCACGAGAATAGACTTGTTGATTTTGAGGGAGATAGTAGGCCGCATCCTCATATATTTCTATCTCATGAACTTTGAATGGATTAAGATTTCCTTTGATGCAGTATTCAATCCCACCCCTCATGAACTTCATGCACTGATGTAGAGAGGATGAAACCACATTATTCTCATGTATCCACGGTCTCCCAAGCAAAGCATTGAAAGATGTATCTGAGTCTATAATATGAAATTTGGTGGTAGTCTTTCAATCATCTACTTCTAATAGCAACACTATAGAGCCTAAAGCCCTCTCACCTTGTTCATTGAATCCTCTCAACATCATCCTCTCTTTTGAAAGTTGAGAGATGTCAATCAGAGGGTTTTTAGATTCATAATATTCACCGATGCAACCTGATCAACAAGAACTCTGGATATTCTGTATCTTCCAACATCCACTGTAATGTAAAGAGGGCAGTTGTGCTTGGTTGTTCCTAGAAGCAAGTCTTTATCACTGAATGTAACTCCAGTATCCTCAAGTGAGCCTCATTTAGATGGCCACCAGGCTAAGCATATCTCGATCAAGAAGAGCCTTGATTAGAGATTCCCTCATCTATTTGGATAAGATAAGGGCGTCATATATGCTTAACTTAGCTGACAGCTTTCTAAGATGTGCTATGACGTTGTAGTCAACCTTGGCTTGATCCTCCATAAGTAGATCCATGGGTGGAGCATCTTGTGGAGGGGCTATCTGCTCTTAAGAACCAATGATTTGCTTAACCTTATCCTGAGGTGCCACCTTGGGAGGTAGAACTTTTCCACTGTAAAGGTTAACTTTGGTGACCTCTTGGAATGATGAATTTGTAGGAAGTTATATCTTCTCAATAGGTGTACCTACCACTTCTCCTATAGGATCATCTGAGTCGGATGACTCCAAATCAAACTCAAGATGTGAACCCGTGTGATTTAAAAATGGGTAATACATTTCTAAATCAAAGAAGAATGATCAGAACTAGAGTTATTATTATTATTATGTAGACTTGGAGAGTTTTTGAGAGGATTAAAATCTAGAGTATCAGAAGTGGACAAGATTTAAGTGAAAGCTTTCTTCATTGATTTCTTCTTAGATGCAGGTACATGATAGAAATCTAATAAAGTAAGTCGGATAAGGGGTATAGTGCCCATGTCCACTAATACAATGCTCCTACTGGTAGAAGAGGAGTTATTGGAAGAAGGAGTAGTAGCTGCAACGGTGGATGGAGTGCTGGACTCGAATGGTGGTTGTGCTGCTATGCTATCCCGAGAAAGTAAGGTAGGTTAATGTTGCTGCTAGGCTGACACCTTCTTCAAGTTGTCTGTGGTAACTTGCAAACCTTCCTTATTATTAGAGATTTGAGTTACTCGCACAGAAGAAAGCTTCTTGATCTTAGAGACCACTTTTTTAGAGGTTGAGATAAGGCAATATCCCAACCTTCTTTATCTTAAGAGGATCTAAGTATCCCCAAGAATTACTGATAGAACTAAGGGTTATAAGTATTCCTTGGGGAAAATAATAGCTTAACTTGTAGCTGCGCTTAAGCCAGCCCTTAAAGGTGACACAATCCTCAAGACATGACTAACCATACAGTGGTAGGGGCAATAGTTTGGATCATTACTCTTGCCCACATCTTCTGACCACTTGGGCTCAGGTAACTGAAAGTCAGGTTTCTTTAAGAGATTCTTAAAGATCTTTTTAACTACCTCCCTCTTGAATGAATATGGCTTATTCAATCTATCATTAAGAGTAGGTAATGTACCGGCGGAATATGAGTATATTGAGTATAGTGGTGATGAGGCCATGGCACCTATGGGGTCTTGAGGTAAGGTGGTGAGAGGAGGTGATAATGGAGTCTGCATGAGGTCTCTCATATTGAGCTCTGGTTGGCTGCTTCAGTTTATCCACTAACACTTCTAACCCTAGCTTCTTCTTGAATACTTTTGTGGCTTGGGCTTGAATGATTGATCTTGAAAAGGTAACTATTTGGCTTTCCCTTGTAGGCTAGCTGCCTTGTTGATTAATTTCTCAAATGTCTTAATGGTAAACCCTTTAAGCATAAAGGCGACCGGGCCATGAATATTATTGAGTATAATTTCAATGGCATGTTGTTCAGACAGCTATGGTTTGCATTTCATACTTAAATTGTGCCAACTAAGAATGTAATCAATAAGAGACTCACCAGGGTGTTGTTAAGCTACAACGAGATCACCCACAGTTACCCTTTGCTGAGCTCCATCATATATCTTAATAAAGAGCTAGTCCAACTTAGCAAATATCTTCACTGAACCATTGGGTAGTTAGCATACCAATCAAATGTGATGCCTATCAAACTACTAACGAAGAGATGGAATATAAGTGCATCAGCCACCAAGATTTCCTACCTCAAATGTGCTATGTGCTAGGGGTTCCACCGCCATCAAAAAATTTTGAAGGAAGGAGGCACAAAAATCTTTAGGATATTGGACACCATCAAATTCTAGGTAGAGTCCCCTTTGGAGTGATGAGCCACCTGGGCTTGTGCCAATGCATCCTTCACTTGCTACTCCACTAACTGCTTGATATCTTTTTCTTGAATGGAGGTGCTGTCCACCACCTTCCTATGCATGCTACCACTATCCTCGTCCATGGGAGATGTACTCTTGGGCTGATCGATAACATGCAACAACCCAAGGTGGTTAGTCTCTAAGAGAGTAGGTTGTATTAATGGAGCTTGGCCTTGAAGTGCTAGGACTGCTGCTAACAAGTCTTCAACTCTTTTCACCATCTTCCTGATATGCTCATCTCTCTACCTCAGCTGCTGATGAAGGTGTTGGGTTGAATGAGCTGTGTCTTCTTCCTCAACTACAACACCCTCCTAATTATGCTGATCCCTAAGGAGGGAACCCTTAATGTCGATCATATGGACTTCCACTGAGTCCTCCAAGATATCATCCCCATCTGAATCAAAACTGACCCTAGCATCCTCTTCATCAGAGCAATTTTTCCTAAAGAGTTCCCTCTTCTCAGCAAAGTACTGAGAGACGATCTCATATGAAGAGCGGTCTAATCGTGCAGGGACAAACACTCACCGCTGTCCAGTGGAGGGTCTATACTCACTGATAGAAATACATCGGGCAATGCTTGATGTTGTACTACTATCTCGAGGAGGACTATTCTCACTAACAGGTATATGTTGATCACTGCCCAGTGGCTGAACACTAATTATGGAAGGATCTACTGTCATGGACACTACATCTTTATCCTCTACCCCTTTTGCCACTAATGCTACTGCAGGTGGAGACTGCAAGGGCTGTTGTAACTATAACTGCTGTGACTGTGGTGGAGACTCGATCATGGTGGCTTTGGGTCACCATTCCTTCTTCTCCATAGCTGAGACGAGAGGTCAAATAGGAGAGCTCGATCTCACCTCAATGGGTGGAGTAGATGGAGTGGGATCCTTGGGCCATAGCCGAATAAAAAAATGGGGGCTTCTAGATCTTGGTTGAAATGGGGGATGCCATAAGGTGGATAGGCGATGGTGGGCAGTGAGTGGAGCGGTGCGGAGGTAGCACCGACTACCCCTCGATTGTAGGCCTACTCCTCATATGATGAGTAGCACCGATAAGGATGATGTTATCTGTGCTACTCATCATAGGGCAACGATCGGGAAAATCCATCAGAGCGGAGGCCGTCGACTGTCTGGAAAACCTCTGTCTCTCCCACCTACTTATCTAGGCTGATGCCTGAGCATCCAAGGCTCTCTCCCTCTAGATCTGACTGGACTCTAAGCGTCCGTAGCTCGGCCAACCTAGTGTAAGACTGTCCTGAGCTTGGTGTAGGGCTTCCTATGCTCTCTAACCGATGTGCTAAAATATGCTGGTAGAGATAGTGCAGCAATCCTCCTGTAGTCCTCCTCTCCATCTGAGACTGAGAGGGGGTGAAACCTACTACCACTCAAATGTGGGGAGGTCTCACGGGGAGATCCCTCCTCGGCCATATGGGAAGCAGAGACCATCTCTCTCTCTACCCTCTTGTGATGCCACTTGACCTTGTGATTCTTATTGAGGCATTGTGTACATGTAGGTATGGCAGAGTGAGAGCTAGTACCCACCTTAAACTTGGAGGAGACTATCTCAGAAACCAAGACAGTCTTCCCCTTTGGGGTGTCCAAGGAGGGGGTAGTAGACCTTGCTAGATGCAGAGTAGACTGACCGATGGAACAAGGGCATAAAAAATTGATACTGGTGGGGTAGCAGGAACAACAGTGGCCTTCCTCTTTAGTGGAGGAAACTCAAAATCAGATGGCATATCGAATCAGATAAGTGGTGTCTACCCCACCATCTCCTCCTTGCTAACTATGGTGAGGGTTGTCCCCTCGCAAGAAATCCTCACCCCCTCAAAGCCATGGCCAAAGCAGATGACCTCGATGGAGCCAGTAGTAGAGAGACTAGCCTAATCCAGGGTTAAGTTTAGGCCAGTGGGGAAGGAAAACATGAACTTGTTGGGAGCCATAGATTTTGTACTAACTGAGGACTGGAAGAACTAATTGCATTGAAATTTGCATTATTGAAAAATAGTTGAGTTAGAAACTTGCTTTGATATTCACCTTCAATCATTGATCTTAAGATTTGATTGATTTGAACCCACAATCAACAATCAAGGATTTTAAGGGGGTTCATTGAAATTTTGGAGAGATTTTAGATATTGAGGAGAGCCTTTTCCATTTGATTTCGATTTAGAAACCATACTCAACCGATTTAGGTAGGTTGTGTGGGGTTCTAAAATTTGAGGAGAGATATTTTTGGAGATATTTGTGTTTTATACATCTTGTTTGAAAATATTGATAGTTTGAAAGATCTCTACTTAGCAAATTTGGGTATACTAAGAAGAGGTTGTGATTGTGTGTATGAAATATTTTTGCTTATGGAGATTTGATTGTGTGATATTTTGATTTGAAAATGGGGCTTCTTTCTTAACAAATTTGGTATGTTAAATAGATGCCACATGTGTTTGATGATGAGACTTTCATTTAATAAATTTAGTATGTTAAGTGAAAGTCAAGTGTGATTGTGAGATAGATTTGCTTTTCTTTGAAGATGGAAGTCCCACTTAACAAATTTGGTATGTTAAGTGAAAGCTCAGTGTATGAAAAATTGATCCTTTTAACAAATTTGGTATGTTAAAATAGGATCAAATGTGTTTGAAAAGAGACTCACTTAACATATTTGGTATATTATGAAAGTCAAATATGCTTATGATTTTGAAAATGAAACTCTCTTAACAAATTTTTTGTTAAATGAAAGTCAAATGTTTATGATTTTGAAAATGAAACTCTCACTTAACAAATTTGGTATGTTAAGTGAAAGTCAAATGTGTTTATGATTTTGAAGAAACTCACTTAACAAATTTGGTATGTTAAGTGAAAGTAAAATGTGTTTATGATTTTAAAAATGAAACTCTCACTTAACAAATTTGGTATGTTAAGTGAAAGTCAAATGTATTTATGATTTTTTTGAAAATGAAACTCTCATTTAACAAATTTGGTATGTTATGAAAGTAAAATGTGTTTATGATTTTGAAAATGAAACTCACTTAACAAATTTGGTATGTTAAGTGAAAGTTAAATGTGTTTATGATTTTGAAGATGAAACTCTCATTAACAAATTTGGTATGTTAAGTGAAAGTCAAATGTGTTTATGATTTTGAAAATGAAACTCACTTAACAAATTTGGTATGTTAAGTGAAAGTCAAATGTGTTTATGATTTTGAAAATGAAACTTATTTAACAAATTTGGTATGTTAAGTTAAACTTAAATGTGTTTATTTTTTGAAAGAAAAGAACTTATTTAACAAATTTGGTATGTTAAATGGAGTTCATGTTTTTATGATTTTCAATTCTAATTGATATACTTAGAAATGTCAAATGAGCTCCCAATGTATTTTTTGAAGTCCAAGATTTTGGCAAGAAGTTTTATCAGGCAAATGCAAATATAATTTAATTTGCTCGACCTTCTCCAAGGGATGGGGAACTCCCATTTGACAAATTTGGTTATGTCAAGTGGGGGGTTCAAATATGTCTTGACTTCTTTGTGTGTATGGTTTATTACTTTCAAAAGAGGGGAAACTTCAAACAGCATGTGGTATGCTATGGAGTTTCAATTTTTTATCAAGATTTTATTCAAAATGAATCTCCATCCAACAAATTTAAGTGTATGGGATGGGGATAGCCATTTCCAAAGAAAATGTGCTTTTGAAAAATACATTAAAAAATTGTTGATTTTGATTTTTAAAAAGGAGCCTCCTTGAAATAATCATAGAATATGTCAAACGAGATTTGGTTATATGTGTTTTGTGTCTTTTTGAAAATTTCTTACAAAAATTTTTTGTGTGTGTGTAAAGATCTCTTATTATGTGGATTTTGAAAAAGTGCCTTTGGAAAGACATGTTATTTTGTAGAAGGGTTTTATTTTCTTATTGTTCATGGGATGAACCTTGCCTCACCATCAGGACGATGAAGAGGTTCTTTAATTTTGGTCATCTCCTTTGTTTGATTAATTTTAATTTTCACCTTTGGGGGAATCCAATAGGGATTTTAGGACCTACACGGAGAGAGGTCTTAAAACCAAAAAGATGTTAGTAAGCTGTGCTTAAGGATGAAATAAGCTAAGTGCCAATGGAAATAATGATATTCTCAAGCCTATATAAAATATAAGTCCACTATCGATACTTGGAGACAATAATTGTCTACTAAAGATGGAGAGAGAAACCATGCCCAGCGGAGTCTCCAAAAAAATTTGTGGTATTTATTTTTGAGGATGTTGGACACCTACTTAGATCTTAGGGGTACTTATTGAAGTGATCGGGTATAACATTAAGGAATGATGTACTTTCTCAAAAGATAGACATAACCACCTTATAATGGATCTAATCACCTAATAAGGACTCCTAATGAGCATTCCAATCTACCCTATAATTGGGCTTTATATTTTTGGAATCTAAAGGGAGAAAGTAGGAAATTCCCACGATACTAGGAAGCCTAATGAGCATTCCAATCTACCCTATAATTTGGCTTTATATTTTTGAAATTGAAGAGAGTTAATTATTTGAGTTGACATTTTATTAGATTGCTAGGGCTTATAATTTCACAACATAAGATTGTGAAAATGCCTAAGAGGTGAGGATTTATGCTTGTAGCCCACACAGGGAAACAACAATCTCAGATCCTAAATATGGGGAGCTTCGGCGAGGGCCAAAGCACAACCTAAATCTAAAGCAAAAATGGGTATATGGTTTACGTCCATAAGAGAGAGTAAACCACCCAATTATTGGACTTATTACGGCTTAGAGTGGCTACCAGCTAACTCCTCCTACGCTTTAAATCTATGTAGGCAAGTCTTATGCTTTGCAAGATGGTTAGATTGTTGTTTATTTAGAAAGGAGACTAAGTCTTTAAACTCACTCCCTAAGATACTAGAGCATGAGTGGTATGAATTCATGACTTAATCTAATGCAAATTTTATCAAATTTATTTGATTCTTTTGGCCTCTTTATTTTAACGTGGGATATGCGATTTTGTATGTCTAAATGCATGATAATTTGATTATGGGCTAAATCAAGAGAGAAAGGGGTGTTCTTCCACCAAAGGCTCTCACAGGTTAAGCCTTGATTCTCTGAAAAAGATGGAAGCCCCCACTTAACAAAAGTGGAATAATATGACATGCATGATATTATACATTCATTCATCCAAAGGGTTGCTAAAAAATTTTATTATCTAGATTTAATTCTAGATTTTATGTGAGGTTATGATTTATTTTAAAATTTTAGTTATGAGTTATTAATTTGGGTAGAAAATTTAATTTTATCCTAAGAGTCTACCGCATCTAGGCCACACATTCAAACATCAATCATAAAGAAACTATGAAAAGATTGCTATTCTAATGCACAATCTAAACACAACATCAAATAATTTTATAGACTACCGTAAAAGAATAAAATGCCAGTGCAGTCAGATTCCTCCATACACCCTGAAAAGAGAAAAAAAAGATGGGTAGCCGAGATCTACCCTTATACAACCCGGATTACAAACAAAATAATATTTGCTATGGGGGTATTCTTATCTTCATTTCTTTATTATCTTTCTTTTGATTTGATTTGCTCCAAAGGCATCACAGGGCACCCCAAGGACTAATCCTTCTACCACTAATCCTAATCATAACACTAATCCTAATTCCTAATGCAAAATTACATCAAAAATAGGAAAAGTAAATCTACACCGCAAAATAGATGTTAGCTAAACACACCATACAACCCAAGAAGATAATTTGGACTTAGCCCCACATGGGTAACTTAGCACTAACATGGGTTATGCTTAGGTGCACCTACATAGCAAAAGTATTTATATTTTCATTACAAGGCTCAAGAACAAAACAACAACAATAAGCCTTAATCCCACTATGGGTGGCTACATGAATCCTTCCTCTCATCCTATTATGTGTCAAATTTATTTATGAGTAAAAAGATCATTTTTTATACATCTTAACCAAGTCTTTTTAGGTCTACCTCTATTTCTTAACATAAGGAAAATCTAATGCATCTACTCTTAATGTCATGAGGATTTTATGTAAACCATCTAAGGACTTTAATCTTATCTATCATGGATAATCAACTTTTTTCAACATAATTTAATTCTATAAGGGTAAAGCCACTCATCCACCGAGCATCTATTTGTAAACTTAATTACTCTTATGTTTCTCTTTTATACAAAATGCATATAAGTCATGTGTCTTACACCATCTTATAAAATTTTTTAAGTTTAAGTGGAAATTTTTATCACATAATTATGATTTATTCAACCATCCAACTTGAATTCTACTAATAATATCTCCATCTATTTCACCATCATTTGAACAATAGATAAATATTAATTTCATCTTATTAATGACTTGATCAAGTTACAACATACCAAAAATTTCTACAACTAAAATTACATATAATTTAGATGCTATAAAACCTTAGACTCTAAAGTTGACCTCCATAATTCAAGTTTTGGACTCATTATAACAAGAAGAATGTCAAAAAGCATAATGTGGTACATCTTCTTGTAAATGCCTAAAGAACATCCATAACTAAAGTAAAAAGATAAGGGCTATTGATCCTTGATGTAATCAAAATAGAAAATAGTTTGTCAATCCTCCTTGGGTTTATGACACTCTTATACATATCCTTAATGACTTGAATATAACCAATATTAACTTCTTTTGTTTGAACTCTCCAAAGAACATCTCTTGAGACTTTATCATAAGCTTTCTCTAAATCAATAAATATCATATGTAGATCCTTTTATTTTCTATGCTCTCCATCAAATCTTAACAAATGTATAGCATCCATAGTAGATCACGCATGAAACCAAATTGAAAAAACTTGATCACATGTAATCTATGCTAATTACTTTATACAATTTAATGGCACATTAACAATTCCTCTATAATTTGCACAATCTTGCATCACCTTTATTTAAATATAGAACCAATTTATTCTTATTTAAGAACAACCCCTACGTAAAATATGATTAAAATAATAACACAAAATATCCAATCTAAAATATACACCCTAACATCTAGTCTAAAATATTACATCATAAAATAAAACACAGCATCATACATATAATGCCCTAACTTAGAACTAGAAGTGGTAGCTTATTATTCTAATGTGTGTACTTAAGGCTTGTGTGGCAAGACATTACTGGGCTTCTTTAATTTAAGTTTCAATTTGGAGTTCAATTTTATTTAAATTTTACCTTTGGGTGATTTCAATTTAAATGATTTAAGGATTTATTTTTTATTTTTATTTCACTTTTATTTGGTTAAAATGATGTTTAGGTTTTCAAGAATGAAGAGTGAATTAAATCCACTTGTAGATGGAACTCTATTCTACATCCTAATTCCCAAAGAATCTAACTAAGGTCCTTAAGTATCTTAATTAGCCCATTGAATTTGTGTAATTTATTATTTGATTTATTTGGTTTGATTTAGATTTACAATATGAGTTGGTTAGAATTTGATTGAATTTTGATTTTGATGTTTAATTACATCTTGATAATTCAATATCCTTGATTAATGAAGTTTAAGTTTGTTTAAATTCATGTGTTTTTTGATTGGTTAATTTAGATGTTTTAGTTTAATTAAATCTGAAAATTCAATATCCTTGATCTTTGATGAAGTTTAAGTTTTTTTAAGTTCATGTTCTTTGATTGATTAATTTCAGATTAGATGTTTTTGGTTCAATTAAATCTTGATAATTCAATATCCTTAATATCTAATGAAGTTTAAGTTTGTTTAAGTTCATGTTCTTTTGATTAATTAATTTTAGATTAGATGTAATTGGTTTAGTTAAATCTTGATAATTCAATATCCTTTTGAATTAATATTTAATTCTTTTCTTTGATTATGGTTATGTGACTTCACTTTATGTTTATTTGATTTGATTATGGTTCATTCATTTGTAGTTTGATCAGATTAGATTAATTGAGATTTTATTTTGATTTTTAATTGAGTTTGATTCCTTGTAATTAAGATTTTATCTTTTAATCTCATCCATTTGTCAACAAATTTTGGTTTGTATTTTGATTTCATACATTGGATAGTTAATTAGTTTATCTTATTTAAGTAGGTTGAATGAGATTTGATATGATTAGATTTAAAATTGATGAGAGTCTTTCTTAATTTAACTTAATTTGATTTAATTTTATTTGATTAACCTTATTGTTCTATGGGTTTGCTTAAGTTCAATGTGATTATGTGATTAGTTTAATTAAGAAGTGTATTTATGTTAATAATAAAGGTTTATTTAATTTTCAATTTGATTTCATATTTGTTTGGACTAATGATGTAATTAATGACAATAATTTAAGTTTAATTTAGGTTTTGATTAGTATTTAATTGCATTTATGTTTGATTAAGGTTAGGTTTGATGTGATTACTTTAATGAACTTAATTATTTATTTTGTGATTAATTATTAAAATTAAACAAAGATTTAATTTTTAATTTGATTTCATATTTATTTAGGTTAATGAAATTAAGAGTTAATGATTTAAGATTTAGATTTGATTAACATTTAATTGCATTTATGTTTGATTAAGCTTAAGTTTAATATGATTAATTTAATTGACTAATTAGTTTATTTAATTAGCAAATTAAATTAATTAGAGATTAATTAGTGTTTGATTTGAATTATAATGTGAATTATAAAATTAATTTGGTTTATTAAGATGATGGATTAATTTATTAAGTTTGCATTAATTAGATGTTAATTAAGTTTGATTAAGGGTAAATAAAATTTTAAATTATTAGATTAATTAAAGGATTTTAATTAGAGATTAATTAAGATTTAGGTTTGATTAGTATTTAATCATCTTAATTATGTTTGATTAGGCTTAGGTTTAATATGAATTTGAAACTTAATTAGTTTACTTAATGTGATTATTAAATTTAATTAGGGGTTTGATTTAAGCTTAATTTTAGAGTTAGCTTCAATGTAACTTATTTAAATTATTTTGATTAATTAAAATGATGGATTAATTTATTAAGTATGCATTAATCAGATGTTTGATTAATTAAGTTTGATTAAGGGTAATTAAAATTTTAAATTATTAGATTAATTATGGGTTTGTTTAATTAGAGATTAATGACTTAATTCACATGTGAGTGATTTGATTTAATTAAGTGTTTTACTTAAGTTTTATTTGATTAAGGGTTATTGTTATTACCATCATTGTTGTTAATTGAATTAATTGCTTATTTCATTTCAATTAAGTTTGATTATTTATGATTAGAGTTTCATTTGATTTGACTCATTTATTATATTTGTTTGATTTCATTAACATGTTTGATTTAGTTATTAGGTTGAAATATTTAATGGCTAATTAATTATATTATTCCAAATGGATGTGATTTAATCATATGTTAATTAAGTTTACTTTAATTTTATTTGGTTTAATTTGATCAGTATCAAATAATTAAAGTTTCCTAAATTTGTTGAATTTTGAGTTTGATTTAAGATTTAATCATTTAATTGAGTTTTATTAACTTAAATAGGTTTAATCATATTTAATTTAATTTCCTATAAAGATGATATTTTTTTGATTTGAGGTTTGATTAATGATTGCTTAAGTGTTATTTCATTTTTTGAATTTTTGATTTGATATTTAAATTATTTTTAGATTATGTTTTAAATAATTCATTAATTGATTAAACTTTACTCTTAAGTGTTTGTCTGGGATTCATTAAGATTTAGAAGATTACATTATTTTCTTAAGAGTCATAGATGTCAATCGAAGTGATTTAAGCTATTTTGAAGATTTTTGTAAATTTCTAAATTTTTTATTTGATTTATTTTATTAAAATGGATAATCTAAACTTCAAAATTTAATTTCTCCCAATCCAGAAGTTTTTTCACTTGAACTTTTTATGGTAGGTGCGGTTTAACTTTAATTTCAATCCATGAAAATTTCAAGTTAATCTCACAAATATTTTTGGTTTAATTAAGGAAATTTTAACTAAAACTCAAATTAACCTCAAAATACTCAAGAAAATTTGGGGGTTTTTGGGTTTGTTGGATTCTTCTCGGAAAGACAAATCCAAGGAGCCCTTATTTGCATTTTTTTGGTTAAATGTTTTATTTTTAATTAATTTTTGATGTTTCATGTGATTTAAATTATTATTTTTTTATAAAAAGAAATATGCACTTAGCAGCCGCGGAAGGAAAATGACGCCCGCTGACCTTCCTATCGCAGACGGACGATCCGCATCGATCGCGATGAGGCTGATTGCGATCAACGCATGATCAGCCGCTGATGCAAAGCGCAATCGGATCGAAATCGCATCAGGCGATCCAAAGGCTCGGATCGCGTGATCCACTCATGTCCAACCGATATGCAAAACCGCATGGTGTCGATCACATTAAGCTTATGAAGGCGATCGCGATCCGAAGCCGATCATGAACCATGGATTGGACTGTAGCGGATGAATAGTGTTTTCAAGCTTTTTTAAGGGAAAAAGGAGAGTTTTTAAGCTAAAACTTATCCAAATGGACCCGTTTTTGGATCAATTTGCTCCAAAAAAATTTTATTTTCTAATTGGGATGATCTAAAGTAAAAATGCAGGATTATCTAGGGGAAATTCCTAAAATCTCTAGAAAATTAACACCAAATACGTGAAATCCTAAGGTCGACTACGATTTCATGAAATTTACCTCACTAGGGAAGGTTTCCAGTGGCAGTGAAGATCCAAGAGAACTCCTAGGTATGTGAGAAAGTTTTGGAGTGATCTTTAACCCTTGCCTCCATTCGGAACGTCGCCTTCTCCGATGTCTACTGCCACCTCGTCGGAAGAGTAATTATTTGTATTTTTGAGCTCAAAAATGGCTAAAATAGGTGGGGGATGGGTTCCTTTTTTCATTAGGGAGCTTTTGGGGGCTAAATGGTGGTGGGAGGAAGAGATCTAAAGCCTAATCTCCCTCCCTCTATAATGGGCGAAAATCCAATATTTTTTTTGAAATTTTTGGCTCCAAATTAATTGCATCTTGCTTATGGTAGTTGGAGTGGATGACAGATTGATTGAGGACTTTGCATTTTTTCTTCAAAAGCCTATCTTGCTGCAATATGATTAGCCCTATTCAATGCAAATGTTGAGGAAGAGTTAAGTGCATGTGATGGGAGAGAATTAAATGAGGTTGGGTGAAATCCTATGTGGGGGAGGATCCATGAGGGATTTAAATGGGTTGGGTTGGTTTTTGGCTGATTCCAAATGGGTTTGGGTTTATTTGATCACAATGGGCCTTGGTTTCTTGGGGATTTGGCCCAATTTGGGTCATATGGGTCATGTTAGGTCAAATTGACCCATTTGACCAAAATTGGCCAAATTAACTTGGGTTATGGGTTGATTCATGTTCAATTGGATAATTAAATATGAATGTGATCTTTCGTTTGAATTAATTTGGATATAGGCCAAATTGACCCTTTAGGCCAATTTGGGCTAGGTTGAGTCAAGTTGACCAATTGGGCTCGATTGATCAAATTGGGTTTAATTATGGCTTTGGTCAAGTTCAATTATTTTGGAATGAACTTGATCCATTGGTTGCAATCAATTTGGGTTAGATCATGATTTGACGATGTCCTTTAGGCCAATTTGGGTCAATTTGGATCAAATGGCCAATTGGGCTTAGTTTCCCATTGTACTGATCATCCTAGGGTGATAATCATGGTAGAAGGTTTTGGTGAGCTTGGTTCAATCCAATTTGGGTTGGATTGGAAGTTGGCTCAAATGGGTCATTTAGGTCACTTTAGGTCAAGTGGACCTAAGTGGGTCAATTGGTTTGATTTTTGTCGAGTTTAGTTGAACTTATATATGAGCCCTAGATTGAAATATAAATTCAACGATAATCAATTTGGAGTCCAATAGGTTTTGGCTCAATTGAAAGTTTTTAAGGCAAGTTAGCTTGACTTGGGTTGACTTGAATTTGGTTTGATGATTGTAAGTTTTATTTATATTTGGATAAATGATCAAATGAATGATTAATTCAAGAAAAAATTTATTGGTTTTGACTTGGTTGGATAGAATTTGGCTAAGTCCAAAGAATTGGCTTCAAGGGCTTAGATTGAGTTTGGATTTGATTTTTGATATAGTTTTGGTCATTTGAATTCAATTTCATTTATATTTGTGAATATAAATGAAGAAATAATTGATTTATAAAGATATCAATTGAGTTTAGATCTGTTCTAAGGGAGTTTTGGCTAAGCTTATGAATGTGGTTCATATGGCTTAAGAAGGGTCTTAGGATTTGAATTTGATTTTGGATTTCAATCATTTGGAGTCAATTTTTGAAATTAGATTTGGAATTTGAATTTGAATTTGAGATTTGATTTGAGAATTGAGTCTTGGTTTGATTTGAGAAAGTGTATCTAGATTGGGTTTAGGCTATAGGATAGGTTTCAAGACTAAGGCAAACCCCAATCTTATGATTAACACTTATAAGTTTCGAAGTTAAGTGTTCACCTAATCACTAGAAGTGTCTTACAACTAAAGAGTTCTTAGTATTTAGAAGAGTCCCAAGTCTAAAGAGAGGAGGTTAAGAGCTCACTCCAAAAGTGGTCAATAGCCCACTAATAAATAGTATAAAGAGTAAAGCATCGTTGCCACCTACGTTGCAACAACTAGCCCTGAAGTGAGCTAGCTATATGTTGCCTCGGATTCCAACTGCCATCAAAGCTTTTGAAGCAAGGAGGCACGAAACCATTGGGATACTGGATGGCATCAAATTCCTCTAGGTAGGGTCTACCCTTCAGAACTGATGATCTTCCCTGGGCTTGAACCAAAGCTTCCTTCACCTACTACTCAACCATGGATTTTAGATCTTTTTCATGTATGGAGGTATTATCGACTACCTTCATATACAGACTAGAGCTACCTTGCTCAATCAGAGGTATAGTCTTAACT
Source organism: Cymbidium sinense (assembly GCA_021442155.1). Taxonomy (NCBI): domain Eukaryota; kingdom Viridiplantae; phylum Streptophyta; class Magnoliopsida; order Asparagales; family Orchidaceae; genus Cymbidium; species Cymbidium sinense. Next base: position 21,311,207 of record CM038218.1, on the reverse strand, counting down.
AGGACTAAGATATGCACTAGTTGTGACACATCGACATCTAGGATGAACTAGAGGGCTTGCTTCAAGCAGAATGCTACTAACAAGTCCTGCAACTATTGTACCATCCTATCAATCTTTTTGTCTTTCTGCCTTAACTGCAATCGGAGGTGATGGGCTGTTTCTGCAGTGTCTCCTTGATCAACCTCATCACCTTACATGACCTACTTCTCCCTAAGAAGAGAACCTCTAGTATCAACCATGCATATGCCAGCTGAATCTCCCATCAAGTCATCTTCATTGGGATCGAAGCTGACACTTTCTTCATCAGACCAAGCATACCCTAAGATCTCCTTTTTTTTCCATAAAATAGTGTGCAACTATCTCATCTAAGGATCAATCTAACTCAGTAGGTACAAACAGCTTGAATTGACCGGTGTGATCACTATCATGCACTGAGAGGCACTGGACCTCATCTATAACTGGGGAGTCAATCATGTGACTGCATTTTACTAAGAATGATATGATACATCGGCTTTATGGGGTAACAATCCTAGGATGATCCTACTACCGCAAGAATGCCATCTAGAATATCCATTATAAATGTCACCATCTCTGCATCGAGCTGTAAGGGTGGAGTTGGTGAAGGAACGACCACAATGCTCCGAGGTCGCCACTCCTTTCGCACCACCATTGGGGTAGAAGGTCAAGTAGGGGAGCTTGACCCGACCATATTGGGTGGTGTAGGAGGACTGAGATCCCTTAGCTATAGCTGGATTACCAACGGGGTACATTTTTCCCCAGATGCGGCCTTCATGGCCTTAGATGGAATGGGTGATGCCGAAACCTGCATTGAGATGGCACATGGGGTAGAGCAATGGGGTGGAGACTCCACTGACTCTTTGTGTATAGGAGCTGGCCTCCTGTGATGGTTGGTCCTCGTGAGGAGAATACTATCGATATGGTCGTGGTAGCATCAGGAAAGTCAACCAAAGCGAAGTGGTCGATTACGATCACCTCCATCACTCTACCAATGATGTATGATGTATGGGCCTCAGCCCCTCTCATGGATCTACCTCCCATGCTATGGGGATATGATCAAAGATCAATTAGGTAGAACTCTAGCATCTATGTTCCACCCACTGCGAGAATAGATCTTGGCATACGACCTCCTACTCCTAGAAACTAACAATAATAAATGCACCACTGGAAGAGGCGATGACTGGATCCTCACTATCCGAGTGTGAAACCATTTGACCATAGAGTTCTTCTTCCTGCGTTGGGTGCAGGTAGGATGAGAGGAGTGTGAGATAGACCTATACTCAAATGTCGAAGAGGCAAGCCCTAAAACAAGGGGAGCCTTACCCTTGGAGGGTATAGATGGTAGGGTGCTAGCACGCACCGAGGTAACATATGTAACTCTAGGATGATCTGCAACTATGATTGGAACTACCGAGCAGCAGTCAACAAAAGTCTATAATGCCACATCTTTCCTCTTTAGTGAGAAGATATCTGAATCAGAGGGTAAGTCTACCCTGATGACTGGTGTTTGCCTGGCCACCTTCTTCTTGTGAGTGAGGGAATGCCCTCACAGTGATCGCCCCTCAAATCACAAAATGGTTTGAGTGGGTATGGTCCAAATGAGGGAAGTCACCGACCAAGGCTAGATCCATCTGAGGGAAAATAAAGATATTGGGATCCGCCAAATAAGTAAACAAATGTAGCTCACTAAAAAGGACTATGAGAAATGAACTTGCATCCTCTCAGATTTTGAATTTTGAATTTTGAAAATTTGAACCCACATCCAACAACTTGGAAGTGTTAAGTGGGGTTCAAATAGATTTGGAAAGAATTTATTGAAAGAGGAATTTCAATATGAATCCAAACTTCAACAAATTTAGGTATGTTGAAATATGGATTCAAAATTTTGATAGGATGCTTCCATAGGTTCAATTGAATGTTTGTTTTGAATTTGAATTTTTGTCATTTTGTGGACCCTTTCCTTTAACAAATTTGGATATGTTAAAGTAAGTGTCAAATGATTTTATTTTGTTTGAATGTTTTGGAAAATTTTACTTACTTAGCAAATTTAGGTTTGCTAAGTGAAGTAAAAGTGAATGTTTCTTTTTGAAAAATTTTGTTGATTTTGGAAAAATTTAGAATTCTTACTTAGCAAATTTAGGTATGCTTAGTGAAGAATCCAAGTGTATTTTGTTTAATTTTTTAAAATAGGATTCTTAGCAAATTTAGGTATGCTAAGAAAATCTTAAGTGTTTCATTTGTTTGGAATGTTTTGATTTTTTTGTAAAGGGTAGGATCCTTAGCAAATTTGGTATGCTAAGGGAATCCTAAGTGTTTTGTTTTATTTTTTGAAATGATTGAAAGTGGAGATTCAACTTTAGTAAATTTGGTATGCTAAAGATGAAATCCACTTGGTTTTGTGAAATGGAAATTTTACTTGCAAATTTGGGTATACAAATAAAAAATTCTAATTGGTGTGTCTAAAATTTTGATTTCATTTTGATTTTGAAAATGGAAACTTCTCCAAATTTAGTATGCTAAGGAAGAAGTTCCAAAGTTGTTTGAAATTTTTGTTTTGGAAACTTTACTTAGCAAACTTGAGTATACTAGGTGAAGTTACAAAATATGAAAAGTTTTGAATTTTGATTTGAGACTTTACTTAACAAAGTTGTATGTTAAATGAAATTCAAATGTGTTTATAATTTTGAAAATTTTGAATTTGGATTTTGGTAACATTACTAAATTTTTGTATGTTAAATGAAGTTCCAAAATGTGTTTTGAATTTTGAAAATTTTGATTTTGGATTTTGAAACCTTTAACAAATTTGTGTTAAATGAAGTTCCAAAATGTGTTTTGAATTTTGAAAATTTTTGGATTTTAGATTTTGGAAACCTTACTTAACAAATCTGTGTATGTTAAATGAAGTTACTAAATGTGTTTTGAAAATGTTTGAATTTTTTTTGGATTTGGAGACTTCACTTAAAAAATTTGGGTACGTTAAATGAAGTTCCAAATATTGAAAATTTTGAATTATGATTGTTGATTTGATTTTGGATTTTGAAACTTCACTTAACAAATTTATGTATGTTAAATGAAATTCCAAATGTGTTTTGAAAGATTTTGAATTTTGGATTTAGACTTCACTTAACAAATTTGGGTATGTTATGAGATTCTAAATATGTTTGAAAATTTTGAAATGTGATTGTTGATTTGATTTTGATTTTGAAGACTTCACTTACCAAATTTGATTATGCTAAGACAAATTCCAAAATTTGTTTTGAATTTTTTTTTTGAAAATTGATTGTTGAAATTTTAATGTTTTGAAAAGAGGACTTCCATTCAACAAATTTAAGTATGTAGAATGGGGATCAATTTTTTTTTAAATTTGAAATGAAATTTTGTGTGTGATTGTTGCTTTTTGAAAGAGAGGAATTCCAACTTAAAACATATGTGAGATATGCTCAAGTGAGATTTCCTAAATGATTTTTATTATTATTTGGGAATGAAATCTTCATTTAAGTATATTAAATGAAGGTATTCATATGTGCTTTTTTGAAAATTTTAATTTTGTTTACAAATGAACTTTATATTCAATAAGTGTGAGTGTATTGAATAGAAAAATTCATGTGTGCTTTTTGAAAATTTTATGATTATGATTGTGATTTTTGGAAAGAATGATTGTTCATTTTATTTTGAAAATGACATCTTCATCAAAGTTGAAAGGAGATGTACATTTGTGATTTTGGAAAATTTTATTAGTTATACTTTTTTTTTTTGAAAAATCTCTATATGTAACAATTATAGAAATTGTTAAATGAAGGTGAGAAAATTTTGTTGAAAATATTTTATTAAGTGCATTTTTAAAAAGGTGCTTTTGAAAAGCAAAGTTATTTATGGAAGATTTTATTTATTTTAGGATGAACCTTTCCTTATCATGAAAATGTTAAGGAGGAAGTATTTAAAAGATGTTTCTTTTTTCTTTTTTTTTTAGATCTTTTCATTTTAACCCATTGGAGAACCCAACGGGGCTTTTAAGACCAACAAGGAATGCAGTCCTAAAACCTAAAGATGTTGGCTAACTCAACTCAAGAATGAAATAAGCTAAGTGCCAACAGAAAGAAGGATAGTCTTGGATTCATACCAAAGTACAAACCCACTATCGATACTCAAAGAAAATGATCATTTACCAAAGATGGAGAGAGGAACCATCCCCAACAGAGTCGCTAGAAAAATCTGTTGGTTGAATAGATTCTCTATTAGGGAGTCGCCTTTCAAATCCGTGGAGAAAATAAAGAAGAGACCTTATAGAAATTCATCTTGTTAAGATGCCACATAGATCTACATATGTACTTATTCAGGTGATCGAATACGTCATCAAGGTATAGTGTACTATATTGAAAGATAGAAGTCACTACCCTTTAATGGAACCAATCACCTCAATAAAGACTCCTAAGGACGATGGGTCTACATATGCACTAGAGATTGTTCCCCTACTTTACATGAAAAAGTAAAGCAGGGTTTATTTTAAATCGGGTTCATTAAGTTCCCTTCAAGGGAAAACCCCCATAGTTAATTACATCCTAAGGGATGAGATCCCTTAAAAACTCTCGATTAAGGTAAATGATCATTGCCTCTAAAGATTTCAATAGAAAGGACTATCAACATTTTATGTTTGAAGATCAAATGGGATTGGTCAAAAGAGGGAGTTATTATTGAAGCCAACATGGAAAGTAAGTAGGAGATGCTCACAATGCTAGGAAATCTAGCAAGCATCTCAAACTATCCTAAAATTGGGCTTTACATTTAGAAACTGATTTAGTTTTTTTAGTTGCATTTTTCATTAGAAAATTTGGACTTAAGATTCCATAACACAAGGTTAAGGAATGCCTAAGAGGTGAGGAATTATGTTTATGGCCCACATAGGGGAAAAGTAACCTCGGAACCTAAATCTTCGGAGCTTCGGCAAGGGTCGGAAGCACAACCTAAATCTAAAGAAAAATGGGTAATTGGTTTGCAACCACATAGAGGACAAACCACCTGGAAAATTGGACTTACAACTGCCTGGGGGTGGCCGTCAACTAACTCCTATGATTTTAAATACATGTAGGTAAGTCTTTATGCTTATGTAAGATAGCTAGGCTATTTTAATTAAAAAGAGACTAAGTCCTTAAACTCACTCCCTAAAGAGACTAAAGCATGTAAAGGGACATGCTTCAAATGACCTAAATCTAATGCATTTCAAATTTCATTTTATTATTTTTGATATTATTTTGACTCATGCTAATAGGATTTTATGACTAATGCATGAGAAATGATTATTGGCCAAAATAAACGAAAGGAGGAGGTGAGTTTCCACCACCTCAAAAGGCCGTGTTCTCTAGCAAAGGTTGAAGCCCTCCAATCAAAAGTGAATTAAGATGTTGTTGTGCATGATATTATAAAGAAAATCTCATCTAGCTAAGGGGTTGTTAATTCTTTTATTTTGATTTTAATTCTAATCTTTAGGTGAGGTTATGAGTTATTTGATTTTAATTTGAATTTTTAAGTTGGGTAAAAGATTTATTTTTTCCTAAAGAGCCTAATCCACATCTAGGCCATACATAAAGCAAGGAAGAAACTAGGAAAAGCATGCCACTTAATGCAAAATCTAAACAAATCATCAATCAATTTATAAAGCTAATCACAAAAGAATAAATGGTCATTATGGTCGAGCACCACCGACAAACCCAAAATATCAAATGTGGGTATGAAGCTCCCTTATACAACCCGGATTATAAATGAATCAAATTACAATTTAAGCAAAGGAATTCATTGTTATGGGGGTCTTCAAGCTTTATTCTTCTTTCTTCTTTTTTCTTTCTTCTTTTATTTTCTTCTTCTTTGTTTGGTTCCTCCTTTGGAAGGTTGGATGGTAGATGCTCCAAGACTTCACATGGTGCATAAGATGAGATCTTTTGACCAATGTTCATCCTAATCCCTATAACAAATCATTCCAAAAACCTAATTATACAAATTTTTTACATGAAAAGGAAAAGAAAAATCTAACTTACACCTACGAAACAAAGGTTAGTTAAATCACACCACACAGATCCCAAGCATGTATATTGGACTTATCCCCCCACACATGGGTGACTAAGTCCACTTGGCCTATGGATTATGCAAAGGGGTATAAGCACCTAAAGCAAGAAGCAATTTTTTATTTATGATAACGCCTTAAGCACAATCTATAGAAGAAAAGTAGACTAAGCATGTCCTACCATTCATTCTAGAGCATACACCCTGACATCCAGTATAAAATATATATCACAAAACTAAATATAACATCAAACCAATCCACCTAACCTAAGGCTAGAAGTGGTGACTTAGGCTAATGTGTGTGCTTTGAATTGGTATGCTTAGCTTAGGACTTTGGTTCAAATTTTCTAAGTGTGAAGAACATGTTCAACTTAGAGGAGGGTTTCATTTAAGTTGTTTAAGTTTTTGGGTTATTTTATTTCATGTTTTAATTTGGTTTAAGTGAAACCTACAATTAATTACTAAGTTATGAAGAGAGGGAAAGAGAAGAGAACTTCTCTTTCCTTCCCTAACCTTAAGTAATTTCTAAGGTAAGTTCACATTTTAATTTTATTTAGGTGAATATTTTGATTAAATCTTTTAATTAATCCTAAGTTTAGATAAACTCTAAACAAACCTATTCAAAAAGAAAGGCATTTTAAGATTAAATAAAATGAATCAAAATTCACATAACACACATTACTTCATTTCATTCCCAACATATATAACATGCATATGGATGGACCCTAAGCATATCTATATAAGCAAATGAGAGTAGTTAACACACTTTATGATGCATGCTAAGTAATCCATTTAAGAAAATTTAGAAGTTTAACATGTATGATTTTCTTAAGTAGAAAAGGTTTTCCTTATCCAAAATTTCACATACATACATGAAAGTAAGAAAGGCATAAGTGAGTATAGCCATATTAACTGTGAGGTGTAAGGTACAAGACCTACTTAGTATTACTTAAAGCCTCAAACCTCGATTCTAGACTAATATACTACTTTCCTCAAGTACAAACATGCATATAAAAGAAATGATATAGAAAAGGAATATGCAAAAGTTGTTTAATAGATTCATTTTTTTATGCAATTTATGCATGTAAGTATAGAAAAACCTTCTTAAGTGATAATAGGATGAATAGGGTATGGAATAAGTAAGGGTTCTTTTCAAATGAACCATACATCTTACCAACTCCTATTCAAAACTATGCTAACACTAGAAAGAAAGAAAACCTATGCTAAACATGCTTTTATAATCCATCACATGCAAGCTTATGATTAAGATATGAATAACACACTTTCAGATTTGATATTTCATTTATATGTTTTGAAAATATTTTGGATTTAGTAGTGATAATAGTCACTCATATTTTACTTTAGCCAACACATGCACATTTAACATAAAGTAAACAATTTTTTTTAAAATTTGAAATATGAAATTATGAATGCATGAAATCCATGACATATAACTTAACATGTTGGGAAAGATTCAAAGCAATGAAAGCATGTAAAAAAAACTCTCTTTACTTAAATCCTAAAGGCATTCTTAAGGAATAAGAAAATTTAGAATAAATCAAAGTGAATTTCAAAATAATTTTTGTTTAGTTTGAAGTTTGATTTAATTTTTAAAAAGGTGAGATGAGTTTGCTATTCATAACCCATTCTCACATGTGTTTTGTTTTTTTTAATTTTTAGATAATTAAATCCATTTTTAAGGGATTGATTAGGTTAATGTATGAATTAAGTGACTTAATTTACCCTTATCTACACCACCTTAGAAAAATTAACTAAATGATTAGGAGACAATAAGATGACATAAAACCCACAAGGTATTTAAATTTGTAGTGCACCTAATAATGAAAAGGCCTAATGCAATTTGGCTCACAATTAAAAGTTAATTAAGCTAAAGGGTTTAGCTTAAGTACTTTTAAAACACCCCTTCACACTTATGGAAGTGGTCTTAATTTCCTTAATTGAACTTAGGCTATTAAACACCTAAGCATCTACCCAAGGTAGATTAATTAAGTTCTATAACTTTTTAGAATTTTTAAAAATTGCTTAAAGGGATAATTAATGAGTTAATCCTTAATTAAGATGGGATTAAGGAGAGAAAAGGGGTTTAGTGAATAGCTTAGGGGAAATGCCCCAAAATTATTTCATAAACCTCCTACTTACTGGATCTGACCTTAATCAACCATAATCATAGGGTAAATCCACTAATTACATCTTAATTACCCTTAATTACATGAAAGGGATAATTAAAGAATGAAATAGTAATTTTCCCAATCAGGCCCTCAATAAATCTCAACAAAATTAGGGAAGGCAGAGGTCATCCCCTAAAATGAACTCTAGAAATTTGAGATCAATTGATGACATAATTAAAGGATAATTGGCTAATTAAGATTCCCAAAGAAACCCAAATTTAGAGAAAAGGGAAATTCAAAATCCATTGAAAACATTTAAAATGTTCTAGATGAAATTATCTTTCCATATCATTTTTCCTTTTATTTTTTTGATTTTTTTATGAAGAGTTATTTATTTTAGAATTTATATGGATTAATTAGGAATTAATTAGATAAATAACTAATCCTTGATTAATCTCATCACTGCTGACGCGGTGGCGCCTTTTACACGTGTCGCACTATGAGGGTGTGACTTAAATGTCACATCCAATGGTGGCAAGATACGCTTTATCTTGGCGTCCGATCAAAGATACTAGGATTTACTGATTTTAAAAGGATAATGATTTCTAAAATGAAAATAATCTCACCGTCCATCTAAAATGCGATGGATGATCGAGATGAGCCAAGTTCTTCCAAGATCAATAAGATCCCATGATCAAGGGGAGATCAGCCGATCTAGCATGGAATCATATAAAACTCAACCCACGCCATCTAGGCATGATTACCAACCTATCCAACGATTGATTTCACATTCCATGAACATTTCTTTCACAAAGGACCAACACCTATCAAGCTAAGTGGCAAAAAATTTCATACCTCACCGGTGCTCGAGATCGATGATGTAGCTTCATTTGGTAGAGATGAAGCCCTGTTGAAATTCCTAAGCCTTGGGATTGAGTGGCTTGCTCTATGGACCAACACCACTTGAAGATCCTTGCAGCTTTGATTGAATTGATCCTCCCTTGCAATGGGAACTCAATGTGAGCTTGAGTGAGCTGACTTGGTCCTTAGAAGGAGTATGTGAAGGAATTGGATAAGATCAAGTGAGAAGTAAGTTATTGTGCTCCCCTATTTTATACTAAGCAAAACTGAGAATTAGGGAATTCAAATCCTCTGTAGAGAACTTGGGAATGATCTCTGATGATTCCTAAGGGTTCCTATGCTCCAATCAACAATGAGTGTGATGAAATTTCATTGAATTAGAAAGAGTATATCTCCCCCTATAGCAATCGGATGGCCGAACCATTAGTTGCCATTTTGATCCAATTGCTGAGATTGGAGGGGTTATTTTGATTTTTTTGAGTGTGCACATGGTCGGTTTGATCCCTTGAGTGGAATGCCAACTTCCCATGTGCTAAAATTGAGCTTAACAGGGAATTTGAAAACTCAATTTCAAGCTATGTGGTCCGGTTTGGTCTATGGGCCAAATGGCCTGACCCAAACCCATTGGGTTGGGTGCACCACAAATCACTAAGTCCCCTTGAGCTTTTAGGAAAGCCTCAAGTGATTGTGAAGAGGGTATGATGAAAATACCCATGTGCTAGGCCAAAATTTGTTCTATGGCCTAGGGGTAAAATAGTCAATTTCCTATTTTTCACTTTTTTGGTATGTTGAGAAAATAGGTTTGGCCAAGTTTCATTTGATTTGGAATCCATTTGATAGGGTTTGGCTCATATTGACCCATTTAGGTCAAAGTGGGACAACTTGGGTCAAGTTGACCAATTGGTCAAATTGGGTGAAACCAAGGGTTGGGTCAAGTTCATATGGCCATTTGAAATATTTTGGTGCTTTGGTTTGGTTCAGTTTAGTAGATATTTGATTTGGACTCATATGACTCATTTAGGTCAAATGGGGCAAGTTGACCTATTTGACCCATTTGACCTATTTGAGGTAGGTCAAGTGTAGTTTTAGGTTTCCTTAGTCATATGGAGTGGATTGGTATCTTTGTTTCCAATCAATTTGGGTTAAGTTCAATTTGGCTCAACATGACCCCTTTAGTCATGTTGGGTCAAAGTCCATTGGTTAGGTTTCTAGTTGGCCAATTGAGGCTTTGGTCAAGTTCCACAAGTGATTTGATGGACTTGACCCATTGGTTTCAATTTGGCTTAGATCAAGTTTTGACACATTTTGGCCCTTTAGGTCAAAATGGGTCAACTTGGGTCAAATGGGCCAATTGGGCTAGGTTAGGCTCAAATGTTGGCTTGGTCAAGTTCAAACATAGGTCATGAGTGAACTTAGATCAATGGTTTCAATCAATTTGGCCTATGGTGGATTTTGGCTATGTTAGGTTTCATTTTAGGTTAAGTGTTGACTTAGTCATCCCTTAAGTTTGACTTTGTTTGACCCAATTTTATTGATTGATCATCCCATGATGATTGTTGATCATGATGAGAGAAAAATATGAGTTTGGGTCAATTCAATTTGGTTAGAATCAAAAGTTGGCTTGTAAGCATACTTTAGGTCACTTTGGGTCAAGTGAGCCTAAGTAGGTCAAATGACTTGGTCAAAGCTTGATTTTAAGTTAATTGATCTTGTATATGGACTTATGATTGAAATATAAATCCACTTACAAGTGGTTTGAAGTCAAATGGATTTTGATCCATTTAAAAATTTCATATTCAAAGGAAGAATATGAAGAGGTCTTGGGTTTGAATTTTGATTTAGGTTTTGATTGTTTGATTGAAGTTTTGATTTATATATGAGCTCATGATTATAGGGTTGATTGAACCATGAGAGAAAATCAAGGGTTTGGCTTGATTTGAATGTGTTTCGGCTAAGTTCAAGATTTTGACTTGAAAGGCTTAGTTTTGATTTTGAATGGATTTGAGTTTGATTTTTGAAATTGGTTTTGATTGTTTGAATTTATATTTCATTTATATATGTGAATATAATTGAGAATATAAATTGGTCATGAGAAAATTTCTAAGGATTTGAAGAGGTTTAATCATGATTTATGATAAATCCATTAAATAAAATTTAAAGGATTTATGGGAATTTTTAATTTGAAATTTAATTTTTGAATTCAATTTAATTGATTTATATTTATATTTCATTTATATATAAGAATATAAATTGATTTTGAGAAAGTCCCATGAGTTTGAAATGGTTTGATCAAATTTTAGGTCAAATCCATTAATGTAAAATTAAGGGATTTAAGGGAATTTCAAGGGTTTTAAATTTGAAATTTAATTTTTGAGTTGGATTTAATTGATTTATATTTATATTTCATTTATATATGAGAATGTAAATAAGTTTTGAGAAAATCCCATGAATTTGAAGAGATTTTATCAAAGTTTGGAGTTGATTTTGGCTAAGTCCTTTAATGGAAAATTAAAGGGACTTAAGAAAATTTTCATGAATTGATTTGGAATTTGAATTTGATTTGATGGGTTTGAATTTATATTTCATTTATATATGTGAATATAAATGAGAATATAAATGAGTTATGAGAAAGTCTCAAAGATTTTAATAGGTTTGAATCATAATTTTGGCTAAGTCCTTAAGAAATGATTAAGGACTTAGAAAATTTGAACTTAGGAATTTTTGATGGATTTTGGTCATGGGTTTCAATCATGGATTTTAATCATGGAATTGATTTGAGTTTGGAGAACATCAAATAGAATTGATTTAGAGTTTGACTTGAAGGAAGGAAGTGAGGAATGGTTTAAGCTAAAGGGTAGGAGATTTTCCTAACACCCCTAAGGCATGACCTATTCTTACGGCTAACTCTTCAAAGTCTCTAGGGCTAGGGGAGTGTCCACCTAATCACTAGATGTGTCCTAAGACTAAAGAACTATTAAAATCTAAGAGAAATCCTAAGCCTAAGATGGAGGTGTTGAGAGATCATTCTAAAAATAAGATCAATAATGACCAAACCATCAATTGAGCCAAACCAAACACAATTGGCCATTTGACCTAAGTTTACCCAAATTGTCATAAAAAGCCAAAAAAGGTCAAATATTGATTTAAGCCAAACTAATTACAACCAATGGGTCAAATTTAATCAAAATTGATCGTTGAACTTGACCAAAGCTTCAATTGACTAATTAGACCTAACCTAACCCAATTGACAAAGAACCCAACTTGACCCAAAAGGTCAAATTAACTTCGAATCAAACCAAATCAGAATTGATTGAAACCTAAGCTTGTAATACATTTCAAATGATCAACCAAGCCTAAATCAACCCATGACCTAACCCAATTAAGTCAAATGAGTCAAATTGGTCAACTTGATTGATTTGACCCAAATGAACCTAAATGAACCAAAACCAAATTAAACCAAACCAATGATACCCATAGGCTCCAAATGATCATTTGAACTAGACCAAACCCATGGTTTGGCCCAATTTGACCAATTGGTCAGCCTAACCTGATTTGACCCAACTTGACCCAAATAGATCAAATTGAGCTAAATTAAATCAAATAAACTCCAAATCACCTGAAATTTAGCCCAACCCACTTTTAAATCATTTTAAATTTGTCCAAATCAAATTCAAAGCCAAATGATTATTTTCTCATAAAGGGTATCCAACCAAATTACTTGAATTTGGTTCTTTTCAATACTTGGCACCCATCTATTGGTCCACATGGGCACCAAGGAGGGTGGTGAACATAAACCAATGAACTTGGCTCAACCATGACTCAAATGGAGGCTAAACTAATCTCCCCAATCACCTTTGGACACATGGCTCACTAAATTCGCTCACTAATCACATGGGCAGCCACTCTCCCTCATCCTCCACCCAAAATGAACCATGTGGGACTTTTTTTAGCTTAAACTAACAAGTCAATCCAAGCCATTGAGCCAAAATGGAAAATCGATCCATTGACATCAAGGAGAGATGTACTACAACCTCCTCTTTTCTCACTCAAAAAAAAAATCATTCATAGAGTGATCCCCAAGCTTTCCCTAGCATTCCAAGCTTCCTCACTTCCATTTGTCATTTACTCAAAACTAAAATAAGGGAGATCAATACTAAGCTCAACTCACTCAATTTTCAACCAAAGTGCAACTAACCTTGCACACACCATCCTTGGACCTTGTCGAGCTCAATTGGACCGTTTCCCAAGCATCTAAGTAATGAGAAGTACCACTTCGATCAAGACCGATTGCCATTGAAGAGGAGCTTAATCGACCGAGCAAACCACTTCAAATCAAGACTGAATTTCTTCAACAGGGCTTCATCTCTACTAGATGAAGCTACCACCTCCATTGGAAGCACCGGTGATAGCCTCTAAGAAGGTATGCCATCCTTTAGAGTAAAATTGCTAAGTCCTTTTAAGGAAATCATTATGTCATGCGATCTCCACAAGGTTTTGCTCATGGTGTGAGATGAATTTGAGCTCCATCCGAAGTAAGCTCTGATCGAGAGACTCGATGGACATCCACCTCTTTCGCCGAGGAGACAGATCACGAAGGCCCGCTCATGTGATGATCTAGACGCCTGATCAAATCACACTTTGATCTCTAATTCTAATCATAGGATTAGGTCGATCCTAATTAACGCCCATGAGAAAACACGCCGCCATCCGACAATGGATGTGACAACTTAAATAACTAATCTCGCAAACATGGAAAAATTAGTCACAGAAGCTAATGGTCATAATTTGGAGTTTAATTAGACTTAATTAATCTGATTGTAATGATGAAACTTCCTAAAATCATAACTAATTATAGAAAAATCTAAAGAAAATGCAAATTATGGCTCATTTTAAAGATATTTCAGAGGTGAATCTAGAAAAATTATAATTACTTAATTTTGAACACTGACTTTGGCTTAATTAAGGTTTTATCAAAAATATAATTAACTTAATTATACCTTAATTGAGCATTCAATTAATATCAAATTTTCTGTGGATGTTTATGACCTCCTTTCTCTATTTTGGAATTTTATTAATTGCTTAATTAGGAAAAATCATTTGAGTAATCCCTAATCACTCTCTTAATCAAATTAATTGTAATTAAGGGATGAACCGTAGCTTGATTAATCACTTGAACATAATTATCCTTGTTAAATAGTAAGATCATGTAGGGAATATGATTGGGGATATTTTTTCTAATCTATTTTCTAAGTATTCTTTATCTTTGAAAATTATATTAATTAATGGTTTAATGGAATGATTAGTTGATTAATCAAGTGATTAGATCTTCAAAATGAGGAAATCAAAACCTAGTGGAATGATTGAGTGATTTAGGGATTAGGATTGAGGCCTTGCCCTTGATCCTTTCCCTTAAGTTAACTTCATCATTCCAATCAAAGCATAAATAATGCATTTAGTTAATTCATAAATGGTTAATGAAATAAAAATTAAAAATGAAGTGTGATGCTAATTATAAATATTTATAAGCTTGCATGTGATGATAGCATAAGATGTGTATTATGAATTCTCTTTCCTTCTCTTAATATGGATTCACATAGGATTTGCAAATATATAGTTCATTTGAAAAGAACACAACACTTTCCTAAATCTATTCTTATGCATCTCTATGTTAAGACCTATAAATGATCTTCATATTACACATGTAAATCATACAACCAAATAAATGAAACATAATTTTTGCATGGATTTTCTCATCCTTGTAGTTTTCGTATCTACATGTATCTAAGAAAAGTGGTATATCAGACATCCTCCGAGGCTTTGGTAGTCACGCCTTGTAAAATCTTATGCCCCTAGTGTAGAAAACAATGGCATTGTACTCACTTATAACTTTTATACATACTGTGCATTTAGCTAATGGATGAAAAATCCCTCTTTTCTATATAACAAAGACATGCATTAATGATCCAATTGATAAGTGGAATATCCAAATTTTCAAATCACATCTCTTTGCATTCATCTTCAAAGTGTGCTAAGATTTTCATTGCATGTATAGGTATGCTTAGGATTATTCATATGCATGGTATACATGGTGGAAAGAAATGAATGGATGTGTGTTATATGATTGTAATCCTCCCTAACTAATCCTAAGATGCCTTTCTTATTGAATAGGGCTATTTAGAATGAATCTAAACTTAAGGTTAATTAAAACACATAATAAACCATTCACAAAAGGAAATTCAGTAACCAATTTACCTTATAAATCACTTAAGGTAGGGATAAAAGAGAAACTCTCCCTCTCTTTCTTCTCTTTATAATACTTAGTTTCTAAGTGTAGGTTACATGAAACAAGAGAAATTAAGTAAAATTTCCCAAATCAACTAAACTACTTAACGAAAAATCAACACTATAAATTAAACCTCTCACACTTAAAATCATAACCCTAAAGCTTAAGACATACCACAAGCTCTAACATATGCACATTAGACTTAGTCACCATTTCTAGCTTTAAGTTAGGGCAGTGCATGGTTTGATGAATGTTTAATTTTCTGATGTATTTTTTTAGACTGGATGTTAGGCTGTATGTGAATAGTCCGGATGTTAGGTCGATATTAGCCTAATCATTCTTTCTACAGGGAGTTGTGCTTAAGGGGTGTTGTAATAAGAATATAAATACTTTGTCAAGTTGCTTATGCCCAAAGCATAACAATTAGATAGGTGTTTGGTTACCCATGTGTGGGATATTAAGTCCAAATCATTCCTATAACTGGTTGGGTTGTATGGTATGTTTAACTAACATTTATTTTGCAAATGTAGCTAGAATTACTTTCCTTCCTTTTAATGTAATTTTTGCATTAGGATTAAGATAAGTGTTATGGGGATTAAGGTGAACATTGGTTATAATACCATGTCTTATATACCATGTAAAGCCTTGGAGAAAACTACATCCCAACTCAAACCAAAAGAAAGGAAGAAATATTGCAAACCAAAAGAAAGGAAGAAATATTGTAAACCAAGATGAAGGAATGAAGGACAATGAATGAAGAATGGAGGATGAAGAATGAAGACCCCCATAACACTTATCACTTTATGATTATAATTTATTCTTTCATTATAATGGATGTATAAGGCAAAGAGTTTGGCTACCCATATTTTTTTTTTTAATACATACCCAACCACACCGGCCTCTTTTTCTTTTTTGATAGCTTTATAAAATTGTTTGATATTTTATTTAGCTTGTGCATTAGAAATAGCATGTCTTTTGATAGTTTCTTTATGATTGGTGATTACTTTGTGGCCTAGATATTATTAGGCTCTTAGAAAAAAATAAATTTTCTATCCAATTAATCAATTCAAAATTAAACTAAATAATTCATAACCTCACCAAAAGCCTAAGAATTAAATCAAGATAATAAAAGATTTAGCAACCCCTTAGCTGGATGTTATATCTCTCATATCATGCATAAATCATATTATCTCACTCTTGCCAATGGAGGGTTTCCACCTTTGCAAGAGAAAATAGCTTGACCTTAGAGAGCCATGGTGGAAACACATCTCCTTCTTTCTGATTTTGGCCCATAATTAATTTTCTCATGCATTAGGCATATAAAATCCCATAGCCGGTGTCAAATTCAAATGTCCAAATATCAAAATAAAATTTGACAAAATTTGCATTAGATTTAGGTCATTATTCATACCCTTCATGATCTAGTCTCTTAGGGAGTTAGTTTAAGGACTTAGTTCCTTTTCTAAGTAAATAACAACTTAACCATCTTGAAAAGTATATGACTTTCCTATATGTATATTAAATCATAGGAGGAGTTAGTTGGTGGCCACCCTAGGCGGTTGTAAGTCTAATAGTCGAGTAGTTTTTTCTCTCTTGTGCAGGTACACCATATACCCATTTTCACCTTAGATTTAGGCCGTGTTTTGGCCTTCGCTAAAGCTCCTTAGATTTATGATCTGAGATTGTTGTTTCTCTTTGCAGACTATAAGCATAAATCCTCACCTCTTATGAATTTCTATAATCTTGTATTATGGAATTTTAAGCCCTATATTTCTAATAAAAATTCAACTCAAACATATAATTCTCCTCAATTTCAAAAATATAAAGCCCAACCATATAATAGCTTGGGATGCTCACTAGGTTACCTAGTATCATGAGCATCCCCTACTCATCTCCCTTTAGTTTTGATAATAACTCTCTTCTTTTGATCAATCACACTTGATTTTCTAAAAAATATAATTGAATAGTATCTTGAAATCTTTGGAGACAATAATCATTTACCTTAAATGAGAGTATTCTGAAACTTCATTCCTTAGGATGTAATTAACTATGGAGGCTTTCCTCCATAGAAAACTTAATGAACCTAGTTTAAATAAACCCTACTTTAATTTTCCATGTAAAGTAGGGGAAAGATCTCTAGTACATTTGAAGACCCATCATGCCTTAAGAGTCCTTATTAGGTGATTAGGTCCATTATAAGATAGTGACTTCTATCTCTCGATATAGTATACTATTCCTTAATGTTGTACCCGATCACCCTAATTAGTATATCTACAGATCTACGTGGTGTCACTCACTTAAACACACACAAAAACACCAATAATAAAATAAAACACCACAATGGTGCTTAGCGGAAAGTTTATCTATATCTCTTACTATATTGACGACTTCCACTTCCATAGTTTCCTCTTCATCACCTTCTTTTTGCACATGAATTTTTTATCAACGTTTCCAGTGGATCTCTGGTTCAGTGTACAGAACAAACACTTCTTCCATTAAAGAATAGCGATCAAAGTCAACCTTCTTTATGGGGTTGAATCTGATCGATGATGGGATCCCTTAAAGGATTCTCCAAGGTGTCGACCATCATGTCTTTCATCAGTGATATCCCTTCTTTTAGGTATCCACTTTTGATGAGTTATTCTTGAGGCAAATTTTTGAATATGTGTATCAGATGTCACACCTCTTTCTTTATTCAGAATTTCATCATAGGGACTTGGCCTCCATATCTGCTTACCCTTTCGCTGGGACCTTTTGGCAATGGATTCTTGGACACGCGATCCAAGTGTCACACTCTGATGCTCATCATGCAAAGCATACTTGGCTCGATGATTAGTTACCATAAGAGATGTTAACCTCCTTGGCATGGCTTTAGTATTTTTTATTATCACAAGCCTTTGAAATTTTCTTTCATTAAGCCTCTTTCCTTGGCCACTTTAAGAACATTGTGTATTATAGAGAACAAAATTTCAGGTTGTCTCTTCTAAGGTGGTGGAGCTTGATGTTGTTGAGTCCAGAAAGACTGCTTCACCTCACTATTAGAGTTATTCCTTTTTACCCATTTTAGATTATCAAAGTTGTTATGGGGAAGAATACTCGCTTCTAGTTGCAGTATTTCTTGTTCGTTAGGTCATTCAAATGGGATTTGTTGAATGATGTAAATTTTGTGATAATACCGTGAAAATTTTTTATCTGAATGCTGCACAAATATTCCCTTATACACATATAAAAGAAGTTAATAAGGAATATTAGAGTTTCTTACATAAATATTTTGAAAGAAATAAATCATATGACCTAATTAGATGAAATTATACACTATATAAATAAAATTATAAAAATTTGCTCTTCTCTGCTTAATTATTGATAAACATGATATAACATATTATATTTCTTTAGCATTGTCTGATATGAATATATTCGAATGTTGGAGAAACATTGAGTGTGATGATGTCGCCAAGAAATGAATGTTGATGGATAGTTGCCAATATTGTTGGAGGTAATTAGAGATAGTCATCGCAACTATTATCAAACAATGATGGTCAAATGATAATGATTGGCCCATATATGAAAGTGTTAGTGATCATGTGTGTTGGTTGAGTGTTCGATGATTAAGAAAATTTAGTTAGGTGACAACAATCACTAACATTGATTGCTAGTGATGATCAATTAGAAATGATCTATAATATTTCAAAATTTTAAGCTCTTTTCAAATTTAGGTTCTTCTTATTAGAATGAAAAGCCTATATATATATTGTTTAAAAAGGACAATTTAGTTAATATATTCTAAATTATGAAATAGATAAATACTTCATAAAAAAATATGTGGTGATTGTTTTGATCATAGAACATTTTTATGCATTTTAGTATTAATTAAATTGAAAAAAGTGATTTTGACTTATTAGTTTTCTCCCTTCAAAATGCTCATTTCACTAGAGGCATGTATAATAATTTAGATATTACTTGATCTCTCAAAATAAATATCATAAATTTTTTAATTATATTTCAAGCATTTGATATGAGGATGTTGATAGCCAGATTAAAGTTGATATGATACTTAAAATATTAGTAGTCGAAGCACGAATCTTGATGTTAAAAGCAAGCTGATCCGAAGTTGAAACTGGTCGAGATCAAGCTCTCAAAATATCCTTGAAAACTTTGGGATATCAGTTGAATCCCTAAATAGCTCTGAAATATGAAGTGTTTATTGTCAAATCGAGCATCTTGACGAGCCGGTTCCAACAAGCCAAAGATCTTACAATTCTGACTTCATTTGAGCATTCAAATACCAAATACATCATATGATTAAGGGGATCATTTTGAGCCGTCCATGAAGTGGAGTGGTACGTTTTGCATGTATGTGAGACGCCACTCCTCCAATCTATAAATAGCCTCATTCCTCATATGAGGGGAGGCAAGGAGAAGGAGGCCAAGCAAGAGAGAGAGAGAGCTCTAAAGATCCTCCAAGCACAATCGTCCACCACCTGTCAACCACCGCCGCCGCCACCATCACCGCCACCGATCCTCGCCATCACGATAACTATTGCCGGCCATCATCATGACCACCATTATGACATCATCGAACATCATCGATATTATCTGCTACAAGAATCGCCGGCCCCTTTCTCATACAGTAATCCCATGAAGATCTTGTACTCAAACGATACATAGTAAGCTTTTATCGGGCTAAGCCCCATGGTTTTTCCCTCTTTGAGGTTTTCCACGTAAAAATTCTAGAGTTTTATTATTCACTCTTTAAATACCTGTGTGCCGATTTCCCAACGGCTGGCTAAAACTTTTACTCTATCACAACCGGTTTTCTAGCACGCAGCTTACCGTCAGTGGAAATTGATTCCCATTATTTCATCTTGTATGATGACCAAGTTTCCCAACAAGATCAAAACCACCATCGAGGTGGATCATTTCAAGCTTTTAAAGAGCGCAAGCAAAGAATGAAGATTCATCAAACTTTGTTCCTTCAGATTTTGTCAGAAACTGGGGGGAAACTCTCAATCTCAGAAGATCACCCATGTTAAGCATCTAATTGATTACCATCCCAAGAAACAAGTCAAAATTGGAGGATATTTCAACATTGAGAAGAGATATAGCTTTGCAAATTATGATTTTCCAATCATACTCATGAAAAAATAAGGCTAAGGTTAACGAGCAACTTTGGCTATAACCACAAATGGATGTTTTAATCGACCTCTTCCATACAAAGTTAACGCCATCGAAAGCAAAGACTCGACAAACAACCTAGATGGGTCAAAAGGTCCTTGGTGGACTTCCTAATGACCTCTTCCACACGTTAACGCCATCGAAAGCAAAGACTCGACAAACAACCTAGATAGTCAAAGGTCTTGATGGACTTCCCACCACTCTTCCATACATGTTAACGTCATCTAACACTCGACAAACAACCCTGATAGGTCAAAATCTTCAGGATTCAATTTGACCTCTCTTCCATACAAAGTTAACGCCATTGGGTAACACTCGACAAACAACCTCGATGGGTCAAAATCCTCACGGATTCAATTCAACCTTCCACACAAAGTAACATCATCGTTAACATCATTGAGCAAAGACTCGACAAACAACCTAGGATGGGTCAAAGGTCCTTGATTTCATACCACCTCTTCCATAGTTAACGCCATCGAGCAAAGACTCGACAAACAACCTAGATAGTCAAAAGGTCCTTGGTGGACTTCACACTTCTTCCATAGTTAACATCATTGCAACACTCGACAAACAACCTCGATAGGTCAAAATCTCGCCGATTCAATTCAACCTCTTCCATACGCCATCGAGTCACACTCGACAAACAACCTCGATAGTCAAAATCCTGGATTCAATTCAACCTCTTTCATACAAGTTAACATCATCGCAACACTGACAAACAACCTCGATGGTCAAAATCCTCCGGATTCAATTCAACCTCTTCCACAGTTAACGCCATCAATCACACTCGACAAACAACCTTGATAGCTCAAAATCTGATTCACAACCTCTTCCATACGTGTTAACATCATCGAAACACTTGACAAACAACCTCGATGGGTCAAAATCTCGGATCTAATTCAACCTCTTCTTCAGTGTTAACGCCATTAACACTCGACAAACAACCTCGATGAGTTAAAATCCTCGGATCTAATTCAACCTCTTCCATACAAAGTTAACGCCATCGAAGTCACACTCACAAACAACCTCGATAGCTCAAAAATCCTCGGATTCCTAACCTCTTCCATAGAGTTAACGCCATCGAAGTACACTGCAAACAACTCCTGATAGTCAAAATCACCATCTGGATAACGATTACTCGCCATCCTCGCTAAGACTACGCTGGCCGCCACAGGAATTCGCCGACTACCATCGCGTAGCCAGCGGCTATTCGGCCGCTCACCAAACATTTCGGCTGGTCGCATCGCTAATAACCACTATAGGGCTCGGGCTTATCCAATCGCTGACTAGCCGATTACCATCGTTGTCACTACTGCCGACTATCGCTGATAATCGGCTGACATCTCTGATTCCGCCGGCCACCACTTATCGTTGCCGACATCTCGCTAACTACTGACGCTGGCCGCCACAATGCTTGACATTATCCGTAGCGCTATTATCGCGGTACCTTCCGGCTATGCTGGATTCACCAATTTCTGCTGACCGCTCATCGCTAACCGCTGATTTTCATCCACGCTGTGTTTGGCTCGCATTCTTAACCGTTGCTTGCCGGCCAACTCTACCGCTGGCTTGACCATGGGTCAGAATCGCGATTGGCCACTCGCTGCACTTCGCTCAAGTTGATTATCACGCCAGACATTGCTCGCTATCACTATCCACGACGCAATTATCGCTGGCGATTATTATCCCAGTTCTAGACTTTGGCTTACGGTTATCACTGCCGCACAATGCATTGCTCGCCATAACCGGCATCAATGCTAATGCGCGCTTTCCAACCATCAGGAATTATCGTTGGACATACCGTACTGGAATTGCCGACTATTATCCAGAGCGACTACTGGCTGACTATCGCTGAGTCCAATCTTGACGTGATCTGGATTGACGTTAACGTCTTTCATCTTCGGGGATGATATTATCTCGACTTTGCTATTGCTGACATTAATTTCGCTACACCACTGTTAATGGGATTAATGCTGCCGGCTATTGAATCTAATTATCGCTGAATCTTCTGCTTTCGCTGGTTATCTCCGTAATTCTGGCTACCACTATCTCGCTGATTATCTCGCGACACCGGTGATTCATCAGATTACTGCTGCGCTACCGCTGACCACTTTGCTGCAATACCATTGCCATCGTTGCCGACTACTCATCGCTGGCTATCATTGCGCTATTTCGCCATTTCACTGCCACTGTTAATTGCTGACTATTGCTGCTGCCACTCACCGCTGGCTAATCATGCTGCTATTACATGCTGCTATTAGGCTATCTCCGCTGTTACTACTATCATTAATGTAACGCCACATTACGCCAGGTTACCGCTGATTATCGCTGCATCTTCTGGTTACCTTCCATCTCGCTGGCTATCTCGCTGACATTGACGCTGGCCGCATCGCTAATTATTTTGCCATTGGTTGCGCTGACACTGCTATCAGATTTCGGTTACCGCCATCATGGCTGATTTCATCCGGTACCAGGCCACTCAGACATCGCTGGTTATCATCACCGACTACCATCGCAGGTCATCGTCGCCGACCAATGTCGCTTACCATCGTCGAGCATCTTCGCTAACCCCATCTCGATGATCGCCCAACCCGGCCGGTCCGATAAGCCAACGCTTCTTTCGAGGGAAAACCGAGCTCGCCATATGAACTACGGGTCTTGATCGCTAAACCCGGAGGTCCGCCAACCGGCTGACACCTCTTTCGGTGGAAAACCGAACAACGACGTAAGATCGCGGGTCTTGATCGCTTCCAAACCCGAAGGTTCACCAAGGTCGGTTTGACGCTTCTTCGAGGGAAAACCGAACAACGGGGCAGTTTGACGCTTCCAAACTGACGGTCCGACGAGGTTGACGCTTCTTCGAGGGAAAAGAACAATGACGTAAGTACCGTGTCTTGATCGCTTCCAAACCGACGGTCCGAAGGCCGGCTGACGCTTCTTTCGAGGGAAAATCGAACAACGAATAAGTACCGCGGTCTTGATCGCTTCCAAACCCGGACCCGCTGGCCGGCTGACGCTCTTTCGAGGGAAAACCAAATAACGACGTAGTACGCCTGATCGACCAAATGAACCACACTCAAGAGAAAAGAAGAAGAAGTGTGCCTTTCCTCCTGGGTTTTTATAGACCTTCTAGGGGCAAAAGGGTAAAACCGCCTAAAACCGCCTGAACCGCCTCGGAATCTTAAACCATCATTCGCTCATGCGGTTATGCGGCTGCTGCTTCATTATCGCAGCCACGGCGTCTGGCTGGCCGCGAATCACGGCCCACGGCCGCATTCGCTTCCGGCGATTGCGCTTAATCACCGCCGCCCGCTCGCCAGAATTCGCTGCCGCGAACCACGGGCCACGGCCGTGAATCGCTTTCATCCTCAAGGTTCGACGGATTGCGTGTCGAATCCAAATTTCCACGGTCCTGCTGACCTGACTTCCAGCCCGCTGGCGCCATCGCCGCTCTAAGATCGCCCTCAGAGTGGATTCGCTCGCGAATAGCCTGCCCGCTCGAAATTCGGCTCATGATCAAGGCCGCCTAGCCTACCAACTTCAAGGCGTAACCTCCGGGACTACTTCATTGCTCATGATCTAATATTCTGCCTGCGACTACAGA